>CM055271.1:104654094-105254094 GCA_029237695.1 Conchocele bisecta
AGAGTTGGTAGAGTTAGTTGCTGATCTTCAAGCTAAATTAGACCTATTGGGGGAGAAAAAACTCTGAATAAAATTTTTCTTCATATGGAAGATTTGATTCAAATAAATCACTAATTTCTTCCGTTTCTTCGTAGAAAAACGATTCCGTAAACGAATCGTTGATTTTAAACAGTTTTATAAAATTAGCTCCATTCTCTTCAACTAGTTGTTTGTCGATCCTATTTAGTCGCCTCATTTCGCGAATTTGGCTCTTATAATTTCTACATAATTTTCGGGATAATATTGAAAATGCAACTCTTTTATCGGCGCGTAATAAATTACGCTGATATTTCATGTAATCGATTTTGCATAATGATTTCATTTTATAGTAAAATTCGTCAACAAGGTCATTACAAAATTCCACTTCCCATTCTATTACTTTATCCATTTTGTTATAATATTTTTATTATAACCTATTAATTTTATCTGTTCAATTGCACGTTAAATGAACATGAGGTATTTATGACAACGAGACGAAAACATATCCTTTTTATTACTATAGTTTCATCTGTTCAATTGGAAAAACATGATGTATTTATGACACCAATTGTCACGTTTTTTGTGTTGGTGACCAGTTTGTGCTATTGGACGAAACGGTGTTTTATCGGGGGTGGTGGTGGTAGTATATAGGGGTGAAAATGATACCACCATTAGGTGGTATCATTTTGACTCCCTATATACCACTAGTATTGTCACTCCATCGTTTCTGAAGGAATTGGGTATTTCAAAATTTTAATTGTGTAAAATAGAATCACACTACTGTTTACACATCAGCAGACCGCACTTATTGAATAGTTTGCTTCTAAATGAAATCACATCTTGGTATTTCATTAGAATTGTCTCCTTGGAGATGATTCTAATGAAATACCAAGATATGTTTTCATGGAAAAATAAGAAAATATGCTATGTTTGTGGTCTGTTTATTGTTTTCTGTAGCATGATAAAGATACCATAAATTTTTCATTGCTTTTTGATACTCACTACTTCTGATTTCAATTGGGTTTTTAGCAATTTTAATTTAGTATTTACGCAAATACGCACCTTATCTGGAGCTCTGGATGGATATATGCCCAGTTTAATTCAGCTGACCTTGACCTTGGTGATCTTCACCTTGGTGTCAACGCTTTTGAACATACATCCAAATGTTCAATATCTCCTGATCCATTATTCATATCATAATAAACTTCATATTGAGCTTTCTCACATTGATAGCTATCCATCCAGTGTCATTTGGGTTACGTTGACCTTTACCTTCGTGACCTTGACCTTTTGTCAATAATTTTGGATACACGTCCAAACGTTGAATATCTCCTGATCAGTTAGCCGGCTAATTATCAATAGCTTCCTCACATCGATGGCTATCCACCCAGTGTCATTTGTGTGACCTTGACCTTCGTATCAAATATTGTGGACTTCCTCACATTGTGACCTTGACCTTCATGACCTTAACATTCGTGGGTGAGACACCCGCAGGCAACTAGAATTATTTGTGTTTCTAGTATCAGGTTTCATAAAGTGTGTGTAAAATAATCATTGACAAAAACAATGGCTATCCTGGTGTACCCTATGCAACCAGATACTAGGAACATAAACTACTGTCTGTTCCACGTTTTGCTGCAGACAAACTTTTGGCTATTAAACCAAAGAAAATATTTAAAAGTACATGTAAGTACTTTTTGTATCAATACAAAAAAGTCACCATCCCCCCAAAAAAATATTTTATGAAATTCCATCAAATATTGATTTTATTGCGAAAAAAAGATTTTCCTATGGGAATTTAACATGGGGAGTCAATTTCCAATTTTTTTTCGTTCGTTAAGGATTGAAAAACGAAAAAAATTGGAAATTGACTCCGAAACCTGGCGATATAGCTTGAAAATGATGTAACTAAGAAAACAAAAGTTATATTTTGAAAATCGGTCCAAAAATAAAAAAATATTTAACAAAAATATATTTTTAATCCCCTTCACTTACAGAGCATAGTGCTGAACTGTTGCAAGGAAAAAAGTGAATGGGTGGAAACAATGCCAGGGGCCACAACTCAGGACTTCATCGAACAGAAAGCTTTCTTCGAGGAATTACTGGCTCCCATTATGTTGAAACTGACAGAACCACGTACGTAATATTAGTTGGTGTTGTCTTGCTGTTTCCGAATCACTTTTATAGCTAGTAGATTTTGGTGTTGGTCTTTATAACCAGTTTCATGCCCAATTATAATTGAACAGGTCTGTTTCACCGACACATTTTTTTCTTCAAAATTCTAAATTCTATTCTATTCAATTGTGGGTGGGTGGAAGGTGGGTGCAAGCGATGGGTAATTTAACGATCGGGGTTCATCCTTACTGGAATTCCGACTGGAGACCTGGTTTGGCCCTCACATACGTCTTTGGCATTTTGTATGTGACAGTTGAATCTGGTTATACCCCCTATGTGAGTATTACGATTATTCGTAATCGTATTTTAGGGGAAGGGGCCAAGTGACTTTGGTGTGGTATGGACCTGCCACCAGGTCAGGTTATTCTATTTTCAGGGCTGAATATATTTGTTTCTCGATGTAAATTTTCAGTTCTGATTTTGGAATTTTCCCCCCAATGCAGCAGGTTAAAATGGGATTGAACCCGTTTGCCTGGCCTTACATGACCTTAGTTGTTGATAGGCCGTTAAACACCAATAAACAAACAAACAAACAAACAAACAAACATCTATGCAATTGTTCTGATTCATTTTGTAGACCTTTCATACCATTTTCATGTCTACATATATTAGGAATACTACTAATGGAAGAGGTCACTGGAAGAAGGGGGCTAACTCCCTATAGGGAGTTAGCTCCCTTCTTCCACTGACCCCTTCTTCCTCTGACCGTCCACCTTGTTTCACTGACACATTCAATTGTTCGGTGTTACACCTATATACAAAGTTGTTCTCTTAGTAACTTCGATATTTTAGTTCACAATTGTCCATTCTTTAGATCAGAGCTCCAGATAAGTTTTGTGTCTAAAGCGTACTATACCCCCTGATTTCAAAATCATTGCGTATTTTACTTTTAGAAATGGATTATTGATTTTCTTCATTACTAAATAGGGAACTTTTGATACAAAAATATATAATAATTTAAACATTCACTTATTTGAGCCACTATTTGCTTTTTGCAGCTCAACTAAGTGAATTTTCAACTTTATGACGGTATTTTCACTACTCAATTTGAAAATTAATGCGTATTTTCACTTTACTGTGCGTATATTGTACTCCCACTGTTGATAATCAATGCGTATTCAGCTAAAATAATTGCGTAAAATACGCCAATACACACCTTATCTGGAGCTCTGTTTAGATGTCATATATCTTAGAAACTTTCACCGCTCAGTTTCAATTCCCGCCATAATTATTAGTATAAAATCGCATTATACCTTTAGAGTCAATTTTAATTATTGGGCAACGTCAGAACATCTAAGCCATCTGTTTGGTTACTGAACTGTTTTGCTAGTCACCCAACAGTATGAATATGCATACGAATCAGATCAGGGTCTGTAATTGCTGCAATAAACCTTATATATAACCAAATTTGGAAAATTATTGGATTTACATATATTGAGCATAGGCTGCATATGCAACCTATGCTCAATAAATGTAAATCCAATGTACTGTAACTTACCTCAGAACTACATGTAGCATGGGGCCTCATCGGCGTTGGACTTGGCAGAGTTTGTCCCGTTTGTCGTCACATTACTTAGTTTAAACTCAAGCAATGTGATGTGAAACCGACAAGTTCCGACAATTCCAGCATCAGATATGCTTCAAATGTTGTTCTATGTGAAATTGTAATTGACTGATATATTTTCAGCTATACACCAGATTAACTCCATATATATATGCATATTTGTCATCAACATTATTTTAACTCTCTGGTCCAGCCGCATGACCCAAGACCAAGGTCAAATAACCTAGAAAATTTCTTTATAGTTTATGCCACATTTGCATTTTTAAGTACCTTTATCTCGGCAACCACAAGTAAGATTGA
Source organism: Conchocele bisecta (assembly GCA_029237695.1). Classification (NCBI taxonomy): domain Eukaryota; kingdom Metazoa; phylum Mollusca; class Bivalvia; order Lucinida; family Thyasiridae; genus Conchocele; species Conchocele bisecta. The sequence goes on from CM055271.1 coordinate 104,658,152, forward strand.
TATGCAACTTGATATGCTCGTTTATCAGCAATCATATTTTAATGGCCTACCCATGTGATTCCCATGTTCAAGGTCAAGGTCAATTGACTATCAAATACCTTGACAGTCTTGATATGTGGGCCATGGCCATCTGGTATATTTGGCTGAAAATAATTATAAAACTTTTGAACATGTCTGTAAATGTTGATAAAAATTTACCAACTTTAGCATGTGTGTGTGTGGGCTTTTTTCTGCCACGACTGAAATATAATTGTTACATATTTCCAGGCATGAACTATGGCTTAAACTTAATTGATTTCCATGGTGATGTTGGTATGCACTTGCTAACAATCCGTGTTAACCCATTGAAGTGAATACAACACTTTTTTATTAAAAAAAGTCTGATTATTTTCTTTATTTCTCCATAAATATATTTCTCAACGAGACAGTTCTCCATAAATGTATATGTTGTTACCACTCATTTGAACCGTCTCGTTGAGACGGTTCAAATTAGTGGTAACAACATATACTTTCGAACAGAAATAGAGAAAACCGACAAAAAATTCTCCAAATTTCATACTACATATACTATAACTCTATCCAGTCTATAATGGATTAACCTTACAGGGCACTTTTCTCATATGCGACTGTAGAAATGGGGCTTATGGATTTTGCGACCAGTGTAGATCCATATCAGCCGGTGCATCCGCACAGTCTGATCAGGATCTGCACTGTTTGCCATTCCATCAATGAAACACCTGTAATGCTTGTAACAAGAAATACTGATTTGTATGTGGCTACAGGTGTGTGCTAGGAGCTTAACGCTTGTCACAAATGCCAAAATCCCCATTTCCCTACTGTTTGTTCCACGTTTTGCTGCCGACGAACATTTGGCCATTAAACACATTAAATGTAAAAAATATTTAAAAATAAGTACGTTTTCATTAATAACAAAAAAGTCAACCTCCCCAAAAAAAATTATTTGATGAAATTCCATCAAATATTGATTTTATTGGGAAAAAACGATTTTCCTATGGGAATTTAACATGGGGAGTCAATTTCCAAAACTTTTCGTTTTTTGATCCTGAATGATCAAAAAACGAAAAGTTTCGGAAATTGACTCCGAAACCTGGCGAGAGACCGGTAGCTTGAAAATGATGTAACTAAGAAAACAATAGTTAGATTTTGAAAATCGGTCCACAAATAAAAAAAATATTTAAACAAAATAAATTTTTAGCCCCCATGTTAAATTCCCATAGGAAAATGGAATTTCATCAAATACAATTTTTTGGGGAGGGTGACTTTTTTGTTATTGATAAAAAAGTAATGACTTTTAAATATTTTTTAGATTTAATGTTTAATAGCCAAAAGTTAGTCGGCAGCAAAACGTGGAACAGACAGTAGTCACAATCACATATGCTGTTTGTACTTCAATTTCTGTATTTCTCAACAAAAATGTGTTTTTGACAGCACATGTGAATTGTCTCGTGTCTTCCTATGCTGAAGATTTATTATTGTACTTGGTAGTGCTGAATGTCCAGTGCTCACATCATGCTTCTTAACAATCAATATATATTGTTATATCGTGCATTCCCGGCCGTATATGACCTTAATTCATACTGTTGAACAATAAAAAACATCAATCACTCAATCAACCAATTAATCGATATGTCAGTCACCCATACAGGTGCATTCCCGTCTGTATATGACCTTCCTCAATACTGATGAACAATAATAAAACACCAAACAACCAACCAACCCTGCAAACAATCAATCCCCCATACAGGTACATTCCTGTCTGTATATGACCTTGCAGTTGAATGAACGTAAACTCCAATCAATCAATCCCCCATACAGGTACATTCCTGTCTGTATATGACCTTGCAGTTGAATGAACGTAAACTCCAATCAATCAATCCCCCATACAGGTACATTCCTGTCTATATATGACCTTGCAGTTGAATGAACGTAAACTCCAATCAATCAATCCCCCATACAGGTACATTCCCGTCTGTACATGACCTTGCAGTTGAATGAACGTAAACTCCAATCAATCAATCCCCCATACAGGTACATTCCCGTCTGTATATGACCTTGCAGTTGAATAAGAAACTAAACTCCAATCAATCAATCCCCCATACAGGTACATTCCTGTCTGTATATGACCTTGCAGTTGAATGAACGTAAACCCCAATCAATCAATCCCCCATACAGGTACATTCCCATCTGTATATGACCTTGCAGTTGAATGAACGTAAACTCCAATCAATCAATCCCCCATACAGGTACATTCCCGTCTGTATATGACCATGCTCTTGAATGAACGTAAACCCCAATCAAGCAATCGCCCATACAGGTACATTACCGTCTGTATATGACCTTGCAGTTGAATGGATGTAAACTCCAATCCATCAATCCCCCATACAGGTACATTCCTGTCTGTATATGACCTTGCAGTTGAATGAACGTAAACCCCAATCAATCAATCCCCCATACATAGTCCTGTCCCTGATATGAAGACCCGTATACATTGAGATGTACCCTATATTTCTCCACGGATTTCAGCAACAGGACCATTGCCCCACATAATTGACCTGGGTAGACATCGGAACAATGGGACATTACTCTGCTGGGGACCATTTTCAAAATGGCCACCATCGTCAAAAAAAAAATTTCCGTTTCGGATCAAACTGGCATAAAATCATGTGTAATATATCGTTTTGTACTAATTTCAGGTCGAGGAAGTCATTTTTACCATTATTTTCTCATTTCCAGTGATGAGATAGCTCTAAAAACAAAATGGTTGCCAACAGCTATAGTGAAAAACGGTTATTTTGGACTGAGTGTAAAGATAGGTATAGAATGTGTTCAATTGTCTGGTTGATGTCTTAAATGATTAAATGAAGTAGAAAACAGATGGTGTATTGAACACAGTGCTTCATTATCACATACTTCACAAGTAAACGGCTGTTCTCCAGTATGTATATGCATGTGTTTAGAGAGACTAGAACTCTGTAAAAATGTGTTTAACATTGCATTATTACAAGATGTAATGACATTTCCGATGTTATTTTCATTATTTTCTCATTTATTTTCTGAAAAGAAGCCAGCGAAGATAGTCATATTGTTGCTCCAAAACATGCTCCCTTTCAAGAAGCAGGACATTTCTGATGTTAAACTAGATACGAAACAACAATCTCGCAACAGTTAGTGCTTGTTTACACATTGTTCATTTCCTTTGTGACAAAAGTGAACACAGTTTGAGTCATTGGATCTGCACTTACACCTCCTGTCACATTTACCAGTGCATTGGCATAGCACGAGAATGTTAGGTGGGAGGGGATAGAGAAATCGTTCGGGGACGAGAACACCGCTCTCGTTGGTCCAACCGAAATCTTTGGGTCCAGACTGTCATGGTTTGGTTGCAGGAGTGTGATGGCATTCCGTATCACAAAGAAACATCTCCGTACATGACCACATATGGCTGAGGAAGTTGGAGGTAACTCATTTAGAGATTTACCTTTCAGATAGCAATCATATCGCAGTGTATCGAATGTGTCAACTGTTGTGCTTGAGCGAGCACCTGCCCAAAGTCGAACGAGGTATTGTTCAACAACACGGATGTCAGCCTCAGTCAGTGAATTGGTTTCTGCAAAGTTGGTCAGGGACATGGGCTGGCACACAAGAGCGGCATGTTTTGTGCCAACTTTACTGACGGCGTCGTCACCAGAGAGAACATGAGCTTTGATGAGGATACTACAGGTATCTGCTCCTAGCCTGGTATGGAGTGTGTGTAGTGGTATCTTTCGTCTGTGCTCTCCTGTTCCATATTCAATCCACAGCTCTTTGAGACCTTTGGTTTTGAAGACTGTCATGTATCGCAGGATGAGCGCAATACTATCTGTGTCATTGGATATGACTACAACTCTATCACATCCTCTCTCTACGCTCCATGCTATGTGTGAAATCAGCCTGCAGTCTGCTTCCTCTTGGCAGCTAGAACATGTGGGCACATCAACAGCTGATCCAGGTTCCGCTTGAAACTGTGCGTTCATGACTTCATTGTCCACTACCATTTCACTGACAACAATGTTACTGTGGTCCCTTAGTGCTATGTTTCTTGTGAGGATTTGAAGGCTTTCTTTGTTTTTGGAACTAGCCCAGAACTTCCCCATTTGCTGTGGTATAGGGACTGACTCTGTCATGGCTACTACATCTATCGTGCCACCGGCTTCTTCTGCCTGTCGCCCTCTCTCTCCTTCCTTGACTGACAGCTCGCAGTAAGAGTCGAAGACAAGGTGGGTACATTCAGAATGACAGATGCTCCTTGCATAGTTGAGGACAGTTTCAATGGCTTGGCCGAAATGTTGAAAGATCGACAGGTTTGGATATTGTCTAATTTTAGACATGAAGTCAAGAACAACATCAGTTTTCATATGTGAAGGGTTGAACACAGAATCTGTTGGAAGTAAGTGCTTTTCAAGTTCAGCTACAAGTTTTGACTTTTCTGGCTTGGTACAGCGAGGAAATGTGGCATCTCCATCAAACAGTGGGCTGGTGTCGAAAAGGTCGTGACTCACGACTTGCTCACTTACTGTGTAACCTCGTTGCTTAGCTATCTCAACAGTACGTACACTAGCAGCAAGTTGTTTAGTAGTGACGACTGGTTTCTTGGGTTTACCTGTCGGGTACTGTCCGGCGGCTGGCTGTGTGTCAAAACGTGGAAGCTTAACCTTAGAAAATAGTGCCAGACAGCTTGACTGTCTTCAGAACAAATCGCTCATTCCGGTATCCCTGGTAGATTTGCTCACCAATTTCAAATGCTCTGAGCAGCCTAACCTTCACTTCTGTAGCAACCAGCTGGTGCGTCACGATGTTATGTAATGAAACATTTATTGTGGTCACTGCGAATGGATTCTGACGCTGTGAGATGAAATCCAGTAATCGCGATACGTTTTCATCAAAGACAATTGCCTTTCGGCCACGGAGCTCATGATGTATAACTGTTGCATCAAGGTGTGCCATCAACCCAGCATGGTCAGATGGTTGAAGAGGTTGGTGATTCCTGTGATCTCGTGAAACAGGAGTTTCGAACTCGGCCACTATTGAAGCATCACCCGAGCTGCCCACAATCACATGTCCACCCGGACCTTTCTCAGATCTGTTGATGGTCTGCTCGAGTTTCATGTCAGGTGAGACGGCACTGAATTTACCCCCCTCTCTGTCTTGGATCACAAACTGACCCATCATGAAGCGGCGAAACAGCATGGGTTGCTCAACTTCCATAACTTCAATCCTCTCAAGGTACCATGATGCATACCTAAGGTAGTTGATACAATCAAACACTGTGAACATTTTCATCGATTCTCTCACAGTGGCAATATGGAGTGGCCAGTTCCCTTCTCTGTCAGCAGTGATCATCTTCTTGATCACAGACAAGAATGTTCTCGAATAAGCCCAAGTATTTGCAGAGCTCTGACTTCGCTTCACACTCAGCTGTGAATGCCTCAAGCTTCACACGCAAGTTATCAGAGCTAGACACCACAGATTGAAACTTGTCAACCAGATCTGGGGGGATATTGTGATCACTGAGACTATCCTTCAAATCACCAACAGAGTGCACGAAAGGAGTGTGTGAATCATCCGAATTCATTTCCCAGAAAGCTCTCCATTTCAGAAGATTGAACACTTCACCCACAATTAGCATACCTTTGAATGCTCGCACATAGTGAGAACCAGCTAGGACTGATTGCAGTACTTTTCTTTCCAAAGACTTCAGCCTCAATCAATCCATCATCGAAGCCCGTACCTGTCAATAAACGTCCAGCGCAGCGCAAGAGTACTTTGCAGTAATGGAACATCCCCATCATGGGTATATGTCAGCAAAGGTGTCAGGTTCTGTCAGAACCACTTCTGTTACTACCTGAAACACCCCCTCATCACTGAATACTGGTAGAATAGACTGGTTCAACTGTTGACGTACACTTTGGAAGTTTGTAAGAGCTTTGCGGACAGTAGCATAGTCTGTTACAGGTTTTGGAATCATTGGTAGGAATCCAACTCTCATCAGAGGAACATTTGCTTCAGAAACAAGCGCATGAATGCTACCCCCAAGTCGGAAGATCACCTGGCAGACTTGCCGTTAAATTTGGAAGTTCAGAGCGCACAAGTGTAATGACAAAACTCAGTTTTATCAGAGTCTTTCCGCGGCTTGATCAGGATCACACAAACCCAAGTTGCTATTTTCTCGAAGGACAAAATCTGGTGAAAGTGATGGTCGAACAACACTTTTTGCATGATGTGGTACAATCTGACAAGGTAACTTCTGACCAGTGGGGATAGACGATTTTGTTAAGCCTGTTGAAGATACATTGGGCTTAGCAGCTGGTGCACTGACTTTCTCCTGGAACAATACCATAGCAGTATAGTGCTTGCTATGTGTGCCTGAAAGGGATGACTCGTCCGAGTAGTCGCTGTTGTCCATGGCCCCGATGCAAAAATCACTGCTATTAAAATGACTGGGAATTGGGGTACCGTCAGCTTGCTGATTTGAGAACCGCATATGAGGAAAGGAGGCTTCGAGCTCTTCGGACTTCATTATAACTGGTGGAAACCCCAATGCGATTCAGTGTTGTGATGAGAGCTCGACTCCTTGTCTTGCCGTACACACTTTGCCCAACCATGGCATGCATTGGGGTCTTTTGTCGGCCCTTGTGTATGTGGTATGTTATTATTTGAAACAGACAGTGCAACTGAGTGTGAAGTGTTTTGACTGACTTGTCTGCCTCATCATCATTATCCTCCTCATCACTATCATTCGGGCATTCTTCCTCATCATAATCATGCATGAGGGCTTGAATTCTTGTCATGCGAGCTTTGGGAATATTGAAGAGAGATGAGAAAAATGTCAATAGTCCATCTGGCATCTGAGTCTTCTCCCATGACTCCTTGATTTCTTCAGAATCACAGAACCTGTCGCCCAATCCAATTAAAATTAACCTTTTGGATGAGTCCTCGCAGCAACGTACCAGATTGTCTCATGATGTCTAGATTCTTGATTTTGACAATAAGATCCTCTTGGCGAACATGGGACGAATATACCATCTCTGATGCATTTCGCCTGGGGTTCTTGACAAACTGGATCCTGTCACCATAGTGATCAATCAAGAGTTGTTTCACATCTCTGTTCCGGATATTCAAATCATCGTCACCAGTGTTTAGAGATACCATGAAGGATGCAATTTCACTTACAGTGAAACCATAATCTTTCTCCAGGAGAGGATCTATCTGCTTCACTGCTTCTTGAAAGAGAGCATGTTTTGGAGCGACAATATGGCTATCTTCGCTGGCTTCTTCCGAGCTGCGCTGGTAGTTGAGAATGTATTTATTGATGCATTGTTTGTGACAGTATAGATCAGCCGCAAACACAGCCTCTACGGAATTCACATCTGAAACCCTGTCAAATACGTCATCACAGTTGTGATGTGTTGCAAGTAAAAATAATTTTGCTCGTTCCCTCTCGCAGATGCGGAACTTTTCCCTGCTTTTTTGTCCTTTAATTGTCAAAGAAAGGTTGCCACATATGACACAGGTGATGTAATTTGAATGTATATTTGAACTAGGCTTGGATCTGACGTGTGTTTCACTGCGTAGAGACATTGGCGGTCTACATTCATCACCCTGGTCTACCTCCATCTCTACCACTTCTCGCATGCCTTCTGTAGTTGCCTTTCTGGAAATAGCTTCAATGGTTTTCTTCATTGTATACACCTTATAGCATGTGTCAACATGGTAAACATAGCTTTGATCGTCTATGGTTCGAAGGCGTTTAGCAACAACATCTTGTCTAACTGTCCCAGCATGTTTTATTTTCTCGCGACCATTGGGAGTTGATGATACGCGACTCTTTCTGTCATGCTTTTGACAAATGATGCATTGTTTCAAGTCAACATCACAATATTCATTATGTGTAAGTTTAACACCATCGAGGACAGCACCGGCTGAGGTTAATGATGATGTTGATGGTACTGGAGTTATGTCACTCATATTGAAGAACTAATTAGTAGTATATAAACACAATGTATTTTTACAACTAGTAGCATTCAGTTCAACTTTCAGAAGAAGAAACTCCACAATAAACATCGCTGGCATTTTAACACCTGCTGGTACTTTTAAAATGGTAGCGTTGTTAAATGGTATAACGCCAATTACACATATTGTAATGTCCTGACACGCAGAATCTATTTTTAGAATCTATTTGATTCTGTGCTTGCTCAATTGATAAAGATATTGTTCTACAATTTTCTGCGATTTTCTCTTGATTATCAGCAATTTTCTGCGATTTTCTCCTGATAATCCGCATTATGGCCGAAGTAACTGATGGAGACCGTAGTTTCCAGGAGGACGAGTTAATCTAGTCCCCGACATAAAGACCCGTATACATTGAGATGTACCCAAAATTTCTCAATGGATTTCTAAAAGGTCCATTGCCACACATAATTGAGACGCGCCGCGACATAACGTACCTTCGGGTATTTGGATTTTTCGCCGTAAATTTGTAAGGGAAATTGAACGTAATGATCGTGAATAATGTACGAATTTGACGCAAATTTAAGAGCAGATGCGGAATTGAATTCCGCGATGCGGAATTGGAATTCCGCATTTGGACTGAAATTTGTGTCAAATTCTGACGTCATTTGCAGAAATTATGTTAACTTTTCGAAACCATCTACGGCGATAATTACAACTACCTGAAGGTACGTTATGTCGCGGCGCGTCTCAATATTGATTAATGTTGAATAAGAAGTCATTGTATTACAACAAGTAATCCATATAAAACGTACATGTACATTTTTATCAACATTTGTGCATCTGGTATAAAATGTAATAGCAATTTAATAGTATTCGAAATTAATCGGTCATGATTTTTTTGTCAATAAAATATGGTTTTTGGGCGCCATTTTTGATTTGATGATGTCTCTCGTCAGTGGAAATGAAAAAATGATGGTAAAAACGAATTCATCGACCTGAAATTAGTACAAAACGATATATTACAACATGATTATTATGCCAGTTTGATCCGAAACGAACAACAACAAAATGGCCGATGGCGGCCATTTTGAAAAATGGTCTCCAGCAGAGTAATGTCCCATTGTTCCAATGTCTACCCTGGTCAATTATGTGTGACAATGGACCTTTTACTGGAATGCATTGAGAAAAATCGGGTACATTTCAATGTATACGGGTCTTTATGTCGGGGACTGGATTAACAGGTACATTCCTGTCTGTATATGACCTCGCTGTTGAATGAACGTAAACCCCAATCTATCAATTCCCCATACAGGTACATTCCTGTCTGTATATGACCTTGCAGTTGAATGAACGTAAACTCCAATCAATCAATCCTCCATACAGGTACATTCCCATCTGTATATGACCTTGCAGTTGAATGAACGTAAACTCCAATCAATCAATCCTCCATACAGGTACATTCCCATCTGTATATGACCTTGCAGTTGAATGAACGTAAACTCCAATCAATCAATCCCCCATACAGGTACATTCCCGTCTGTATATGACCTTGCAGTTGAATGAACGTAAACTCCAATCAATCAATCCCCCATACAGGTACATTCCCGTCTGTATATGACCTTGCAGTTGAATGAACGTAAACTCCAATCAATCAATCCCCCATACAGGTACATTCCCATCTGTATATGACCTTGCAGTTGAATGAACGTAAACTCCAATCAATCAATCCTCCATACAGGTACATTCCCATGTATATGACCTTGCAGTTGAATGAACGTAAACTCCAATCAATCAATCCCCCATACAGGTACATTCCTGTCTGTATATGACCTTGCTGTTGAATGAACGTAAACTCCAATGAATCAATCGCCCATACAGGTATATTCCCATCTGTATGTGACCTTGCAGTTGAATGAACGTAAACACCAATGAATCAATCGCCCATACAGGTACATTCCCATCTCTATTTGACCTTGCAGTTGAATGAACGTAAACTCCAATCCATCAATCCCCCATACAGGTACATTCCCATTTGTATATGACCTTGCTGTTGAATGAACGTAAACTCCAATCAATCAATCCCCCATACAGGTACATTCCCGTCTGTATATGACCTTGCAGTTGAATGAACGTAAACTCCAATCAATCAATCCCCCATACAGGTACATTCCCGTCTGTATATGACCTTGCAGTTGAATGAACGTAAACTCCAATCAATCAATCCCCCATACAGGTACATTCCTCTCTGTATATGACCTTGCTGTTGAATGAACGTAAACCACAATCAATCAATCCCCCATACAGGTACATTCCTGTCTGTATATGACCTTGCAGTTGAATAAACGTAAACCCCAATCAATCAATCCCCCATACAGGTACATTCCTGTCTGTATATGACCTTGCAGTTGAATGAACATAAACCCCAATCAATCAATCCTCCATACAGGTACATTCCTGTCTGTATATGACCTTGCAGTTGAATGAACGTAAACCCCAATCAATCAATCCCCCATACAGGTACATTCCCGTCTGTATATGACCTTGCAGTTGAATGAACGTAATCTCCAATCGTCCATACAGGTACATTCCCGTCTGTATATGACCTTGCAGTTGAATGAACAAAATTTAGTTCAGCGTAGTAAGGTTGAAAGCTACCATGTATCGTCTACGGATGGAATTCCAGCCATTGATCTTTATGCTTTTTTGTAAATGAGAAAATATTTCACCTGAAAAATAAACTTAACCCTTAGACCGCTACACACAACAATTGTCGTCTGCTGTTGCTTTTATTTCTTGCCTTATTTCTCAATAAAAACATGTTTTGCCAGCATTTCAGAATCATTTCCAATGGAAATGATTCTAAAATGCTGTCAAAGCATGTTGTACCTTATTCTAAAGTGCTGTCAAAACATGTTTTTGATGATAAAAATGGAAAATAAACAGCAGACAACAAAAAATTAAGATATCGGTGTAAGAGTTAAAAATAATTTTTTCTTCATTTTTCTCTCAACAAGCATGACAAGGTGTGTCATATTTTAAATTATGAATGCTATTAGCGCTTACTATGTTGAATCAAATATTGTCGTCTACTGTTTATTTTATTTTTTGTCATCAAAAACATGGTTGGACGACATAACCATGTCCATAGAAATAATACTAATGTGCTGTCAAACCATGTTTTTATTGAGAATAAATACAAAATATGTTAAAATGAAGATATAATCTTCCCAAGTGTGGTTTAAATTTCTTTATGCCTTACAAACAAGGTGAACATAACAGGTGCGGATCCAGGATTTCGGGTTGGGGGGGCGTAACTATTTTGCAATACTTGACTATATTATCGAACGAGCTAAGCTCGTTCGATAATATAGTCAAGTATTGCAAAATAGTCGACTGAGCGGAGCGGAGCGGAAAAATTCATGAAATGCATGGCACTTGGCATGAAACGTGCCTTGTAACTTGTAAAAAATCTTTACTCGGCGAATTTTAGGGGGGGCGCGCGCCGGGTCGGCCCCCATGAATCTGCCCATGCATAAGTTCACCTTGTTTGTTTACCTTGTTCATAAAGTTCACCTTGTTTGTTCACCTTGTTCATAATGTTCACCTCATTTTTAAGGCAAAAATATTATTTATTTTTATAGAAATGTGAATTTTCCCAAAAATAACTGAAAATGGCCCTGTTCAAAAAATCACTTGTCATAATCATTTTGATTGTGAATTTATGCCAAATCCCCTACACATGTACAAAACTGTGAGGTATTTGGGGTGAATTCATCATTTATTTGCTTATTCACTGACATGGGGTGTGGGTGGGGAAATTCACAAGCACAATGGATAAAATGTTTGTTTTCTTGCAACTCTACAGGTGAGGATGTGGTGAGTGTTATTCTATTCATTTGTGCAATTATTATTTAACCATGTTCACCCATGTATGCTGAATTATAATGTCGTCTGCTGTTTATTTTTACTGTCCACTCGCCGATAGGCATGAGGGGATATAGCATTAGTTCATGTATGTGCATACATGTCAGTAACACCTTTCATTTTTAAATAACTTAGGAACAGCTTCACCGATTTTTGATATTGTTCGGCCAAAATTTGTGTCTATGGATGGTGCTTTTTTTTTTTTGCATACGACCCACTGAGAACTTGTTTGCAACGTACAAATATTAAACAAATATTAAACAAAATGATTATTATGGCTGCCAGCGAGGGGATTGGCTTAGTGATAACGATGCCCTTGTATTCATATTTTTCTTAATGAAAACCTGTTTTGACAGCGCATGAGAATCGTCTCCAGAGGAGACGATTCTTATGTGCTGCCCAAACAGGTTTTTTGTTAATCTATAAGTTAAAAATGAAAAACAGCAGACGACATTATTTGTTTCCCGCCATTTATGGGTTTATACGTTACCCATAATGTTCCAGGAAAACTGGTTGGGCGACATAACTATGCCATTATCATACTCACAGATCTGCACAGTCTGATCATGGCCTACACTGTTCACCATTTTGCTGGAGAAATGTACACACTTATATCCTTAACAAACACTTCGGATCCATAACAGGCTGTACAAGTGTGCTAGCTGATCAGGAGCTACACTGGCCAAAAACTCAATATGCTCTTTCTGCTGTGGTGGGTCAGTAACCACCGTAATATTATAATAACTTCCCCCGGGGGTATACATTTTAATTGGGTGGGTGGCAGGTGGGAGCATGTGATGGGTAATTTAACGATCAGGGTTCATCCTTATCAGGGGCCCATTTCACGAAACTTTGTACGACTAAAATGTTCGTAAGTGCAAATTTAGGATCGTCTGGAAATTTCAATTGATGGATTTACATTTATTGAGCATAGGCTGCATATGCAGCCTATGCTCAATAAATGTAAATCCAATAATTGTTTACATGAAAACATTGTTGTTAATGTGACATTTACAAACTATCATAATTTTGCACTTACGAACATTTTGGTTGTAATAAATTTAGTGAAACGGCTCCCAGAATCCCAACCGGAGACCTGGTTTGGCCCTCACATACGTCGTTGGCAATTTTGTATGTAACGGTTGAATCTGGTTATACCCCTTATGTGAGTATTACGATTTTTCGAAATCCTATTACTTTTAGGGGAAGGGGCCAAGTGACTGGTATGGTATGGACCTGGCACCAGGTCAGGTTATTCTAATTTTAGAGCTGGATATATTATTTTTTTCGATGTAAATATTCCGTTCTTATTTTGGTATTTTCCCTCCAATTCAGCAGGTTGAATACGGGATCGAACCTATTGGCCTGGCCTTAAATGACCTTAGCTGTTGATAGGCCGTTAAACATCAATAAACAAACAAACGCACATTTATAATTGCATAAAATAAACAAAACTCGTATTTTGAGATGACTTTAATATGTAAAAATAAAAGAAGCTGACTGAAAATATAAGAGTGAGAGGGCTACTATTAGAATAAATATGATATTTCACCAAAATTACTAATATCTAAAATCTAGCTAAGAGCACTTTGAGGGAGTATGTATTTACTTGTTTATTTACTGAAATGTATTATTTCATATAAAAGAACAATTAAACGCCTGTTTATATTTTGATTATTAAACCATCGTTCATTTGTGTAGTATCTTTATTTAAAATACATTTTCACAGCCATTGTTTTGATTAAAAAATATTTTAATTTCATTAAATAAAAATACTGATTACGATATGCATAAATTGAAAATTACTCGCTCAAAGTGCACTTGCATGTAGCGAGATTAGTGCATTTAGCAAGTTTGGTGAAATCCTCTACAGCTGAAAATTTTAATTATTTTTCTTCTGCACAGAAGTATATGTTGTGACCACTCATTAGAACCGTCTCATGGAGACGGTTCAAATGAGTGGTAACAACATATACTTTCATTGAGAAATGAAGAAAATATAAAAAAAATGTTTGTAAATGTTTAGTTAGATACCTGTGAATGGATTAATGGGGACATAAACCAGATATTCCTAAAGCAGACTGATATATGGGCCCATCTCTGGAATTACCTCCCTTGACGCATAATCATATTTCTCCATTCTTAAACGTCGATAATCGACACAAAATTCAGAGCTCATGCAAAATTCATTTTCGGATTTCGGATTTCCGTGTGTACTTTAAACATGGTTTATTGGTACAGAAATTATTTCTCAAAAAATTAGTTTTTCCATCGACGATGTGTTAAGGGAGTTAATACCGGAGTTACTCGAGTTGTCATATGTACCAGTTATGGTTAATATATTGAATTTATAATCAATTCATTTCTAGCAAGCAGAGCGAGTGAAGAAATAGAGGATATTCATATTTTTGCGGGCCCTCGTGAAATATGGACATTTCACACCACTCGATGAACATATATGTCATATTCATTGCAAAAATATGAATATTCTATTTATTATATACCGCTCCATGGAAATTAGCAGTTTTTTAGACTGTATATGGTAATGAATGTGTATTTGCAGCCTATTTGTAGTCTGGCACTGCAGATGCGCGTTATGAATATAGATATTTGATTTGTAGTCATATTCTCACCGGAAGTTGTTTATTTCATCGATGAGAACATATGACTTTTATTTACATCGTATAACTATATGTATTTCATGGGTAGGTATATAATAAATTATTTTATTATACATTTAATATTTGATTTTTGAAAAATTTAATATGTGAACTATAACTATCTTATTGTTTGCCCCGCCCCTTCGTGTGCGTCCGTGTCCGTTTGAATGTAGCCCCGCCCCTAAACGTGCTTTCCAATTGTGATACTATGTAATTGGTGGTTTGACACCGAAGTATGTATCTGTATAGGATGTGTTTCACGTTAATTTCTGATAAGTCGCGACATCTGTTTATAAATATAACTTTTTACTTATTAGAACATTTAATTAAAAAATTTAATAGATGAGTCGCAATATGCGATTAATTGAGATGAAATGCTATGCTTTCATTGGTCGTGAATTAGAGCAAGGAATAGCCTCAGAATGTAATGCACAGTGCGTAATGTATGTAACAAACACTTGCTTTTAGGTGCATATTAACCTCGACCTGCTTTAGACCTATCTCACGGACAACATAGGATCAGTCAATCAATCAGTATAATCCAACAAGTGGATATTGCCCATATTTCTCCAGATACAGTACATAACCCTAAATATTCGGACACAATTTGCTTTGGGAAACCCCTATTAAATAGGGGTTTCCCAAAGCAAATTGCATCTAAATACATTGTTATTGTGATGAAACCAATACTGCTATATTGACCCTAAATATTGGCACGCTCACTATTGTAGGAGACCATATATTTTTATGTGTTTCCTCAAATAAATGATGTCCGAATATTTAGGGTTATTACGGTATACTTATTGTCGAGGGGTCATAGTTTTACGTAATTCCGTCCATCCGTCCGTTTATCCGTCCGTCCATCTGTCTCACGTTAAAGTTTTTGGATACCCATTATCTCTATAACGGTAAGTCGGATTGACTTCAAACTTCATATACATTCTTATCATCATCCATATTTTCATTCCATACCACACCCATGCAGCCTTCTTCATATCCAAGGTTCAGGCGGCAGCCGGGGGTATACGTGAGCCCCTGCTCATTTTCTTTAGTTGTATCAACATTGCTCCTGTAGTTGCTGACTAAAATGTGGCTGTGACTGGAGAAATGGGGCTGACAGAATTTATGACCAGTGTTGCTCCTGATCATACAGCTCACTTACGTAGCCTGATAATGATCTATATTGATTGTGAAGAAGCATGACGGATGTTTCATTGATGGAATATTGCAATCAGTGCAGGTCCTGATCAGACTGTTGACTCACAGACTGATCTGGATCTACAGTGGTCGCGAAACACAAATGTGGGTCAAAGTGGTCCTAAAAAGCAGGTGTCATTAGGCCTAACCCTTTCACCCCTTTGTGTAACCGGAATTGATTCTGATATGTTAATTTTGCAACCAATCTAATCGTCACAAAATGATTTTCAGACTACCGGTAGTCCATTTATGAAAAGGATGTGTTTTTATTTTTAATAAAATATGAAAATTACTTGCAAAAAGTGTAGATCCTGATGAGACGGCTGATCTGGATCTACACTGTTTGCAAACATCACAAAAGAGGTCTATAGAATTGAAAGGGTTAACACAGTGCTCCAGATAAGGAATTAGTAATTGAGTATTTTCACTCCATCATATCTGAAGCAATTGAGTATTTCAATATTTTAATTGGGTAAACTAAAATCACACTACTGTTTACACATCAACAGACATCAAGTATTGAATAGTTTTCTTCGAACTGAAAATATGTCTTAATTGGTATTTCACTAATGAAATACAAAGATGTGTTTTCGTGGAAAATAAGAAAAATATGGTTTATTTGTGGTCAGTTTATTGTTTTCTGTAGCATAATAAAGGTACCACAAATTTTTTATTGCTTTTTGATATTCGCTACTTCTGATTTGAATTGGGTTTTTGGCAATTTTGATTGGGTATTTACGCAAATACGCAGCTTATCTGGAGCGTGATACATTGCCCACCACCATATTTAAAGTTGTAACATGCCCACTCAGTAGGCACAAAATGTTCTTTATATCAGAGGCATCATCTGAGACAATTTTTGGGCAAAATAACTATTCATTCACCATTACCCCACGTATTGACTGGCATTGTTATACATTTTATATGTGATGTAAATTTTCACACTGATATCAGAGGCGATAACCGTGTTTCTGTATCATACTTCCCTATTATATGTTGTTATATAGCTTCTATTGGGGCTACCCATTCCGAATGCAATTTATCAGTTGTGTGCTACATACTATTCTATGTCTAACAACAAATTATCAGACTATTAACAGTAGTCACCGACAGAACAAATCTGATTAACCGACCTTGCATAAGCACAGAAGTATAATGTGACAATCAATATCAAAATAGCCCGAAATTTGATAAATAGGGCAACCAATGAATCCGAAAGGATAAGTTTTCACAGCAAGCTGCAGCAATCATTGCGCAGGCAAGGCAACCCTCTACTACAGCTTGCTACGACGCAAAATGGAGGGTCTGGGTTAATTGGTGTAAGCAGAAGCAAATTAATCCAGTCAGTCCAGCTATAGGAGAAGTAGGGGAATTCCTTAGATATTTGCTGAGGACAGGAAGTCATCAACATCAACTATTAAGGGATACAGGTTGGCGTTGGCCAGCTGTTTGAAGTTCAGATCAAAAAGTTCAAAAAGTGCAGATCCTGATGAAATGGCTCGTCACGATCTATACAGGCCTGTGGTGTTGAAAGGTTAATCGACAGTAGTACACGGTATTTTATGCTGAACCGATTTAAAAACGCAAGAAGGAAGTACAGACGTGTTGTACATGTAATTGAACACCCCTATGTGATGTGATATCCATGTGACCACAGTGTGTGTCACGCGTGACTTTGATGTACTGATTCTGGGATATTTTAATAGATAATTAAATAGGCCCCACAGAGATTTGGCGGTGCACTACAGCGTGTCTGTCCGTTTATTTTTTGGAAGTTTTTGTAAGAGTTTCTCAAATCATGTATAGGGGCAGATACAGATCACATTTTCTAGCTGCTATTTATCTTCATAATAAAAATAATAATAATTTTTTTTATCAAATCATGTAATGGTGAATAATTCCAGCACAAAAATATTTACACAATTCCCTAACATTTGATTGGTTCGTAGCAAGTCTCTATCCAACATTTATATCCCAGTAAACTCCCACGCCGAACTACTTTCCGTAACCGTGAGGCGCAGTTAAAATAATTCTGAAGAAAACGGAAAATAAACACATTTTCTTGATGAATTTATTTCAAATGCTGGAATTATAAGGAATGAATGGCCTTTTTGTGGAATTTATCGGGGATATAAACTTGGAAAAGTCGCGGGAATACCGGACGAGGCCTTCCGGCCTTCGTCCAGTATTCCCGCGACTTTTCCAAGTTTATACCCCGATAAATTCCACAAAAAGGCCATTCATTCCTATAATAAATAGCATGTTTACCTTCTTGGTGCATTTTTAAATCGTTTCAGTATACTTCTTACGAACAATTTACAGGCTTGGACATTACTCGATAGATATTGACCCTTAGACCGCTACTCACAACAATTGTCGTCTGCTGTTGCTTTTATATCTTGCCTTATTTCTCAATAAAAACATGGTTTGACAACACTTCAGAATCATTCTGAAGTGCTGTCAAAGCATGTTGAAAATTATTCTAAAGTGCTGTCAATGCATGTTTTTGATGATAAAAATGGAAAATAAACAGCAGACGACAAAAAATGAAGATAGCGGTGTAAGGGTTAACACATAATATTTATAATCATGATGATTAATCAACCCATATACTCACGTAACCTATTAACCCTTAAAAGGCAGAACTTAAATTGTCGTCTGCTGTTGTGTCATATGTTTTCTTTTTTTTCTCAAGAAAAAACGTTGTTTAACAGCAATTTGGAATCATTTCCATGGAAAAACATGGTTTGACAGCACTTTAGAATCATTTCCAATGGAATTGCTGCCAAACCACATTTTTCTTGAGAAAACTGGAATTTAAAAAATAAACGGCAGATGACAAAATTTAATTCAGCATCGTTTGGGTTAATGTTAGCTGTATGCATTGCATGTTCCATATTGAAGTAGTCCCATTACATATGTGGCTGTCATTTGATGAAATGAAATTCAGAGCTCCAGATAAGGAATTAGTAATTGGGTATTGTCACTCCATCATTTATGAAGCAATTGGTATTTCAAAATTTTAATGGGGTAAAATAAAATCACTACTGTTTACACATCAACAGACAGCAAATTCTAATGAAATACCAAGATGTGTGGAAAATCAGAAAATATGCTATATTTTTGGTCTGTTTCTGGTTTTCTGCAGCATGATAAAGGTAACACAATTTTGTTAATGCTTTTTGATACTCGCTACTTCTGATTTCAAATGGGGTTTTATGCAAATACGCAGCTTATCTGGAGTTCTGGGAATTTCGGATCAGCCTGTGCATCCATACAGTCTGATCAGGATCTGCACAGGTTGCCATTCAGTCAGTGAAACACCCGGCCTGCTTCTAACAAGCAATACAGATCCCTACCATGCTGCAGGATTGTGCTGGACGATAAGAAAATCCCATAGGCCTCATTCCTCCAGTCACAGACACATTGAGAATATTGGATCTATTGTCTGTTTCACGACACCTTTCATATAAACAATGCAAAAACAATATTTTTTTTGATAATATCAAAATTTAAGAATGAACCTTCTTTTTATTTCGTGAAATTCGGTCAAATATTGATTTTTTTACGAAAAATTGGTTTGTCTATAGGATTTTAACATGGGGGAGCTGTGGGAGGAGTCAAAAAAGAAAAAAAAATGGAAATTGACTCAGAAACCTTGGAAATGATCTAACTAAGAAAACAAAAGTTAATTTTGAAAATCGGTCCAGTATTTCTGAAATTCTAAAAAATGTCCCCATTGTTAAATCCCCATAAACATGTCTATGGGGATTTAACATGGGGAAATTGTTTTTCGTGATAAAATCAATATTTCACCAAATTTCACGAAATATAAAGAAGGCTCGTTCTTAAATTTTGCTTTAATTTAATATTATCACAAACAAATATTGTTTTTGCATTGTTTATATGGCCGTAAAATGTGGGCAGTTTTCGTGAAACAGACAGTAGACTGTTTGCCAATAGGATGATAGACGTCTTTAGTGTTGAAAGGGTTAAACTGCATACCGTAGTTGCCTTACTTTCAATAGATTCACCATATCCAATAGTCATGCATAAGAGATCTATTCTTCAATATGACAACCATTGTTTCAACCGCAAAGATCGTGTGGTTGATTGGGAACATGTGAAGGGTAAGTTTAACAGCTTCCCGCAATCCCGATACATATTTGGTTTTCTGGTAATTGACAGTTGGATCCGGTTATACCCATTATAAAAGTAATAAGATTAGTACTCTTTCTATTATTTTTGGGGAGTGTGTCTAAGTGACTCTGGTGTGGTGAGGACCTGGCACCAGATCACGTTATTCTAATTTCAGGGATGAATATAGATTTTTTCTGTAAATAGGTAGTTCTGATTTAGGGATTTATCAGGTAACCTGCCCTGCATTGACCAAATACGTACTGACTGATAACATATTGTTGTATCAGGCATTGCCCTGATATAAACATCCGGGTTACAACGAAGTGAAAACTGATGTTCCATTGGTCGGATGACGTCACGTGACGTTACCGAATGACGTCAGTGTAATTACGCAACGTAAACAAGTCCGCATTCTGTCCATAGAATACGACGTCATCTACTGTCATTATCAAGCATAAAATGTTACCTGATAAATAGAATACCAGGTTAGTGTATTTTGATATCAAGTTTATCAGGCTCGGCTCGGAAACGGTAGGAATTCCTCGGCAAGCCTCGGAATTCCTACGCGTTTTGTAGCCTTGCCTGATAAACTTGATATCAAAAGACACTAGCCTGGTATTCTCTATTTACCGGACATCACAACAGGTAACGTATGGGATTCGACCCCATTAACCCATCATAATATGACCTTATCTGTTGGAACACCATTATATTCAATAAAATCAAACACATATAATGGATTTTTATGACCCACCAAAAGGCATCAAAAATCCTTTTGTAGTATTTCAATCTCACTGGTCTTTCAAAAAACACATGAAACCGAGATCCCGTCCCTAAATGGCCTTAGCTGTGGCTGGGATGTTAAACACTTTCACTTTTTCCTGATGATTTGCCACTCGGCTCTACTTAGAGTGGTAGAATAAACACAATTTTCATATAGTAACCGGCGCAAATTTCTTGCGCCGGTTACTAGATGAAAATGTGTTTAGGCAGTATTCTGCATATAGAAATGTAGTTGAATGGGAATTTGTCGGGAATCTGGCACATATTTTGATGCAAAACATTTTACGTGGGCTCGGAGTGCAGCACCAGTGCATTTGCCAACTGCCTCCTTGCCGGGGGGGGGGGGGGGGTGACATTAATAGATACATATCCCTACTCTCTGTTCCACATCTTTTTGCTGACCTACGGCTATTGGCTATTGGCTATTAAAACACATTAAATCTAAAAAGTATTTAAATGTAAGAACTTGTCAATAACAAAAAAGTCAACCTCACCAATTTTGTTTATTTGATGAACTACCATCAAATATTGATTTTATTGTGAAAACAACAATTTTTCTATTCGTCAGCATAGGGCAAAAAGGAGCTGGGGCCCATTTCACTAAACTTCTTATGATAAAAATGTTTGTACGCAGATTTTTATTAATTTGCTTCTCACTTTTAACGTGGTTAACTAACATTACCATTTTGCACCAATATTCACACATCATGACATGTGAACACATCCACTAACAAATTTCCTACTTCGGCCATGCCATTGTTTTTCTCTGTTAACTCTTTGCATGCTGGGAAACTTGTGGGCTATAAATAGTTCAAAACTTGCGGACAGAAATTCATCATATTTCCTTGTATTTCTCCCCGTAAATATCATGAATATGTCTTGGAATTTCATTAGAATTGAGTCCTGTGTTATTCTAAAATTATATTTTGCACTTACAAACTTCTTATTCTTACAAAGTTTAGTGAAACGGGCTCTTAGAGAGTGCTGATAAGGGTAAAAAATGCAAATAAATTGCAAAGCGACTCAGAAATGTGGTTAGATAGCTTGGAATGATGTAACTAAGAAAACAAAAGTTAGATTTGAAAATCGGTCCACAAATTCCAGAATCATTTAAAACTGTTTTTAGCCCCCATGTTAATATCACATAGAAAAATTGTATTTTCGCCTACAAAATCAATATTTGACGAAATTTTTTGTCAAATAAAAACATTTGGGAGAGGGTTACTTTTTTTCGAAAGCGTGTTTATTTTTGTGATTTAAAGTGTTTAAAGGTCAAAAGAATGTAGGCAGGAAAACGTGGATCAAACTTTAGTGTCAGTTCATGCTCTGTCTGTAGGTGTCTTCACTATTACAGATCTTATTCTTTTACTTTCAGCACCAGAAAAATCAGAAAAAAAGTAAATAGGGAATGTTGACACTGTTCTACTACACCTTGGCCATGGATGTTTAGACATGTGGTACAAAACCCTTCGGTGAAATATCTGCAGAACCCTTCGAAGAAACATTTCCAGAACTCTTTGATGAAACATTTCCAGAACCCTTTGATGTCCAGAAACCTTCGATGAAACATTTCCAGAACACTTTGGTGAAATATCTACAGAATCCAGTGCCGTAGCCAGAGGTTCGAAATAGCCGAGGCCAACATAAGCGGCGGAAGATGATAATTATTGGGGGTGGAAGTGTGGAGGGCCCGAAGGGCCCGAGTTTGCTAGGCGGGTCCGGGGGCATGCCCACCCTGAAAATTTTGAAATCAAAGTGGTCTGAAACGCCATTTCCTGCATTCTCAGCAAAGTCTGAGCACATACTATGACTCCCATTTTTCCTATATTGGAATAAAAAATGCTCCCCCAGACATTTTTTTTATCAAAATGTCTAAAACGCCATTTCCTGCATTCTCAGCAAAGTCTGAGCATATACTATGACTCTCATTTTTCCTGTATTAAAATAAAAAATAATGAAACGTTATAGCATTATTGGGGCCATGCTCCCCGGAAAATTTTAAAATCAACGTAGTCTGAAACGCCATTTCCTGCATTCTCAGTAAAGTCTCAGCACATATTTTCCTTTTTGGGAATAAGAAATCCAACTCGATAAATATTGACTTTCCGGCGCTGACTTTTTGCGGCACCACGTAGCCATAGTGGTATGTTAACTTAGACATAAGGTGGAATGCTAATGGAGACACAAGCCGTACTGTTGAGTTAGCGATCCCGATCTTTATCATAATAATATGTTTATAAAAAAAAAAAAAAATCGTGAAAAAACGGACGAGGCCATGCCATGGCCTCGTCTGGCCTCAACGTGGCTACGGCACTGGAATCTTTCGGCGGAATGTGGCTGTGACTTAAGAAATGGGGCCCATTTCACTAAACTTTGTTCGAATAAAAATTAGTAAGTGCAAAATTATGATTGTAAATTT
This sequence comes from Conchocele bisecta, assembly GCA_029237695.1. NCBI lineage: Eukaryota > Metazoa > Mollusca > Bivalvia > Lucinida > Thyasiridae > Conchocele > Conchocele bisecta. The sequence continues at coordinate 104,681,285 of CM055271.1, forward strand.
CACATTAACAATGTTTTCTTGTAAAGAATTATTGGATTTACATTTATTGAGCATAGGCTGCATATGCAGCCTATGCTCAATACATGTAAATCCATCAATTGAAATTTCCAGACGATCCTAAATTTGCACTTACGAAAATTTTAGTTGTACAAAGTTTAGTGAAACGGGCCCATGGTGCTTACAGGATTTATGGCTAGCCTGACAACAGATCAGGGGTCCGTTTCACTAAACTTTGTACAACTAAAATGTTTGTAAGTGCAAATTTAGGATCGTTTGGAAATTTCAATTGATGGATTAACATTTATTGCGCATAGGCTGCAGCCTATGCTCAATAAATGTAAATACAATAATTGTTTACAAGAACACATTGTTACTGTGAAATTTACAGATTAACATGTTTCTCTAATCCTACCAATTAGTACCAACGGGTTCATGGCATTAAATGGAGCACGTCCACAAAAGATTTTTCAAAATCGAATGTGGATTTCAATTTTTGCACTTACAAACTTCTTACCGTAGTCGTGCAAGGTTTAGTGAAACAGGTCCCTATCCTGCTTAACCATTTCACCCCTAAGTAACTGGTATGGACGCTTCCTTGTAGACTTTTGAACTACATGTATTACATTAATCAGAAAAGGGGTGTTTTTATCAATTATCTGAAGACAGGGCAGATCCTGATGAGACAGCTCATTACAAGCCAGGGGGCCATTTCGCTAAATTTTATATGACTAAAATGTTTGTAAGTGCATAATTATGATAGTCTGTAAATTTCACATTAACAATGTTTTCTTGTCAACAATTATTGGATTTACATTTATTGAGCATATGCTTCATCTCATTTGTTACCTGTACAAGTACATGTACAAATTGGAGGAAAATCACAAAATCAGAACTGAATATTTACAATAAAAACAATTATATATTCAGCCCTGAAATCAGAATAATCCTGATCTGATGCCAGATCCTCGCCACACCAGAATCACTTGGACCCCTCCCAAAAGCAGTAGGATGAGTAATAATCTTACTACTTTTATAATGGGCAATAACCAAATTCCACTCTCGGGTAACAAAAGAGCCAAAGATAAAAACGTACCTGAGGGCCAAACCAGGCAAATTGTGATTAATATAATGAGGAACCCCTACCGTTAACTTACCCTTCACATGCTCCGACCAACTACCCACAGGGCTTCATCTCGAAAGTAAATGTTGTTACCACTCATTTTAACCATCTCGATGAGACGGTTTGAATGAGTGGCAACAACATATACCGTTATGGAGAAATAAACAAAATATGAGATTTTTTCAACAAAACTTATCGTATCCTTAGACTGAAATGGATTAAATGTTCATTGACCAGCCATTATTTATCAGTGTAGTTTAACCCTGATAATGCAGAAACTGAAATTTGTTGTCTGCTGTTACATATTTTATGTTTTCTATAAATAAAAAACATGGATTTTCAGCATTTTAGAATAATTTTTCCAGGAAATGTGTTTTTTTTTCTCCTGAGAAAAATTGACAAAAAACAACAACAGCAGACGACAACATTTATATTCAGCATTGTAGGATTATGTTTTATACATTCCATTAATAGATGACAGAAGCCAATTTATTTATTAAAAATTAAAAATCAATGTGGATTCCTTGTTTCACCAACATGTCCATCTATCTATATTGTGGAGCGCGTGGTCGAGTGGTCTGAGGCGTCGGACTGCTGATCTTACGGTCGTGGGTTCGAGCCTCACCCCTAACCCTAACCCTAACCGGAGGCGTTCGTTGTGTCCTTGAACAAGACACTTTATCCACACTGCTTCACTCCACCCAGGTGTAAATGTGTACCAGCTAAATACCGGGAACATCGATAGTTGTACATGTACTTATGAATAAAAATATGATCATATCAATTAAGGTAAAACACTACGAAAAGGGCCTAAGAAACTGAAAAGTTGATATAAGCAAATGCTTATAGCCGGTCTCTAACATAGTATGAACAAGTATGAACAGTATAATTATGGCGTTACCACTCCTGTTTATTATTCCCCCTAGATGTGATAGCATGGAGGATGGCGGGGTGGGGGGCATATTGCGTTGGGGTTCCGTCCGTCCATCCGGGCGGGCAACCAAACGTGAGGAAGGGGACATTGGGAGGAGCCTAACACAAAAGAATCCTTTGATTTATTCCGTGTGGATTTATTTCTACTGTTCTAAAACAATCAAAATGGCCCCTTCCTCCATATCGTTGTAATGTACACGGACGGACGTGCCAACGATATTGAGGAAGGGGCCATTTCAAGTAATATTCTAGAACAATGGAAATGGCCCCTTCCTCCATATCGTTGGCAAGTCCTTCTGTGTACATTTATGTCGAAAAGTTTGTAAGTTTCTCAGTGATGTAAAATCTTCAATATTACTTGAAGGATTGCTTTAATATTTGGACAGTTCATTCACCTGAACATGTGTGACTCACACCACCAATGGAATGACCTTGAACTTTGTGGCCTTCGAAATGGTGCTGAAACACTTAGCCATTTTCGTACGCCAAAAAGTTTGTAAGTTTGTGTAAATTTAAAGTTTTCTTTTTTTACACACAATTTCTACTTAGAGTCCAGGGGCCCGTTTCACTAAACGTCGTATGACTAATCTGTTCGTAAGTGCAACTTTAGGATCGTTTATAAATTTCAATTAATGGATTTAGATATATTGAGAATGCTTCCTATGCTCAATAAATGTAAATCCAATAATTGTTTACAAGAAAACAGTGTTAATGAGGAATTTACAGACTATCATAATTGTGCACTTACGAACATTTTAGTCATACGAAGTTTAGTGAAACGAGCCCCAGTATGCCATGGGGGAATATCCATGTTTTACAAACATAATGGGCGATTAATATTTCGGTGACAAACACACTCGTCTCCAATTAATTATTAGCTTCAGAGTACGTGAAAATCTAAAAAGGACCAAAATAATATTAACTTAGAAACATATTTTTATATCAATAGATAGAAAAATGAATGAGCTAATTGAAAATACCTGTGCAATTTTTGTCACTATTCTTATAAAAAGAGATTTTGCAATTTTCCCAACGAAAATCGAGAAGAAAAATCACAATTTGCTATATAAATCATATAAAAACTACCGACTATGTTTAAAGCTAAAAAGGACCAAAATATTTTTATTTTAAAAACACGATCGAAACATCATCATAAAGTACAATAATTGAAGTTTAAAATGTGACTTGTGCATTTTTAATCGGTTGTGTAGTTTAAAAGTTACGTAAGAAATGGTAATAGTCTCCTATATAATCAGGTCACTATGGATTTTGTCCAGGAAGGTGGCCGCGAAAGTTGGATATGTGTAAACAGACTAAGTATATGACCGTGACCTTAGGATCAGCGGGGGTTGGACGGTCGTGCATTTGACACAGCATGGTAGTAGAGCCTTACAGGAATGCATGTGTGAAATATTAAGCATTTTAGATGAAGGAAACAGAAGTTATAACAATATTTCTCTGATGTCAATCGGCATTGCCCATCGTTGCAGTAAACAAAATGTCAATATTCAGCATGCAATGTGTTGTTGTGTCTGCAGGTGTCTCAAATTGTATTTCTCTACATGTATTCAATGATTTCCAATGCTGTCACATATGTGTACGATAAATGGGCTTACAGGGCCATTTTGTGCTACTTTGAAAAAAAAATACACGTTTTGTTGTTGACAACCCAAACTTTGTTTTGCATTTCTCCATCAATTCCACTTACACAGCTTCAAAAGCAGTATTTGCAGATGGCGGATACTTGGGGGCATTCCGTAAGACCAATCATGAGGCTGAATTCGTTTATATATCATAAATATAAATACAACGCTTACCTCAAAAACTGCTTCCTTTTCGGCCATTTTATTTGACTACCGCGCGTTTCAAAACGTACGGATATTCGTTGCATCTGTCGACCAAGCGTTCGGCCTAACCAGTGTGTACTGTAGGCTGTTGAGTTGCATTGTACAAACGTCGCCGTTTCAATAACGTCATTTTCTCGATGAAGTTACGTTTTTTTTCGTGCGTGATTCACATGGTGCTACACAAAGTGAGATAAAACACAAACTCAGAAAATGTAAAAAAATGCAAATCGAAAATGTTGTCATTAAGGCCGGTTTTCACAGAGCGCGGCCCATATATATTCATTTACATAACAGATGTTATCTTAAGGCATACATGTATATGATATGCTGTTCACCACCCAGCCATATTATGTTAACTTACGAGTCACTTCTTTGAATATAATAAGTAATGACAACTGGTTGTATTATTAGGTTAATGAACCCATTTCACACCACATGCATGGTATAACGACCCTTTCCCATCTCAATATAAGTGCGCATGTCCTGCCCGCCCATGTGAACCATCCCGATTGGACGATTCACTGAACGTTCACCACATGAACAAGAGATGTGACAGGACAATAAGGTCTGCATTTGGTACGAAATGAGGTCATAAAATGAGTGTATACTATAGGAATGAATGGCCTTTTTGTGGAATTTATCGGGGTATAAACTTGGAAAAGTCGCGGGAATACTGGACGAAGGCCGGAAGGCCTCGTCCAGTATTCCCGCGACTTTTCCAAGTTTATATCCCCGATAAATTCAACAAAAAGGCCATTCATTCCTTATAATTCCAGCATTTGAAATAAATTCATCAAGAAAATGTGTTTATTTTCCGTTTTCTTAAGAATTATTTTAACTGCGCTTGACGGTTACGGAAAGTAGTTCGGCATGGGAGTTTACTGGGATATAAATTTTGGACAGAGACTTGCTACGGACCAATCAAATGTTAGGGAATTGTGTAAATATGTTTGTGCTGGAATTATTGACTGATACATCGAACTTTGACTATTTTACCACAATGATGGGCAGTGTGAATACGAGCAGGCCCGTGAACATACACAGGCAGCCAGCATCCTCACTGCTCGCCATTGATCTTTAACATCATTATTTGAATGTTGGCCAGTATAGACTCCGATCATACTACGAGTACTCGTTGAATGATCCGGTCCATACTGGTCATATAGAGAAACAATTATATTTACATAGAAATAGAAAACAGTACATGTAATTCAGCAAACGACCCAATTATATGTACATGGCAGTTGCTCGTTTATTCATAGCTTCTTCTAGAAATGTGCATGTTTTCCTAATAGTATCTGGTTTACTCATCATTAATGTAAGTTTTTCTGCGTCAGACATGCTTTCGTAGCAATTATTAGAGAAACATGCGAAAATATACGTTTCCCTAATGCTTGATAAAAGGGACATGAAAATAGCACGTGAGTTTCTGATTCTACTTGTCTGTCGTTACACATCACACATAAACGCTCATGTTCTGGAATATGTCTATATCTACCAGTTTCTATATTAAGGGGGAGAACTCCACATCGCATTCGTGCTAATAGTGAATAATCGATAGCTTCAGTTTAACATACAACTCCGTTTCATATTTAGATTTAAACAAAACATAGGTTCTCAGTTTGGGTTGCAGATTCATATTGTTTTTCCATTTCGCTTTTTCAATTTCACAAAGTTTTTTCTGACATATGTCCAGTAACTTGTCTAAGGACATTCCACCAACTGATTTGTCTGTGTATAGTTGCTCTAGTCCGATTTTTGTGAAAATAAATTGTACATCCTTGCACCAATTGTTTTTATTGAGACTGTATTCCCAATTGAATATTTTCTTAGTCAGTCCATTGTCGTCCATTTTAATTAGCCTATACCACAAACGAATAATATTACTTTAAGTCGTACAACAGAACAAATCCATCCCATATCGCCCTGTGTAGCAACATTTGATGTCAATTTGTTAACCCCAAGAAAGAACTTGATTGCCCTCAGGTGAATTGTCTCGGCGCGAGAATATGGTTTACAATGAATGGTCGTAATTAGGAGTATGGCCTTTTCGACTAGTTCAGACCCAGATCAGCATGCGCATCCGCGCAGTCTGATCAGGGTCTGCACTGTTCGCCATTCAGTCTGTGAAATAAGTGTTAAGCCTATGTTTAGCCCTCAGTCGATGGCAGGATCGTTACAGCAGAGCGGGATATAGACTGAACCCAAATGACATAATCACCAGTTTGCTAGTCATGGCCAAGTGCATACGTATAATGTCACAATGACAATAGCGTAATGGGTACCTCTAACTGGAATTATTAAATATGGATGTTACTGGAGAAATGTGACTTATTTGTTTTTGCGACCAGTGTAGATCCAGATCAGCATGTGAATCCGCAGTCTGATCAATATCTGTATTGTTCGCCATCCCATCAATGAATCACCGTCATGATTCTAACAAGCAATATAGATCGTTTCCAGGCTAGAGGAGTGTGCTATTTGACCAGGAGCTACACTGGTCACAAGTCCCATGTCATATACAATGAACAATTAGCATACAATGGAGAAAAGGAGCGAGACCACCAAATGCAGCTCAACAAGACGCGTTTGATGCGTCATATTTCATCAAAACCCGTTACATAATAAGGACAAAATAAAAGATTACATACCGCACTTCGAATCGGAGTGCTTCTTGTGGTTTCAGTACGTGTTGTTGTTGGTTTAACCACATGATCATACACCTTGTTATATGTACAATTATGTTCAGAAATACACTACAAATCTGTAGTTAAACGATTTCTTTCCAATTCTGTTTAATCACTTTCTACGCATATCTGAGAGCCAGGGCATTAACTGACGGCGATCATCCTTACCGGCGTCCCGATATCCCTGGTTTGGCCCTCCGGTACATTGTAGGCCGTTTTGTATGTATAGAGTTGAATTCGGCGCGCCGTGGCACTATTTTGGCACTAGAACGCAGGAAACACCATTTTGAGGGTCTAGATTGAATCATTCTTCCCCCCCCCCCCCCGCCCCGCCCAATATGCAGCCTATGCTCAATAAGTGTAAATCCAATAAATTTTACAAGAAAACATTGCTAATGTGAAATTTGCAGACTGTCATAATTCTACACTTATCCCGTCAACACAGTGCGTATGTGCCGTGAAACACGGTGCCGTGAAACATTTTTGATATCCAGTCAATACTATTTTGGCATTTTACAGCCATTTGTAGGTGTTGACGGGATAAATAGAATAGTAGGTTAGTGCCGTGAATGGTAAAAAATATCTGTCGCGGCACAGAAACGGGATGTGCTCGACAGAGCCTCGCCCATCCCATTTCCTGAGCCTTGCCAGATATTTTTTCCCATTCACGGCACTAACCTACTATTCTCTATTTACGAACATTTTAGTGGTACGAAGTTTAGTGAAACGGCCACCTGACTTCTACATGTAGCCGGTATACATGATGACACCATATTGACTTTGTAGAATCACAATAACGTACTTTTCATACCGTAGATTCTTTATTTTTCTCCAGAATGAAGTTTTATAAGTCTATTGGTACATGGTCAACTTCATAGCAATATGGCGACAAACGAAATGCCATGGCGTTACAATTATTACCTGACGACATTCCGACATGAACGAGTAGAAATTCGTTAATAACTTGGCAATTTTTGGACCGAGTTTCAAAATCTAACGTTGTTTTCTTAGTTAGGTCATTACCAATCCATATGACTATGTTTCTGAGGTTATTTCGTTTTTAGCGCGCCTTTCGAAAAAAGGAGTCCTTATGGCATACCCCGGCGTCGTAGTCAGCGTCTGTCCGTCCGTACGTTTTCAAAAATTCGAAAAATAACGTTGGTGGAATTTGCCTTTCTCTAATTATTCTCTCATCTGTGACAAATCCACGATGCTCAGACCCCCCGTTAATCCCAAGGTCAAGGAGTCTTTGCGCTTGCATAAACTTAACGTTGGTTTCCTTTCACCTTTCACTAATGATTCTCTAGCATGCGGTGCCAAATCCATGATGATCAGACCCCCGCTAACGCTAAGGTCACAGTCTTAGTGCTTTCATAAACTTAACGTCGGGGAAATTTTTTATAATTTCGGTTTCCTTTCACCAAACTTTTTGATATTTTACACTTGCCTTTCTCTAATGATTCTCTATCATGCTGTGACAAATCCACGATCCTCAGACCCCCACTAACCCCAAGGTGAAGATCACAGTCTTAGTGCTTTCATAAACTCAACGTTGGTGGAAATTTGTTATAATTTCGTTTTCCTTTCACACCACCTTGATATTGCATCTTGATATTGCATACATGCCTTCCTCTAATGGTCCTCTATCACGCCATGCCAAATCCACAACTCTCAGATCCCCACTAACCCCATAGGTCAAGGTCACAACCTTAGTGTTTTCACAAACTTTCACCGCTCTTCTTGGTGTTTTACACATCACTTCCTCTAATGGTCCTCTATCATGCTCTGCCAATCCATGACCCTCAGACACCCGCTACCCCCAAGGTCAGAATATTAGCACTTTTGTGAATTTAATATTGGGGGTGGGGGGTTCTTTTAATTTATGTTTCCTGTCACACAGCTTCTTGATATTTGTTAAACTAAAGCACCACAAGGCGCTCTTCATTGTCACGGTGTTCCGACAACTCTCGTTTCGTTTTGACTCGGCCTCGACCCGCCGCCATTTTTTATTCGAGCCACATTGACGGGATCGACAGGTAATATGGGCTCATATTACCCTCAAGCTGACCAATCAAAACGCGAGAAATTTACAAATTACGGAGCCCCACATGGGACATGGATTTTTTTTTATTAATTAGTTCCCACGAATTAACAATTCGTTCCCACGAATTAACAATTCGTTCCCACGAAATTACAATTCGCTCCCTCAATTTCACAATTCGTTTCCTCGAATTAACAATTCGTTCCCGTGGGAACAAATTATTAATTCATGGGAAATTGGGAACGAATTGTTAATGCATGGGAACGAATTGCTAATTCGTGGGAAAGAATCGTTAAATCGACGGAACAAATTTTTATTTAAGGGGAATTCTACGTCCCCTGCGAGGCTCCGTACAAATTGAACATTGACCGTTTGCTGAGCTTTCTCTATGAAACCAACTTGTATCGGGAACTCTAATTTTATCATTGTATAAATGTTGCTCATTTCTATTTATTACGTTCATCATATTTTTAGTTTTACCCTAATCATTTGATTACCTACCACATCCAACATTCTATTTACTCTTATTTTCTTCATCTAAATTTCGTGGCCCTAAATGATACTCTTTTGTGTAGAAGTGTAGTTAAACACCATTCAATTCCATCAAGTGAAAGATTGCTTCGATATTTGGTACACTTGTATAACCTGGTCAAATATGCGCGGTACCAATCCCTATCCGAAAGATGACAATCAGCACGAGTATCCATTTGTAACAAAAAGTCATAAAACCTATTGGAAGCCCTTTTTGATCCCTGATCTGCCCTGCATAGCGGGGGCTGGAGGCCCGTTTCATTAAACTTCGCACGACTAAAATGTTCGTAAGTGAAGATTTAGGATCCTGGAAATTTCAATTGATGGATTTACATGTATTGATCATATGCTGCATATGCTTAATAAATGTAAATCCAATACTTGTTTACAAGAAAACATTGTTAATCATAATGTGAAATTTACAGACTATCATAAATGTGCACTTACGAACATTTTACTCGTACGAAGTTTAGTGAAACGCCACCCCCCCACCCCCGGACCGGTCACAGCATGATAGAGGACCATCGGAGGATTACATGTACATGTATGCACTATCAAGAAGTTCCACGAAGGGAAACTGAAAACTGAAGTTACAACTAGACATTGTGTTTGTAAAACATGGATATGCCCACAATTGGACTATAGAGATTGTGTATAACCTGATAACAAAGAAAACTTTAAATTTACACAAATTTCAAAGTCATTTGAGAAAGTCTTACAAACCTTTTGACATAAGAAAATGGCTAAGTGTTTCAGTACCATTGTGAAGGTCCCAAAGGTCATGTCATTGGTGGTGTGATTGTGTCACTCATGTTTTGGTGAATGAACTGTCCAAATATCAAAGCAATCCTTCAAGTAATATTGAAGATATTGCATGATGGAGAAACTCTTACAAACTGTTCGACCGGATGGACGTACGGAACCTCAACAGCAACGCAATATGCCCCCCCCCCTTGCTATCGCATAGGCGGCATAATTAATAGAGGATCTTACACTAGTGATGATTTCAATATAGGAATGAATGGCCTTTTGTGGAATTTATCGGGGTATAAACTTGGAAAAGTCGCGGAATACTGGACGAAGGCCGGAAGGCCTCGTCCAGTATTCGACTTTTCCAAGTTTATATCCCGATAAATTCCACAAAAAGGCCATTCATTCCTTATAATTCCAGCATTTGAAATAAATTCAGCAAGAAAATGTGTTTATTTTCCGTTTTCTTAATAATTATTTTAACTGCGCCTCACGGTTACGGAAAGTAGATCGGCGTGGGAGTTTACTGGGATATAAATTTTGGACAGAGACTTGCTACGGGCCAATCAAATGTTAGGGAATTGTGTAAATATGTTTGTGCTGGAATTATATATTAGTAAATGAGTTTACTGATTTCATAAGAAACGAGGCTATGCCGAGTTTCTTATAAATCTCATATTAAATCAACACACATGTTAGATTATATTTATTGCATAAGCACATCACCATAATTTGAAGCTGTGCTGATTACCTAAAATGTTTTCTGTAGCAGGCTAATTTTCAGATTTATCACACTAATGTATTATTATTTTTATTACACTGTGTTATTAAACTGGGAAAACACATGTTATGCAATAAATTTACCCTATACTTAAATTGTATGATTGACGAATGTACCGGGTGGACAATCTGAATACAGCAGAACCCGCCCACCTTCAACAACCCATTAACTACGCCCGCATGACGCAGCCGCGGAGGCCAATGAGCGGACTATAATTGCGCTGTCCACAAGCGGGCGCGAAAAAATAGCATTCACAAAACGAGTTCAGTTTCTTATTTTATTTATAATAAAGTCATATAGAACGTGTACACATTACACTACTTTATAATCATTCAGAATACATTTGATGTTGTACACCACTTTTAAACTGCAGGGTTTTCAAAAGTGACCCATTCAGGCAGGTTTACCTTTGACATTCGATTTTCAGAACCTTGCATTGCAAAGTATACTTTGAGGGAGTAATCATTTATTTTTCCTGAAATGCATTATTTCATATAGAACTAATGACTGCATATATTTGATGATTAAAAGTATGCAGAATTATTATACTGAATTTATTACATTATCACAGCCAAAATGGCTGTGATAATGTAATAAATTCAGTATAATAAAAATTAATAAATTTATCCTAAAATTGAAAATTTCTCCCTCAAAGTATACTTTGCTAGATAAGTATACTTTCCAATGTTGGTGAAATAGGCCCCTGGAATTTGCAGCACAGGGGTCAACGCTCTCTAAACATACTAAATCTGTATTTTACACTTGACTTCAATGTAGTCATGGTCGAGCTTGGCCCTTGAATTCAGCAGGCTATTGCAAACCATGAAACTGTTCTATGACACGGTGATTGCATAAATTTGGCATATGGCATTTAGGAGGAGTGTACACCCAGATCAGCCTGCGCATACACAGTCTGATACTTCGCCATTCAGGGCGGTGAAACGCCCATCTTGCTTCTGACAAACAACGTAGGTCCTTATAACTCAAATTTTCTGGCTGTAACTCAGAGCAACCTTTTCAGTCGCCGCGAGTGATAGCCTTAAATTCAGGTTATGTCCTTATAATGATGCAGAGCTTCGCCAGAACTTGAGAAGATCAGAAGCTGGACTGTCCACAATTCCCATAAGCCCAATTTACCAGTCACAGCCACATATTTGGTAATTACAGCCTGTGACTGTGACCCTCCTGGGAGCGTCACACAGTAACAGACTGGAACTACATGTTTGGGCGACAGCAGCAGGGATTCCGCTGGCGATCGCCACTTTCGCAATTGGCGATAAACATAAACAATTGGCGATAAAAAATTACAATTTTTTGAATTGGCGATTTTTTTATTTTTCCCCAGCAGAATCCCTATCACAGGCAGGGAAAATGGGACCTTACACCATTTGCTATCAGTGAGGTTCCTGATCATGTTTGACAGTCAGATTAGGGTTTAATAATATTGCCCGACTACAATGGCTACACGGATGTGCAGGCTGATCTGGGGCTACGCTGTTCGCAAATGTCCCAAGAAACAGTAAGGCTGCCACATTGACAGTGTGACAAATAGTGTAGACCCTGATCGTACTGTGAATGCTGATCTGGGGTTATGTGGGTCTCTAACGTCCCAAGTTCAGTTTCCTTTACCAAAAATGAACTTACTAAGCTAGCGACCAGTGTAGACCCAGATCAGACTGGGCAGAACAGCGCCTACATGCTTAAGATGAATTAGAACAAAATATTTTGGTACCAGGGGCCCGTTTCACTACAATAAAAATGTTCGTAAGAAGATTTCTATGAATTTGCTTCTCACATTGCTACCAGTTTGTACCTACAGTGAGGTCAGCGTGTAAGTGCACACACGAACGAACACGACAGGTTGGTTCCAACCTGTCGTGTTCGTTCGTGTGTGCACTTACACACTGACCTCATTGTACGGGAGCACACACACAAAATATTTTCCCAAATCGGCTGCCAGAACAAACGTTATTGTGAATTTCAATTTTGCACTTACCGGTACAAACTTACAAACGTATTAGTCGTACGAAGTCTAGTGAAACAGGCCCCAGTACAGTTGTATGTTTTATAAACAACAAAAGCTGCATTCATGGTCTCCCGAACACTGTCCACCTTAAATGTTAGTCAATGCTGATGAATATATGTGACTGGGGTTTGTGACGGGAGAAATGGGGCTTATGCTATCTGTGACCAATCTACTGTCTGTTTCACAAAACCTGCCCAAATTTTACGGCCATATAAACAATGCAAAAACAGCATTTTTTTCGATAATATTAAATTTTATCAAAATTCAAGAACGAGCCTTCCTTTTATTTCCTGAAATTTTGTCAAATATTGATTTTATAACGAAAAATTTATTTGTATATGGGAATTTAACATGGGGAAAATGAGGTTGAGGAGCTGTGGGAGGAGTCAGAAAACAAAAAAATTGGAAATTTAATCCGAAACCTGGCTAGATAGCTTGTAAATGATCTAATTAAGAAAAAGAAAGTTACATTTTGAAAATCGGTCCAGTGCAATAAAATCAATATTTGACAAAATTTCACGAAATAAAACGAAGGCTCATTCTTAAATTTTCCTTTAATTTTATATTATAGAACATAATATTGTTTTTGAATTGTTTATGTAGCCACAAAATTTAGGCAGCTTTCGTGAAACAGACAGTAGGGACCGAACAAGCATCTATTATTATTTGTTGAATTATGACGGGCGTTACATTGAATTAACAGCGAGCCGTGCAGACCCTGATCCGACTGCACGTAGGCTGGTTTGGGTCTGTGCTAGTCGCAAATGTCGTAAGCCCCACTTCTTCAATTAGTCACATTTAGAGCTTACAGTTGCGGATCCAGACGGGGGATTGTCTGGCGCACACCACTTTAAAATAAGTTGAGTTCCGATTTTACTCATTTTTTACGTCAAAGATCAGATTATTTCTCACCCAAAGTGTATGTCGTTACCACTCAGTTGAACCGTCTCGTCGAGACGGTTCAACTGAGTGGTAACAACAAACTTTTGATGAGAAACAAGAAAAAATGCAGAAAATAATCTGAATGTAATGAAAGATGATGATCATATGCGTCTCATTTGAAATCCACGCCCCCTCTAGACATAAATCCTGGATCTACCTGTGGCATAGATTTGGAGATCAGATTATTTCTCACCCTACGTGTACCGGTATGTTGTTACCACTCAGTTGAACCGTCTCGTCGAGACGGTTCAACTGAGTGGTAGCAACATATATTTTTGATGAGAAACAAGAAAAAATGCAGAAAATAATCTGAATTTAATGAAAGTTGATCCGCCCGTGGCATAGATTTGGAGATAGTAAGTTTCTGCTCGCTTCAGTTCCGTCACTACGCCTGCAGGTAACCCCTGAAACAGGAAAGACAATCCATCATAAACCAGTTCAACAAGCATTGTCGGGTTGTCTCCCTTGCTATACAATGCAGCTTTATGTCTAGACCACATGTGACAACAAATCCCACGACAGTGCCTTCTAGATTACGTACAATTCTCACCAAAAAAGCATATCGAGGTCATAGATTGGTAAACAAGGAAATGTGGCATGTCTACCCAAAAGTCCCAGGCAGTAGATTGGAGAAATGCATGTTGTGTGTAATCAATACATTCCATGATATGCAAAGTTCATTTAGTTATTTAGCTCTTACGGAAAGATGGAATGGACAGACAATCGGAGTATACCATACAGTCAATTACCAGTTAACCCTCTCACCCCTAAGTAACTGGAATGGATTTTGATATGTTAATTTTGCACCCAATCCAGTTATCACAAAATGATTTTCAGGCTAATGTCTTTATGAAAAAGTGGTGTTTTTGCTGTTAAAAATATGAAAATTACAGTCGAACCTGTGTTAAAGACCACCTCCGAATAGCAATCACCTGGCTGTAAAGGCCACACGCTTGTTGTGCCAATGGCACAATTACCATATAAATGACCCTGTGAATAAAGACCACCTGTGAACAAAGGCCACATTTTTTTACTTCCCATGGCTGGTCTTTATTCATAGGTTTGACTGTACTTGCAAAAAGTGCAGATCTTGATGAGACCAATACCAATACCACTTCAGAGCTCCAGATAAGGTGCGTATTTGCGTAAATACCCAATTAAAATTGCCAAAAACCCAATTGAAATCAGAAGTAGTGAGCATCAAAAAGCAATGAAAAATTTCTGGTATCTTTATCAAGCTACAGACAAGAAACGAGGCAAAGCCACGAAGGCCAGGTTTTTTCCAAGCATAGACACTTGGATAACATAATTATACCCACTTTTTGTAGACTAGATGGCCGTGGCCTGCATGTCGCGCCTTGGGGCGAGGCATGGACACTAAAAAAATAGATATAGTAGATGGAAAAACTTTAACCAAAAAACTTTAACCGGACACACGGACGAACGGACGGACGTATGCCAAAATGCCGACGATATCGCGCTTTCCGCAAGCAGGTGTGACAATGATGATAAACACCCATGTGAAGTATCAAGGTATTGGGTGAAGCAGTTGCAGAGATATGTACACGAAAAAACTTTAACAAAAAAATTCAAAGTAATTTGAACTTGACATAGGGCACAGGATCGCGCTTTCCACAAGCAGGTGCGACAATGATGATAAACACCCATGTGAAGTATCAAGGTATTGGGTGAAGCAGTTGCAGAGATATAGTACACGAAAAAACTTTAACAAAAAAATTCAAAGTAATTTGACCTTGACATTGGGCACAGGATCACGCTTTCCGCAAGCAGGTGCAACAATGATGATAAACACCCATGTGAAGTATCAAGGTATTGGGTGAAGCAGTTGCAGAGATATATACACGAAAAAACTTTAACAAAAAAATTCAATGTAATTTGACCTTGACATTGGGCACAGGATCACGCTTTCCGCAAGCAGGTGCAACAATGATGATAAACACCCATGTGAAGTATCAAGGTATTGGGTGAAGCAGTTGCAGAGATATAGTACACGAAAAAACTTTAACAAAAAAATTCAATGTAATTTGACCTTGACATTGGGCACAGGGGCCGCACGGTTGGGGGTTAGAATGAAAATATGGATGATGATAAACACCCATGTGAAGTTTCAAGGTAATGGGCGAAGCAGTTGCAGAGATATAGTATAATGAAAACCAGACGTACGTTAAAAAGTTAACGTTGAAAATGGCTAAGTCAATTATGTAGAAATAATAGGTGAAGGTAAAAAAATGGTCACATGTTGGATAGTTGTATGTGGTAGGCACTCCTTGGTTATGAAGCTGTGAAAGTTTGGTGGTCCTAGGTGGTACAGTACCAAAGAAATGGACTTAAACACGAAAACTTAACATTGTAAAGGCGAAAACTTAACATTGAAAATGGCTAAGTCGACTGCGCGGAAAAAATGGATGAAGTTAAAAAATAAGTAACATGTTGGATAGTGATATGTGGTGGGTACCCCTTGATTATGAAGCTGTGAAAGTTTGGTGGTCCTAGGTGGTACAGTACCAAAGAAATGGACTTAAACACGAAAACTTAACATTGTAAACGCGAAAACTTAACATTGAAAATGGCTAAGTCGACTGCGCGGAAAAAATGGGTGAAGTTAAAAAATAAGTAACATGTTGGATAGTGATATGTGGTGGGTACCCCTTGATTATGAAGCTGTGAAAGTTTGGTGGTCCTAGGTGGTACAGTACCAAAGAAATGGACTTAAACACGAAAACTTAACATTGTAAACGCGAAAACTTAACATGAAAATGGCTAAGTCGACTACGCGGAAAAAATGGGTCAAGTTAAAAAAAAAGTAACATGTTGGATAGTGATATGTGGTGGGCACCCCTTGATTATGAAGCTGTGAAAGTTTGGTGGTCCTAGGTGGTACAGTAACAAAGAAATGGACTCAAACACGAAAACTTAACATTAATTGTGGACGCCGCCCGCCACCCACACGGCTTTCGCCAATCCAATAGCCTGGATTTTTTTTCAAAAAACCTGGCTAAAAACAATAAACAGACCACAAATATAGCATATTTTCTTATTTTTCCATGAAAACACATCTTGGTATTTCATTAGAATTGTCTCCAAGGAGACAATTCTAATGAAATACCAAGATGTGTTTTCATTTAGAAGCAAACTATTGAATAAGTCCGGTCTGCTGATGTGTAAACAGTAGTGTGATTCTATTTTCCACAATTACAATTTTGAAATACCCAATTGCTTCAGAAATGATGGAGTGACACTACTCAATTACTAATTCCTTATCTGGAGCCCTGCCACTATACAGGCCTGTGGTGTTGACACTGAAGGGTTAAGATAGCAAAATACAATTATTATATCAGATAAGCCACTGTGATCAATCATTGTCATCAAACATGCACCGACTGCGCAGTAATAACAGATTTTTGCCGAATACGTACGGTAATTTCATCCTCATAAATACTCGACACATGAAGTACGATATCAACACCGCAGCAAATCCAACACAGAAGAGTAAAATCCGGTTTAACTTCGGCATCGTGGGAACATTAGTTCGGTCTAGAACGACAAACCCCAGTCCGCCGAGAGTGAAGAGAAAGCTGGAGGCTAGGCCCTCCATTATGTATTGTCCATTTACTCTGTATGGCATAAAGGCTACCTGGAACAGAAGAAAACAAACTATACGTTTGAACATGACAAGCAATACAGTGTATGTGTAGACACTGTAGATTCAGTAGAGTTGGCTCATAACGAGTTGACCTCCTACATTGTTTTGTCCACAATTTTATGCAAATGTATATTTTTTTAAGTGCTAAATTTGACGTAACTTCTATCAACATCCCTTTAATATTGCATAATTGACCAATCTCCTGTCAATAACAATCAGTTGGCTATGTGATGAACTAGCAAATGTTGGCAGATAGGGCCATTATCAGGACCCATCCGTCTGTGTCTCGTGGATTGATGAAAATTACACCATTCACAGTGATTCCGCTGGGGAAAAAAAAAATTGCCACTTCAAAAAATTGGCGATAAAAAATTACAATTTTCGAAAAAAATCAAAAATAATTTCTTCGAAAATTGTAGTTTTTTTATCGCCAATTGTTTATTTTTATCTCCAATTGCGAAAGTGGCTATCGTCAGCGGAATCCCTGCATTCAACAAGTGTTGTAATGTCGAAGCACAAAAGAACTAGATAGTATGTTTGTAAAACATGGATATGCTCCCATGGCATACTGAGCTCTAACAAGAGATTGTGTGTAAAAAATAAAACTTTAAATTTACCGGTACACAAATTTCAAAGTCATTTGAGAAAGTATTTTTGATGTCAGAAAATGGCTACCGGGTAATTGTTTCAGCATCATTTTGAAAGGTCACAAAGGTCATGTTATTGGTGGTGTGATTGCGTCACATGTTCAGGTGAATGAAGTGTCCAAATATTAAAGCACTAATATTGAATACATCACATGATGAAGAAACTCTTACAAACTTTTCTACGTAAGAAATGTGTTTCAACACCATTGCAGAGGTCAAGGTCATGTCATTGGTGGTGCGAGTGTGTCACACATGTTCAGGTGAATGAACTTTCCAAATATTAAAGCAATCATTCAAATATTATTGAAGATATTACATGATGGAGAAACTCTTTACAAACTTGTTGACTTTTTGACGTAAATGTACATGGACGTACGGAACCTCAAGAGCAATGGGGGCATAACAAGTTGTACAACATGTAGATCACACATAATTTTTAGTCAGGAATTTCACTGTACATTCATTAGTGAATGTTAAGAATTATACTTACTGGTTTTGAGTTGCCTTTTTCATCTGTTGTAGATCCGATGCTAGGGGGCTCAACAATAACATCGTATATGATACCTGAAATGCAACACTCACGAATAACAGTACATAGTCTGGTGATGGTGTCTTTTGAGGGACGTCACCCTTTGGAAAGAAGAAAATTATAATGTCCTTCCAAATCTGGTTTTGAACTTGCACACTTCAGCTCCAGATAATGTGCATATTGGCGTATTTTACGCACTTATTTTAGCTGACATGCATGCATTGATTATCAATAGTGAGAGTACAAAATACTGTAATAAAGTAGAAATTTAACTTACTTCAGCTGTTTGCTTTTTGCAGCTCTAGTAAGTGAATTTTGAAATTTGTTTTATTTTTTATCATTTGTTCCCCATTTAAGAAGAAAAGCAATAATACATTGGTAAAAGTACAATACACATTGAATTTGAAACCTGGGGGTTTAATATTCTTTAGATACAAAACTTCATAAACTACCCCAATACATCAATTTTAGTTTATACAAATACATGTACTAGAGAAAAGTAAGAAATTGCATTGTGATAAACGATGGGAGACAACTTCAGTAATCACAGTTGGCCCTGGTCCCTTAAAATACACCATCACCCATAGTAAATGGTAAAACTAGTATTATGTTATATAATTGTCATTGTTGTCATCGAGAGTCCCACACTGTGGGCTAACCCGAGGCAAATGGCATGATGAAAAACAATAAGCAGTGTTTTGGGTTTTCTGGTCATTTCACGACGTTTCTTAAACAGTAAATTCCTTAGATGGAACCAACTGATATAATCCATTGGTTTGATGTATGGGGCCGTGACTGGAGAAATGGTGCTTGACAGTTTTGCGACCAATATAGATCATGATCAGCAGTCTGATCAGGATTTGTATTGTTTGTTATTGCATCTATGAAACACTCGTCATGCTTGTAACAAGCACTATAGATCATTATCAGGCTACAGGACAGACCAATATGCCACGTGTTATATCCTTGTTAACCTTTATTATACCCACTTTTTTGTAAAAAAACAATGGGTATATTGTTTTCGTCACGGGTGTCCGTCCATCCGTACGTCCGTCCGTCCGTCACGTTTCTTGTAACTCGAAAAACTTTTTCACCTTCATACCTACGCGCCTGATATTTGGTATGTAGCTTCGTTATCATGTGCAGATGCGCAAAATGAATTCGGATTTTTGATCCGACCCTCCATTATGGATTATCTCCCCCTTTCGGACTCAGAATTTCCCATTTTTTCCTTGTAACTCGAAAAACTTTTTCACCTTCATACCTACGCGCCTCATATTTGCTATGTAGCTTCGTTATCATGTGCAGATGCGCAAAGTGAATTCGGATTTTTCATCCGACCCTCCATCATGGATTATCTCCCCCTTTCGGACTCAGAATTTCCCATTTTTTCCTTGTAACTCGAAAAACATTTTCACCTTCATACCTACGCGCCTCATATTTGCTATGTAGCTTCGTTATCATGTGCAGATGCGCAAAGTGAATTCGGATTTTTCATCCGACCCTCCATCATGGATTATCTCCCCCTTTCGCTCAGAATTTCCCATTTTTTCCTTGTAACTCGAAAAACATTTTCACCTTCATACCTACGCGCCTCATATTTGCTATGTAGCTTCGTTATCATGTGCAGATGCGCAAAGTGAATTCGGATTTTTCATCCGACCCTTCATCATGGATTATCTCCCCCTTTCGGACTCAGAATTTCCCATTTTTTCCTTGTAACTCGAAAAACATTTTCACCTTCATACCTACGCGCCTCATATTTGCTATGTAGCTTCGTTATCATGTGCAGATGCGCAAAGTGAATTCAGATTTTTCATCCGACTCTCCATCATGGATTATCTCCCCCTTTCGGACTCAGAATTTCCCATTTTTTTCCTTGTAACTCGAAAAACTTTTTCACCTTCATACCTACGCGCCTCATATTTGCCATGTAGCTTCGTTATCATGTGCAGATGCGCAAAGTGAATTCGGATTTTTCATCCGACCCTCCATCATGGATTATCTCCCCCTTTCGGACTCAGAATTTCCCATTTTTTCCTTGTAACTCGAAAAACTTTTTCACCTTCATACCTACGCGCCTCATATTTGCTATGTAGCTTCGTTATCATGTGCAGATGCGCAAAGTGAATTTGGATTTTTGATCCGACCCTCCATTATGGATTATCTCCCCCTTTCGGACTCAGAATTTCCCATTTTTTCCTTGTAACTCGAAAAACTTTTTCACCTTCATACCTACGCGCCTCATATTTGCTATGTAGCTTCGTTATCATGTGCAGATGCACAAAGTGAATTCGGATTTTTCATCCGACCCTCCATCATGGATTATCTCCCCCTTTCGGACTCCGAATTTCCAATTTTTTCCTTGTAACTCGAAAAACTTTTTCACCTTCATACCTATGCGCCTGATATTTAGTATGTACCTTCGTTATCATGTGCAGATGCGCAAAGTGAATTCCCATTTTGATCCGACTCTCCATCATCGATTACCTCCCCCTTTCCCATTCAGAATTTCCCATTTTTTCCTTGTAACTCGAAAAACTTTTTCACCTTCATACATACGCACCTCATATTTGCTATGTAGCTTCGTTATCATGTGCACATGCGCAAAGTGAATTCGGATTTTTTATCCGACCCTCCATCATGGATTACCTCCCCCTTTCGGACTTAGCATTTGGGGAAAGTGGGTATATTGCGATGGCGCGCCATCGACTTTTTCTAGTTTTTTATTATTCTGACATTTTTCTTTCTGTTATCATGGTAACAGGAGTGATCTGGCCATAGCACTATGTCTAGCTACAGGAGTGATTTATTTGATCAGGAGTTACACTGGTCACAAATCCCATAAGCCCCATTTCTCCAGTTACATCCACATTATAAGACCAGCATGTTGGATGCAAGGGCAGTGTTAAATGTAATTGTGATTGCCAAACGTTCAATGTCGCTCTGTGATGCACAATGGCTCCATGTTTCAGCCAGGGTGTGAGGCCAACCCAGACAAGACACTCTGGGGTTATCTTCATTTACAATGGTGTCGGCTAATTCTGACCACCTAAGGCTTTCCAAACAAATTTATATGTCATTAACATCCCTATATTCAGTAAAAACTTCCTGAATATTCAACGCAGTTCAAAGACGTCTGTGCAGATAAAATGTCATAACGTTGTGATGTCAGTAAGTGATGTCAATTGTGTGATGTATGACATCACATGCGTGTTTGCAACGTCACATTTGTTTCTGCTAATGCTGCGCTTCTGGTAGTGTAAACAAAATGGCAAACATAATACTGGATCAGCATAGCAAAATTGGTATTAAACTTGAAGCAGAACTATCCAGTGACATCATGGCAGGTTAGTTTCTTCGTTTAACAGTTAATTTAGTAAATAAGACAGCTATTCCATCAGCAAGGTCTGAGGATTTTACACATTTCGACTATATTCGGAATAACTTTTTACCAAACTATTGGAATGTGATAAAATTGTGCCACAGTGTAGCAATTAATCAGCTTGTTTTTCCAAAATCCACATAGTTTATTATGACGTATGCATGGCTAAATTCGACGTGAATTGCGCATTAGCCGATGCGCAGAATTAGCATGTATTTTTTACAGTTATGTGTCGGCAACAAATCACTTACAGACCTCATGGAATAAGACTGGTATGTAATAATTATAGTTAATATATTGGTAAAGCGTCAACTCGGCCCCAGACACGTCGGCCCCAGACACCTCGGCCCCAAAACACATCGACACCCCGGCCCCATTTTTAAAATTCGTTATAAACATAGTTATTTATTTAAAAAAACATTATTTAGATATTTTAAATACCCTTTAGAACATGTTATGTATAATATTAAGAACTTAATACTATATTTCAGGTGCCAACTCTTCTTCTTATGTCTTATTCTCCACTAATCTCCAACATCCTATTCTCTTGTAAGTATAATTTCTTAACCGTTTTACTATAACCAAGATACAATGACTGTACAAAATTAATTTACCACTTCAATATTTTCATATTGTTTTTTTATAGGTTGGCACAGACGCATCAACGCCAAGGCTGGCCGAGCCTGTCTACAGTTCTACATTCTGGTCCCACTACTCCTGCGAGAGGCCCGCCTACTAGACCTCAATGCCCAGCTGGTCAGCGAGCACGCTCTGGTGAGGTATCGACTGAAGAAGTATCGACGTGTGGATGGCCGACTCGAGGAGCTCTACGACCTCTACGATGACGGCGTCATGAGTGAGTGAGTGAATAGGGTTTAACGTCCGCTTTTCTGACATAGAGGTACAAGCCTCAGGGAGTCTACACGCAGACGGGTCAACGGGGTCGAGTCCCATATCCACCTGTCCAAGGGGGGGGGTAAATCCCAACTTCAGAACTCAATATTTACAATCAAAATATATATTCAGTCCTGAAATTAGAACAACCTGATCTGGTGCCAGGCCCTCGCCACACCAGCATCATTTATCCCATCCCCTAAAAGTAATAGGATTAGCGCTAATCTTACTTTTATATATGGGGCATAGCCCGACACAACTCTCACATACAAGACGTCATACTTGACCGAGGTTGCGAAGTGTTACGTTGGTAACCTCGAGTGATTTGACATTTGACAGTGAATTGACATACAGTGCTGGATTATTCTGTGCATATATACAAACACCATATATTTCAGAACAAATTTTTATCTAAAAATTCTGACAAATAATGTAGTACTGATAATCGGATCAACCTTTTACGAAATCTTTGTTCCGAGATATATGGTGTTTGGATATATTTGTATATTTGTATATATGTGTATGAAACAGAACAGAACTTTCTTCCCATGTTGAAAGTGATACGGACTTGACTCGTATAAACCAAAATTAATTCAGTCACATGAATAAACATGAAGTTATAACATTGTTTTCTTATTTAAGATTCCACAGAGGTTTAACACATCTTATCTATAATAACAATGTATATATGTTACCATCACATAGACATGTTATCATAGGTAATATTTCTTAGACTCAATCGCACACATATCGAATTTGGTGTAATTATTCATAAAAAATACCATTTCATACCCTTCTGCCCATTAAATAGATATATTTTTTATAAAAAAATACCCTATACAAAAATATATGGGGCCGAGGTGTCGTGGGGCCGAGGTGTCTGGGGCCGAGGTTTCGTGGGGCCGAGACGTCACTGGAGCAATATATTGAATTCTTATTGGAGCGAGCATAGACAATTACTTTATAGAAACAATTCAATATGTGAACTACAACTATTTTTTGTTGGCCCAGCACCTTCATGTGCACGTCAGTCTGTTGGAATGAAGCCATGGCAGGGTTTCCGCTGGCGATCATCACATTCGCATTTGACGAATTTAAAAAGAAAGTGGCGAAAAGAAAATCTGACGTAGCAGCGCAATTCGAAAGCACGTTTATGGGCGGGCCCGCCAACGTGCTTTCGAATTGCGCTGCTACGTTATTGGCTGTATAACACGAAATTGATCGAACACACGAGGCAACATGGTTCACATAAAAGGCGCATCCTCTGGATATAACTATAACTTTCTACATAATGAAACATTTATGGATTAACTTAATAGGTATTTGCGTATAACAGACATGAGAATGGTTGTCACTGAAAACATCTGAAAATCCACTGAAACCCCCTCACCCCATTTGTAAAATTATCAAATTTGAGCATACCAGATTGATTCGGAATCATTTTGAAAACGCAAATTATGACAAAATCCACTGAAATCAGCTGAAGATTCTCATGACTGGTATAAGCGTCGAAATATGGGATTAATTGAAAGGAAATGCTGTGCTTTCATTGGTCAAGAAACTAGGGCAAACCTAGTATGCAAACGCCATTAACTCGCTAGTTAAAATGTATTCATGTACCCCACCCACTTTTTATAACACGCATCGTCCAACTTCCAAGTATCGTTTCCTCACCTCCAGTAACTAAGAAATATGACAAGAGGACGAGAGCGAATATTGTCATGGCGGACGGCTGTTTCACCCATGATGGCTTCTTCAGCTTCAAGTGTGGACACTCTAGGAAGAGAAATGGGACGTTGAATACCGCTTCCATCGTGATGTGGCAAACCCGGAAATGACGTGTCGCCCTCTGTAAACTTTCAACAAGGGAGGTAATCAGGTCAGTACAATAAGTAGACAAACTCGTCCTCAAAACAAGTCGTCCAATGACGACTCGTGCGTCTATATCCGTCTGGTCGTGTACGATGCGTAACGTTGTGACGCCAAGTTAGAACGGAATTGAGTGTACATGTAGATGTAACCCACAAAACAGATGCTAAATACGTATACAGCAAAACCTCACCCAGGACACCGAGAAAACGTATGTGGCTGTGACTGGAGAAATGGCGTTTATGTGTTTTGAGACCAGCACAGTCTGATCAGGATCTGCATTGCTCATCATTTCATCAATGAAACACCCGTCATGCTTCTAATAATCAATGCAGATCGTGACCAGGATACAGAAGAGTGTTATTTGATCAGGAGCTATACTGGTCACAAATGCCATAAGCCCCATTTATCCAGTCACGGCCACATATGAGACACGCCATGTGATGTTGTACCTTCGGACATCTGCTTATTTCATTAAATACGTTTACAAAATTTACGATATTTTTCATAGATCTAAATAAAGTCAAAAGTTGACAAAATTTTCGGAGTACATACTTCTGCATGTGCTTTGAAATTGTTGTCAACCTTTGACGCCATCTACTGAAAATATTGTAAATTTTGTAAACGTATTTCATGAAATTACGCAGATGTCCGAAGGTATAAAATCACATGGCGTGTCTCATAATTGTAACAGGCCCTTCATTGTTATGAGATAGTAACTCCTAATTAGGACATACTATATACTAATTAGAACTTATTAACTCCTAATTAGGACTTAGTATAGTTAGTATCTCCTAATTGATAAAATTGTTTAGCTTTGACACAGATAGTAAGCCCTAATTAGGAGATACTAAGTCCTAATTGGGAGATAATACGTTCTAATTAGTAGGTAGTATTCCTAATTAGGAGTTACTATCTCCTTACTATCTCCTAATTAGGAGATAACAATAGGTTAGCATTTGTACCAGGACGCTTCCATGGTATTCAACCAGAACCAGATATAAAATACGCAAACACTGAAACAGTTAAAAGGCATAGACAATAAGACAGATTTTCTCCTGATAGTTGCCCAGTCATTATCCAATGTGCAAACAGTTGATCTTGTCCCCTAGGGACTGCAGCTTCCATTAAAACCACATGTTTCCACAGAGTGGATTCGTTCGTCAAAGGATCGCAATAATCCGGACAAGATTCATGGGGATATATTTCACACTTCATTGCCCGCGGCCGGGGATACGAAAGCTCCGAGCGAATTAAAATCGGATTATTGAAAGTGAATCTGCGTGGTACGTCGTTCCTGAAGTAGTTTGTACATGATTCATTTTCTGAACTCCATCACGATGCTTTTAAAGGTGATAAACCATGAGTTTGTTGATAAATCTCTCACATAGTGTCCGTTACCAGAATAATGGTTGTCCTCGCCACTGGTTATTTAACCACATGCTACTCGAGAAACACGAATGTTCGTGTTTCTTGTATCAGGTTCCATATGACGATAATTCGCAACAGTTGTGTATTCTCGCAAACACGTCTATCATTTAATTCAATGTAACCTCAGTGACTGCATGGTGGACAACGTAGGTCCTGATCATCCGGCGCGGATGTACAGGGTGATCTGGATCTACGCTGGTCGCATACGCCATACGAGACGTCATAAGCCATGTGATGTTGTACCTTCGGACATTTGCGTAATTTCATTAAATAGGTTTACAAAATTTACAATAGTTTTCTTAAATAAAGTCAAACGTTGACAAAATGTTGAAAGTACATGCGGAATATAATTCCGCAAGTACTCTGAAAATGTTGTCAACTTTTTACGCCATTTACGGAAAATATTGTAAATTGTGTAAACGTGTTTCAGAAAATTACGCAGATGTCCTAGGCTACAAAATCACATGGCGTGTCTCATATGAAGCAAGCCATTTGATTGTGCACCTAAGAAAATGTGGGATATCGCATGAAATATTTTTACAAAATTTACGATATTTTCCGTAAATTATCATAGGCACTTTGTGGTATGAACATCAAAACGCTCTTTAAATCATACCCAATTTTACTCTTATATTAAATATCTAGAAGGAAGGACACTCGCCATCTTTTCAACCAACGGAAGTGGTATTGTGTACCGTGGGCCCGGCTCGCTGATTCAGTAATTGTAACGCGCGAGAAGGCCGGGACATTGCTGGTCCCGGCCTTCGCGCGCGTTACAATTACTGAATTAGCGAGCCAGGCCCAAGGTAAATAATCCACTTCTGTTGGTTGACAAGATGGCGAGTGTCATACCTTCAGGCGCGGATACAGAAATAATTTCACGGGGGGGGG
This sequence comes from Conchocele bisecta, assembly GCA_029237695.1. NCBI lineage: Eukaryota > Metazoa > Mollusca > Bivalvia > Lucinida > Thyasiridae > Conchocele > Conchocele bisecta. Next base: position 104,708,253 of record CM055271.1, read on the forward strand.
GGGGGCGGGGGGGGTGGCTGGGTCTGTAATTACAATTCGGCATAGTCGACCTCCGCGACCGCGAACTCGTAAAGTCGGGGGTCTGGCGATGTCCTCCCCCAGGAAATTTTTAAATGCCAGATCGCCGCAGATGCGATTTCCTGACACCTAGGCCACGAACAAATTGTCCAACTATTCGAGTATTATACCCCTGCCCCCCCCCCCCCCTGTATCCGCGCCTGACCTTCTAGATATTTAATATCAGAATAAAATTGGGTATGATTTAAAGAGGCTTTTCTTGTTCATGCCACAGGCTGTAAATGAGATCGACAGTTATGAAGTACAAAGCAAATGTGGAGTAGAAGTTCGCATTTAATCTAAACATTTCGTCAACTTTCCACGACATTTACGGACGATATCACAGTTTCTGTAAATGTTTCACATGAAAAATAGCACAGGTACAAAATCCCATGGCTCATCTCATATGGTCCCCCGCCAATACACAGGTGGAAGACTCGGTCCTGTTACACACAAACAATGTCCATTAAACAAATTCCATTACCCCACCACATTGTCTCATACTGTACTGTGTGTTAGAGAACACAGTACAGTACGATACCAGATGGGTGGGGTAATGGGATTTTAATGGACATTGGTGTGTGTCACAGGTCCGAGTCTTCCACCTGTGTCCACGTAGGCTGACATAGCAGTATTCAGTACGTACGTGGGTTACTGTGTATACACCCGGCGCATATGTACGTTATTAACCACTTTACTGTAATTTACTGTAATTACATTCACTTCCTTGAATGGGGTAATAACCTGCTTTATATTATCCAGTTGCACAACAGACACTGTGTACAGTCGCATCTGTATTAAAGGCCACCTCCGAATAGCAATCATCTGTCTACTAAGCAGCCGCGCTTTTGTTTTCACAATTATGCAATTACTACATAAATGAACATGTGAACTGAACAAAGACCACCTGTGAACAAAGGCGATATTTTTCTCTTCCCATGGCTGGCATTTATTCACAGCAAGGATTTTGTGAGATATTGTATAGTATTTATGTCTCTGTTCGCAGGTTTCACTGTATATGCTCGAATATCGTCAAAACTCTGTACTATTATTCAATATTCTAAAAAATGAAAATACCCATGTACACTATCTCAAATTTACAGCGTAACGTAAACGTATGCTTTTTATATTGGCTAATCAATCTCAAGAATCTGGATCCCTCTATGAAATTCCAGAATATTTTGTTTACACTAGAACCTCTTAAATATTATCCGGACACACCGGGCGGTTTCCTGCGTGTTCGATTTAGACTTTGTATTACTATATAACGTACGTATGCCTGTGTTTAATTTCATGCTATTTCAACGTATTTCAATTTATAATTCACCCTACGAATCGCTGGCCAGTATCGAGCTCCACTTAATTCACATATCGATGGTCTACTAACATAAGGTTGTAACTGCTATGCTTTAGCATAGCAGTTACGACCTTCTGTTACTAGACCATCGATATTGCAAGATTTAACCCCAATAAAGTACGTATTACGGAGGCATCGGAAACTGTCCGGCAGGTCTGGCGACTGCCGGGTCAATTCATTTGACATACATGTATAAATTCATGTATAAAAACAAACGGAATGTAAAAAAAAATTCTGCAATGTTTCTCATTTCTCATAAAAAGTGTATGTTGTTACCACTCAGTTGAACCGTCTTGGCGAGACGGTTCAACTGAGTGGTAACAACATACACTTTGGGTGGGTAGCGAGGGCACCCAGTATATTCGCCGGACCTATTTTATGATGCTTCTGACGCCCCTGTATTACCAGGCAATGGAAAGGCAATACACGGATGGGGAACTGAATTATTAACCCGGATAGTATTATATTATATTTTAAGGAACTAAAATCAGTTATTGTTCACATATTATATTTTAAGGAACAAAATGTTGCAGTCGATAACGCTCCCTTGCATTTAATTCCCTAAAAAATACAATATGTAAACAATAACTTATACATAAATATTTAAATAATACAATTTAATCGAACCTCAATTAAACACCGTGGAATTTTGCCATTTCCGATTGCTAACACCACACTGATTCCGGAAGGCCGGTAGCGTCGTTTCCATTGTAACCGATGAGGGCTGCCGAATCATAATTTCTTTGTTTGCGGAAGCTACGATGATTCTTTGTGTTACGTACATCTAAGGACTCCTGCGTCATGTTTATGCTATATTTCCAATTTAATATCATAACCATCGGTTGGCGGTAATTCAATGACAATCACGAACATATAAGATGATGTACATATCATGTTTCGAGTTCAAAACTGGTTTTCGGGAAGACATACTGGATTAAGTTGGCACGTGCATGACCAAGTTGCTATAGTGACGGATAATTTTAAAACTGTAAGTGTGTGTATTTATTACAAAATATGTATTTGGATGTGTGCCATGTATTTGAAGTGTATACACTCGGGATAATGATGTATACGCATTTTGATATTAACGGATACCTGGATACACGCTTATATTAACTCAACACGGTATGAAAGTATTAAGCATTACCATGGACATTGCAGGCGCGGATACCGGGTGGGGTGTAATGAAGGGGGGATCCGTACCCCACCCCCTGCTCCCGGCAAAAAAAAAAAGAAAAGAAAATCCACAATACTCGAATAGTTGGATGATTCTTTTCGGGTCAGGAAATCGCATCTGCGGCGATGTGGCATTTAAAAATTTACACTAGAAATGGGGTGTAACCGTTATTTGTGTTTTGCGATAGTAGACTGTGCATACATATGTATAACCGATGTATCGAAATGGGTGGGCTATGGAAGCGTCCTGGTGCCAATGCTATTTTGTTATCTCCTAATTATACTAACTCATAATTAGGAGATACTAAGTCCTAATTAGGAGATAGTATATCCTAATTAGGAGTTATATATTTCCTTATTAGGACTTAATATCTCCTAATTAGGACTTAGTAACTCCTCATTAGGACTTAGTATCCTAATTAGGTGTTAGTATCTCCTAATTAGGACTTAATGTAGATGTATGTGTCAATGCTAAACAAATGTTATCTCCTAATTATGAGACAATAACTTATAATTAGGAGATACTTTTATAACTCCTAATTAGGAGATACGAAGTCCTAATGTTAGTATCTCATAATTAGGAGTTAGTATCTCTTAATTAGCATTGGCAACAGGACGCTTCCATAGTGGGCTGGGTAACGTTTTGAACGAATTATTATCGGAGTCCTATGTCCGAGGCGTTCACCTGAGCATATGCACAGCCGCCATTCAGTCAGTGAAACACCATTGATGAAACTGAAAGACTGTATATATATATATATATATATATATTGATCCTGATCAAGCTGCCGGAGTCTGCTATGTTAAAATCTAACCCGAATTGTCTGGCTGTCACGCAGGGCAACGTATGTTGCCATGAGTGACAGCCAGACAATTCGGGTTAGTTCAGATCAGGAGCGAGACTGGCCACATTAAATACTATTATATGTATGTCATAATTAAGCTCCACATACGCCAGTATCAGATATCACTTATACTTTATATTCTGACCAGTGTTGCTCCTGATCACCCATTGCATTCATTCCGCATAACACATTGGAAGCTCCATGTCTACTCGCGTGTGTGAATGTTAGAAATTGGCAGACAGCAGTAACCAAATTTGCTCAAATGTCGCTGGGGCCTTAAGCGAACTGGTTCTACCCAGATAACACAGTTTCAAAATGTTCAAAACCTATCGAGTCAGTGCGGTCGTTGAATTTAAGCAAGATGTAAGAAACATGGCTTATGTCGTTTGTGGCCTGTCCAGTTCCATATATCTTCTCGGTCATGTGTGGAGTCTGAAAAGGATGTATACTGTTTGTTCAATTAGAAACATGACTGGTTATAACATTTACTGAATGACGAACAGTGCAGACACCATAGCCCCATTTCTCAAATCACAATCATAGTACAAGGTCTGCAAATACCAAAAGTGACAAATCTCTAGTAAAGAGATGTGAGGGGATCGGGGCACCGGTTGAAACCATAGTAACATGTGTTTAACTTCCATGTATACTTATTTTGACAAAATATGTACTGTTAAGTCTAGACCGTAACAAAACCATGCGCAAATACTGTAGATACAGACGAGCCGGCTCCTAACGAGCCCTCTCATCAAGATCTGCAGTAAATGTCAGTAGTGTTCGATTCTCAAAGAATTCCACGTTTTCTATTAATGGAATAGTCAAAACAATATCATGTAGGTTCACAGTCTACTGTATCCAATGTTGGATATCTAGGATTTTAAGTTAGGAATATTTTGGCCATTGCATCTCTCTATATATGTGAATATGTTTGTGAACTGGTTGGTTGGTGTGTGAATGTGAAAGTGTGGAGGGGAGGGGGGGGGGGGGCTTGGTTGTGTGTGTGGGGGGGGGGGGGCATCACTTTCACAGTAAGCCGATAGCACTGTCTGAATCAAGACGTATACTATTCCTACTGGCGGTATATTTGTCATGTATAACAGCATCAAGAATTTCCCACATCGATAGATCTTATGGAGCTCATGTTACACCGGATGTGCTAGGCCCCATGGGGCTGATACCGTCCCAGATCACATGTCAAGATGCCATAACAGATGTTTATATGCATGTTAATCACCGGGCCCTAATGGCTATCTGATGGACCCTTAATGGCTGTGTAAATAGCCAAGGTGGCCAGATAAAATATCGGGTGTCAAACTGTACAGCGGGTCGGGGTATGGTGGCCAGTTAGCGACATTTCGTCGGTCTTCCTTTCTTCGCATCGAACCGCGGGCACGTTTCACTAAACTTGGCACGACTAACATGTTCATGTGATACACCTCGTGTGAGTTTGTACACAAGAACATTTTTCGTGACAAAAATTTACAGAAACTGCGATATTTTATGTAAATGACGTCGAAAGATGACGGAATTTTCATAGCAAATGCGGAATTGAATTCCGGATTTGTTATGAAAAGTTCGTCAACTTTCAACGTCATTTACGGAAACTATCGTAAATATTTTACATGAAACATCTAACATGTTCTAATCAGGGATTCCGCTGGGGAAAATATTATTTTTTATATATTTTTATATTTTTTTTCGAAAATTGTAATTTTGTATCGCCAATTGTTCATTTTTATCGCCAATTGCGAAAGTGGCGATCTCCAGCGGATCCCTGGTTCTTAGGTACACACTAACAGGACGTGTCTCATATGTGCAAAAATAATAATTACAAAAAAACATTGCCACCGACAGCCAATAATGGCGACTCTTTACTGCATTTCATTTTGTTCACATTTAATGACTTGTAACCTTTGTTTGTGCGTGTCGTCTGGTTCATATATGCTGTGTCATACGAATACAATATGACGCAGCTGGAGTGGAGACAATTAACCCTTTCAACCCTAAGTAACTGGAATGGATTTTGATATGTTCATTTTGCAACCAACCCAACCGTCACAAAATGGTTTTCAGACTAGTCCATTTATGAAAAGGAGATATTTTTTGTTCTCAAAAATTTTAAAATTACTTTCAAAAAGTGAAAATCCTGATGAGACGGCTCGTTACGAGCCGGCTCATCTGGATCTGCACTTTTTGCATAAACTGCTATAGCGGGATTTCGGGTTCAAAAGCATTTGATTTCTACACCTCGTATATTATAGAGACTAACATTAAGAGCCTTAAAGTGCATTCATCCGTTTCTACGCATCGTCAGAAACATACATTACTGAAATGTATTCTACGTTTCTGGCATCGTAGAGATGAACATTAAATGCAAACATATTACCATTCTCTTCCATCCTCTATATGTGTATTTTACATTTGTATATCCTTATGAAATAACATATTGTTTAAATAACAAATAATTATTTCGTCTCCACACGGCGTGGTGACGAACATTAAGAACCGTAAATAGAGAACTTAGGAAACGGGATGGGCGAGGCTCTGTCGAGCACATCCCGTTTCCGTGCCGCGCCAGATATTTACGTCACTAACCTACTATTCTATTTATCCCGTCAACACCTACAAATGGCTTTAAAATGCAAAAAAAAAACAACAAAAAAACCCGACCACCGCACATATTCATACGCAGTGATTAGGTCGCATTGACACGGCACCGTGTTTCACGGCACATACTCACTGTGTTGACGGGATGATGACAATTTCTTCGTCACTACGGGGTATACAGACGATAATTAAGAACTTTAAATTTCACTACACAATTCCACATAAACACGATGATTAAGAACACTACTTTTTTACGAATATTACGAAACTTAATATTCGTTTGTTCGCTTCTACGTCGCGTAGACAAAATAAGGTTATTACGTTTCGTCGTCCACGTGGCGTACAAACGAAGACACGAAACACAGGTGGAATATTCGGACATGTGCCCATTACAAAAACTCCATTACCCCACCCACTTGGTCACATACAGTACTATCTTCTGTCACAGGTCCGAGTCTTCCATCTGTGCGCGAAATGTCCTTAACAACCACCCATACAATGGCCAAAATCTCCCTAATGACCCACCATACAATGGCGAGATGGTCAGTGCTGTCATTATGCTTCTTTGTGGACACAACGAGTCAATGAGGAAATGAAATGTAACGATTCTTATCGAGATATGTGGCTTTGACTGGAGAATTGGGTATTTATTAGTTTTGCGACCAGTGTAGCTCCAGATCAGCCTGTGCATTCGCACCGTCTGATCAGTATCTGCACTGTTCGCCATTCCATCAATGAAACACCCGCCAAGCTTCTAGGCAAGCAATACAGATCATTATCTGGCTACAGGAGCGTGCTATTTGACCAGGAGTTACGCTGGTCCATTTGTCCGGTCACGGCCACAATTATGAAATGAAACGTAACGATCATTACATGGAGATAACAAGCTGCTCATATTTCATTCACAGATTCATTCAAGCACAGACAACTGTAGAAGACGGTGCTCCTGGATATTGGGAAAACAGGTCTGTGAATGCTGGACCAGAGAAAGGACAAAGGAACGTGGACATTATTAGTGATTATGTTAAAATGTACCACAATATTAGAAAATAGATAGAGGAACAACTTATTAAGCTATATATAGTGGAATAGTGGAATCCAGTACGAAGTGAACGAGTTCCAAAGATATTGACATGGTGAGATTATTAAATAATACATAGTAATATATAGAGAGTGCGAATTAGACAGTACCAAGCGACAGTGATAGCGAGTTACTGAATAATACCAACGACAAGGCAGAGTCACGCATTATTAAGTTATACATAGTTGGGAGCAGCGCAGTACAAATCAAGACTGTGATAGAACGTGAAATGGTACCAGCGAATAAAGTAAAATAATATACCGCTAACTTACTTGGAGATATCACGAGTGTACACAGAGGCAGCGGTAGACGGAGTAACAGATTCAATTACACATCGCCGGAAGCAGAGCATTGCTACTTGGAGTGATATAATGCATGTTAGCAGCGGCGAATAGATAAGGAAAGTCACTAGAGAATACAAAGCAGACAACAAGCGCAAAACCAGGTGCTATACAACGGAAACTTGCGACGTGAAAATAAATAAAAAGTGAAATAGTTACAGATTAGACATAGTAACAGATTATTAAAGTATATGCTAACCCTATATTATTAATTTGTATATATTAGGTGATACACTAAGGATACTAAATAGTGCGTTGGCTCACAACAAAGTGGCAATCAACGAAACGAAGCAATATACAAAGGAACAGATAGACAGTCACTAGATAGAGATACTGAAATGTCGGAGAAGGAGCTAGAGGGAGGGGAGATGAAGGAGATGGCGGTGGTGCAGATAGAGGAGACAGAGAAGGAGGAGGACACGGGGGACGAGGGAAAACTGTTGAAAAAGGCGGCCACTAAGGAAGCCGAACAACCGGGAACCTCCACACAAGAGGAGACTAAAGGTGAGTGTTCAGCATTAATGTGGGGCTGTGATTGGAGAAATGTATTTTGGAATTTGTGACCAGTATAATTCCTGATCAAATAGCTATACAAGTGTTTCCATAATGGAATAGCGAACAGTGCATATCCTGATCAGACAGTGCTGATGCACAGCCCGATCTGGATCTACACTGATCGCAAATAGTACACTCCTGCAGCATGATGATGATATACAATGTATATTGCTTGCTAGAAGCATGACGGGTGTTTCATTGATAGAATGGCGAATAGTGCAGATCCTGATCAGACTGTGCCGATGCACATGCTGATCTGGATCTACACTGATCGCAAATAGTACACTTAAGTAGACTGATAGCAATCTGTATGGCTTTTTTATAAGCATGACGGGTGTATCATTGATGGAATGGTGAACAGTGCTTTTGATCACACAGACCAAATGGATGCACCGGCTGATCGGGATCTATACAGGTCGTAAAACCCATAAGCCTCATTTCTCATTTCCTGCGTAAAATGAATTTGTCTCCCGTCCAGGGTCTACAGGTTCATGTACACATATATATCGTAGCGGATTCACCAACCACGATGTGACCTGTAACTGACAGAGACAGGCGTAGCTGGTCGATTTCTATCCTGTATTGAGCCCCTTTGTAGAAAGCTCACACGCTCAACTACATCGAAATTTAACTGAATCGTTCGCATAGCTCAGTGACTAATAGTGTAGTTTCACACTGACAGTGGGTACGATGTAGAAACAAAATTGCTACCGCACAACGATACCGCACCACGAATTTGTTAGATGCCAGATCGCCGCAGATGCGATTTCCTGACACCTAGGCCACAAAAACGTCATCCAACTATTTGAGTATTGTAGATTTTCGTCTTCATGGGACATATGTCTTAACCCTGTCAAATCTACGTACATCTATGATCACGTTTACAAACTGTAGATCCAGATGAACCGGCTCGTAGCGAGCCGCAAACAGTGTAGATCCAGATGAGCCGGCTCGTAACGAGCCGTCTCATCAGGATCTGCACCATTTGCGTGGATTTTCTTATTTCTAGAAAGCATTAATAATACCCCTTTCTGATAAATCAGGGATTTAGTACAAGTTCGATCACGGTTCGCCCGCATGTACGAGGAGATCATCGCTCGTACATGCGGACAAACGTGATCCCACTTATTTATCACATCCCATGCACATACCTTGCACACGAGCTGTGTTAATACAGAAACAACACCAGGAAATGTGTCAAATATGTGATAACGTACTGTAATATGCCTCTGTAATAAATGGAAACGTCTGAAAAGTAACATTTGAGTGGCCATTCCATTTCCTTATGGGTGAATGGGTTAATGCCGACGGTACCATATACCGGGATTCCGCTGGGGAAAATAAATTATTTTTTTCGAAAATTGTATTTTTTTATCGCCAATTGTTTATTTTTATCGCCAATTGCGAAAGTGGCGATCGCCAGCGGAATACCTGCATATAATATGTGGCCGAGGTGTCTAAGGTACAAGTCTCGAGAGCCAAGGGGTCGAAGACTGACGTGTCTTAGAAATGTTATAGCAACGAGGGGAGATAACTCATGTGTTGTGAACTTTATTTATAGAACCGGCCGTTAGTGTTGTCCATCACCAAGTACCAGGTACACGTGCACTTATATTAGTATATATGTGAGGCGCCATGACTAGACTTTGTTTTATCAATTAGCACTCGCATGCAGCCTGATACTTGATCTGCAGTAGTCTTAAACTGGCATAAATGTCATATAAACTGTGGCTGTGACTGCAGATGTACGTGGCTTATGGGATTTAGTACCAGTGTAAATCCTGATCAAATAGCGCACTCGAGTGGACTGGTAACGATATATAAAGCGTGTTATTAGAAGCATGACGGGTGTTTCATTGACGGAATGGCGGACAGTGCAGATCCTGGTCAGACTGTGCGGATGCACAGGCTGATTTGGATCTGCACTAACCGCCAAATTGATAAGCCCCATTTCTCCAGTCACCGCCACACATGAGGAAATGGAGGCCGAGCTGGTGCTGCATTGTTAGAAACTCGGAACAAATGCGAAATCGAAAACCGCATTTTCTATGAAAATTTCATCAACTTTCGACGTCATTTGCAGAAAACATCACTATGTAAACGCAAATCGTTTCTTTTAACACATCATTTTGACATCGTTTTCGTTGTTTAATTAGAAATCGACGTTTTCGCTGGTTTAAACATGACACGTTAAAACCAACGAACGCACCGTTTTCTAATTATAGAAAGAAAACGATGTCAAAGCGATGTATAAACGATATATAGGCAAACGTTCGTTTGTGGAACCAGGCACACAACCGGACTGTGTGATAACTGCTCAGCGGGCAGTTTCACTAAACTTCGTACGACTAAATAGGATCGTCTGGAAATTTCAATTATTGGATTTACATTTATTGAACATAGGCTGCTAGGCTGCATATAGGCTGCATATGCAGCCTATGCTCAATAAATGTAAATCCAACAATTGTTTACGAGAAAACAATGTTAATATGATATTTACAGACTATCATAATTTTGCACTTACGAACATTTTAGTCTTACGAAGTTTAGTGAAACGGCCCCCCAGGAGTCACCTCCGCCAGGACACGACTTATTTCATGTTTTACCATTAGGGAGGGTTGTAACTAATGGTGATATAACTTGTAGCCCAACCCATTTGCATGTTAGTTTAACACATTATGTTTGCTTGTTGCAATTGTATCCATGCCGTTTGAAATGGCAATGAAATATTAAACTAAACCACAATATATCCGTTTTCGTCGTGGTGCCTCACGTATACTACATGTAGAAGGAATACTTATTAAATAATAACTTTTATAATTATGGAAGATACTAATGATATCAGCTAATCACTTTGTTGGCGAAATGGGGCTTATGGGTTTTTGCGATCAGTGTATTCGCACAGTCTGATCAGGATCTGCACTGTTGACATTCCAACTATGACATACCCGTCGTGCTTCTAACAAGCGATACAGGCCGATATCAGGCTACAGGGATGTGCTATTCGAGCTACACTTGTCATACATTCCATAAGCCCCATTTATCCACAGATTGCCACAAATAAGAAGTGAATACAGGTCACTGTCGTTATCTCGAGGTCGAATGGACTGATGAAAATATATCGACATATCCGAACTTTGAGATAACAATTCGCCAAATTTATCGGGAAAAAATCCGAACAAAATCGCTTCAAAAATGCCCATTTACTTTATTTCCGGGTTTTCATAAATCGCGGCTTGAGTTTATTCTAAGCTGTTTTCGTAATTAACAGACGATTTAATTATTGCTACACCGTTTAATCCATTTTTATGTTAAAAGAAATTTGATATCACATTAAGTTTAATTGATTAATTATGGTTTTAAGTGAACTGCTTGAACTTGTCATGCAACTTTAAACGCATTTTAGCGGGGGCGGTGTCTTTGGTTTCTATAGACGTGTGAAAACTTACCTGAGATAATCAAGCTGATTCAGACTTGGCAGCGCCGGGCGCTTAATGTTTGCATCGATATATCAGAATACAAATGTGAAGGAAACATACTATCGGGACTCAATTTCCACTTCGACTAAATCGATATATCGACATATCCGATATCGAGTTATTAGGAGTAAAATATATGATCTGTATAGGGAATTCTGCTGGGACGTATATCGAGATAAGCAGGTATATCGAGATAAACGATATCGAGATAACGAGATTCAGCTGTAATTATAGAAGATACTAATGCTACATGTATCAGCTAATCACTGTAGTATTGCTTTGCAGTTAAATTTGCTTGTAATATGTATATAGTAAGCTCGTATTTAGAATACACTGATGACATCCACGATAATTGTATTTATACTAAGTAGTGTCTCATTCCTGATCAGATATAAAAAGTCCACGATTTTCATTTTTCCATACAACGATCATGCTTGAATTTGAAACAAATCGACTTTGCATTTAATTAAAAAAATAGCTACAACATTATGTGTTTGTTTTACTCAAGGTATAAACTGATGTTGGTTTAGTATGTAGTATACCGTACGAGTAAATTTATGTTTATACATGTACCAACAGTTAATAAATATTTTCATTTAAAAAGTACACATATATCATTGTACTCATAATAATACTTTGTACAAGCAACTAACACATTTATCATGTTTGTTTGTAGCTGTGACTGGAAACAGGGGGCTTATAGGTTTTGCGACCAGTGTAGATCCAGATTCGCACATTGGGATCAGGATTTGCACTGTTCGTAATTCCATCAATGAAACACCCGTCATGATTGCATCAATGAAACACCCGTCATGATTGCATCAATGAAACACCCGTCATGATTGCAACATGTCCAACAAGAACTATAGATCGTTATCTGTCTACGGGAGTTTGCTATTGGATCAGGAACTACATAGAGAATAGTATGTTAGTGCCGTGAATGGGAAAAAATATCTGGCAAGGCTCAGGAAACGGGATGGGCGAGGCTCTGCCGAGCACATCCCGTAGAGCCTCGCCCATCCCGTTTCCGTGCCGCGCCAGATATTTTTTCCCATTCACGGCACAAACCTACTATTCTATTTATCCCGTCAACACCTACAAATGGCTGTAAAATGCAAAAATAGTATTGACTGGATATCAAAAATGTTTCACGGCACCGTGTTTCACGGCACATACGCACTGTGTTGACGGGATAAAATAAAATAGATGAACACAACTCAGGTTTTCCGCAAACGTTACTTTTATTAACGAAAATGTAAACAGTTGGCTCATTAACTGGGACGCGTATTCTGGATAAAACTGGTTACGAATAGAACTTGGCACAGGGCTTAATTCGTTTAATTTACTGTTTCGCCTGTCGAATGTTTCGAAAATCAAAATCAACATAATACAATTTGGAAATTTTCAGAAAAATAAGCGTATCTTAGATGTAAGATTATGGTAGTGCCAGATATACACGGCTCCTGGAATATCGCATCATGGTGACACTGGGCCAAACATGTTTTAGTATTTAGTGTGTTGGTATTGTATCAAGCCTACTGATTTGTATATGTATCTGCTACCACTTTGCCGTTTGATAACAATGTAAATATTCTTTAAAATGACCACTTGTAAATATGGTTATATGAATGTATAGCATTTTTACTAGTATATTTGCAATCATTGCAGACACTGATATGTATACATCAATATGTACTACCCTCTAGACCCCATCGGGCGCTGTTCAAAGTTATTGATATGTGCAGCCATAGGCCTATCCAAATTCTATCCAAAGCACAGGTCTCCAACATTTACACATTTAAGAAGTCCGACTTTTCCAGATTGTTGTTAATTTACTTACTACATTGTACTAAACAATGTACGTCTGCGTGCTTTGTTTTTACATAGGGTAGCCTATGTATTGGAATCGCGTCGGACAGTTAGCCACGCCCAGAACCCCCCTCGATGGGCACGTCCGTAGTGATATCTTGGAATAACCATAACAACAAAATGCATTGTGTTACTCAACGTTTAACTGGCATACGCAACCGCTAATTGAAAATAATATTATGAAAAACTACTTGCACTGCACAATATCAACAACGGATGTTCTACGTACAAAAATACATCGGATTATTTTGTTGCGCGTGATTTGCCCCCATTTGCGGCACAAATCGTGCGGTCACATCGCTAAATTTAGTAACGGAGTTAACTCCCCTCCGAATACTCTCCGAAACAAGCGACGCGTTTAACACACAAACTACATCAAGTTTGACCTTCCGACAGCCTATTTTTACACTCACCCGACACCTGTGCGAAACAAAACTCGCACGTGTAGGTCTAACTGATGTTTAATCCTCATTCTCTCTCTCTATCGATGAATTTACAGTGGATTTTAGTGAGTAGTATATAGGGAGTCAAAATGATACCACCTAACGGTGGTATCATTTCTCCTCCCTATATACTACTCCACCACCCCCCGAAAAATCAAAAATTGGTTAACGAGGAAATTGTCTCCCACCAACCACGAAATATTCAAAATTGGTGTCATAAATACATCATGTTTTTTTCACGTCCAATTGAACAGATAAAACAATAGTCTTAAAAAGGATTTATTTTTGACACCAATTTATGAATTTATTCTAATAAGTTTCCGATTTAAATGCGTCCTCGCGCAATAGTCTATATTCCAACACCATATTTTCCTCCTCCGATATAGCTAATTGATTCCGTAGATCAGCAATTAATTCTACCAGCTCTAGTCTACCACGTTCACCTGTAGCCACAGGGCAGCGTAGTTGCTTATGTCTACAAAGAGTTTGGGCACTAACGAATTTACAAGGGCATCTGGGGCATTGAAATTGCGGGGGGACACAAGGAAACTTTCTACGTCTCGCTAGATGCCTTCGTAGATAGTCTTTACGCGTAAACGTCTTACAACAAGTCTCACACTCCATTATATATGTATATGTTTATGTTTATATTCAATTGGTCGTAAAAAAAACATAATGTTTTCAAGACCAATTGAACAGATAAATTTCATAGGTTATACAAAGTATATTACAGAAAATATGATAACGTCAGAAACTAGAGCAGAAATAGAAAGTTTGAGAAGAAAAGCCGAATCTCTAGGGATTACTTATAGTAACGGTTGAGAGTTAGGGGGTTGACAAAGTTGATAAATGCCACAAAGAATGAGGCGTTTACAGAAAATATGATAACGTCAGAAACTAGAGCAGAAATAGAAAGTTTGAGAAGAGAAGCCGAATCTCTAGGGATTACTTATAGTAAACGGTTGAGAGTTAGGGGGTTGACAAAGCTGATAAATGCCACAAAGAATGAGGCGTTTATGAAGCGGTTTACCCGCGCCCACAAACGAGGAGCCTTTAAAGATATATCCAAAGCGGAGGAAGTAGGTAACAGAATTCAAAAAGAAAGTATTGCGGGGTTAAGGGCTAGTGTAATCAAACCTTCAAGCACAAATAATTTGTCCCAAATTAGACGCCAAAATAATAATAAGAAAAAATCTATCGTTAGTGCGATAGTGGAAAAAGGTGAAGAAATATTGGGGGCTCACGATGAAACATTGGAAAAGGTAGAAAATGGAAGACGGGTAGTTACATTATCCTTTCGTTAAAAACATTAACATTAACGAGTCTGAACGCATGTCCGATAAACTCGCTCCGTATCTAACAACCAATTTTTATTTGAGATATTCATATTCTTACAAGCTAGAACATATGGAGGAAATTAAAAATGGAAAACCTAAAACTATAATATTTCACAAAAATCTCGGTGGTAGCGAACCACTATCATCAATGAAAACCGTTAAAAAATGGCTGTCAGATAAGGAGCAAACACGAATAATGTCCGATAAAATAGACAGACCAAATACAAAGTGGAAGTTTGTAAGATGGGTAGAGGTGTTTGTAAAGCTAATACAGGGTAGTAGGGGAATAGATTTGGGACTACAATCCAAAGAAGCAGCAGGAGGAGAACTTCCAGAATGGTTGAGGAATAGAAAAGGTATGTATTCTTTAGATAAGTATAATGACGACCTTTGTCTGTTCAGGTGTCTAGCTATGCACCTTGATAAAAAGATCAGACCTGACAGATGTACAGAAAAGGCGAAAGAACTTAGTAAGCAATATTTCGGTAGTAATGTGGTTTCACCAATTTCTTTTTCAGATCTGAAAAAGGTTGAAGAGTTTTTTAAAATCGGTATAGAAGTATATCAACCCACCGAATGTAATGTATGGTGGTTGAAAAAGGTACAGCACACTATAAGGTAATAGGTAATAAACCAATGACAATAGGACTGTTTAATAATCACGCATTTCTGATAAAAAACCTTAAAAACCTATCTAAAATTTACGCCTGCGATAATTGCAAGCAGAAATTCACGAAAGCGAGTAATATGAAGAGACACGGACCAACATGTATGAGAGGTGAGACAAAAGTAATATGTGATGGTAATTATTTAGAGCGCCCGCGTTCGTCGTTCGAGAAAGCGTTTTACCCAAAAGGTTCTAACAGTTATGGGGCGATCGATTGGATGTATTCTGTGGAAAAGCGGGAGGGAATTCACATTCACCACGAACAGTGCGGACACGGAGGTGAAAGATGGATTTTAGGAGCTCCGGTAGATGGATACTGTCCAGAAACCAATACCGTATATCAATATCACGGCTGTTACTGGCACGGGTGTGAGATTCATGCAAAGCATAGAAAAGAAGAACGCGCATCCACTATGAGAAGAGATAAAGTTATTAGAAAAAGCAAAGAATTCAACCTAGTAGTTATGTGGGAATGCGAATTCCAAAGAAAACGGGTAAAGATATAAAGATCGGTTGTGACACTACTCTTTATCCATATCAGATAGTATACGATTTTGAGGCATATCTCCAGCCAGAAGTTGAAACTACCGGTAATAGTTTAGAGTACGAAGCTGAGCACGTTCCGGCAAGCGTTAGTATAGGAGATAATTTCTCAGGAACAGTAACTCATATTTGTGATAAAGATCCCGCAAAACTTATAGAAAAATTCGTAGAAGATTTGAAAGTCAGGGGAAAAGCTATAAGAGAAGAAGTGTGGTCAAGATATAAGTTTAATACGGAATATTTACGTAAAAACCAAATCGCCAAAATCGAACAGTGGATAGAGCAAGTACCGGTTATAGGTTTTAACAGCAGTAAGTACGATATAAACTTAATAAAGAAATACCTAGTAGGCGAACTGACATCAACAACAAAGAAAGTAATGGTCGGAAAACGTGCAAACGCAACAATATTTCTATTTACTCCAGAATTTAGATTTCTTGATGTAATACTTTATCTAGGACCTGGTGTAAGTTATGATAGTTGGATAAAAGCCTACGACTGCAAAGGACAGAAATCTTTCTTTCCTTATGAGTGGTTCGATTCTCCAGACAAACTGGATTACCCAGGACTACCGGATATAGAGAATTGGTATTCCAAACTATCTGGGAAAATGTTAATAGATGAAACAGAATTAAGTAAATGTCGTAGAATTTTCGAAGAAAATAATATGAAAACTTTCAGAGATTGGTTGAAATATTATAACGATTTAGATGTAGCACCGTTCCTAGAAGCGGTGGAAAAAAATGTGTGAATTTTATAAACACAGGTGTGGATATTTTCAAAGATGCGGTAACACTAACACTCCTGGAGTAGCTATACAATATTTATTGAGAGGAACCATTAAAGAACAAAAATCTTCAAAGACGATTATACCGGAGGATGCTCTATATGCACCAAAAGAAGAAACATACGAAATGATGAAGGACGCTCTAGTTGGTGGTCCATCAATAGTATTTACACGCTATGCAGAAGCCGGTGTTTCCAATATTAGATCAAATGAAAGTAACAAACCTTGCAAGGCTGTTTTGGGGTACGATGCAAACGCGTTATATTTATCTACGTTAAATAAAAGAGATGCCGTGTGGGAGAGAAAACTATACACCATATAGATACCCCACATAACCCTAAATTTATTAAAAAGTTTTGTAAAAGAGTTTTATCTGGAGACTGGTTTGGGTTTGCGGAGGTGGATATAGAAGTTCCACACAACTTAAAACATAAGTTTTCTGAAATGTCCCCAATATTTATAAACAGAGAAGTAGAGGTTGATGAAGTTCCCACACACATGTTAAAATATTTGGAAGATACTGGAAGAACTAGAGGAAATGGAAGAAAATTGGTGGGATCTATGACCGCCACTAAAGTATTGCTGTACGCGCCACTGTTGAAATGGTATTTAAAACACGGCCTAGAAATAACGGGAGTTCATCGTGTTATAGATTATATTAGTGGTAAACCCTTCGAATGGTTCGCAAAAGAAGTTACAGCCGCAAGACGAACAGGCGATGTAGAAACCAAATAAGAAACCAGTAGCCGACATAATGAAATTATTAGGAAACTCGTGTTGTGGAAAAATGATAGAGGCAACGGAGAGACATTTAAATACGACATATACGCGAGACGAAACCTGTGTTGACAAAGCATTAAGATCCGCGTATTTTGATGATTTGGAAGAGATAGGATATGCGTACGAAATATCTTCAAGAAAACCCAGGTGTGCGCTAAAGAGACCATTCCATTGTGGAATAGCGGTTTATCAACTAGCTAAATTGAGAATGTTGGAATTTTACTACGAATTTCTAGATAAATACATAAAAAGAGAAGACTTTGAATTAATACAGATGGATACAGATAGTATGTATATAGGAGTTAGTGGAAAAACGATAGAGGAATTGATTAGACCTAACTTACTAGACGAGTTTGAAAAAGAAAAAAATAAATGGTTTGGCTTGGGATAAATGGATGCGAAAAGAGAGCCCGGACTTTTCATTTTCAAATGGAATTTAGCGGGGATAGGGCGATAGCGTTATCTAGTAAGTGTTATTTTGTAGAGAAAAAATTAATTTCACTAAAGATAATTTGGTAACAAATTAAAATTAATAAAAACTCTGCGAAAGGAATGTCCAAGAGAACTAACAATTTAAATTGGGATAGATATAAACGACGTACTAAGTGAAACTACAGAAGATGGAAAACACATTATAGATGTAGCACAAAATAGAGGATTTAAAATGAAAGACGGCGTTATGAAAACGTTACTGTCAACAAAATTAGGACTCTCGGCATACTACGATAAAAGACGCGTGTTACCAGACGGAATACATACAGAACCTCTATTGATTTAAGTAATCGGGGGTAGCTGGGTGTCAGAAGACACTATAAGAAGTTCTTCGCGAACAAACCCTCGAGATGGCCCATCATCCAAATAGTAGAGCACGGGCTCATCGGGTTTGGTAATAGATCGATCTAGATGATATACATTGAGAGACCACACTGGATCAGTCGCGCGGCGGCTGCCACCTTCGAGCTCTCCCGGTTGATAGAGGTACCGGACGTCAATATCTGATGGAAGCCGCTGCTCCTCTAAACCAACGAAGGGTCGCCCGCGCGAGACGGCAGAGGGCTTGCTCGTCACCCTTTTAAACTTGATAGCATCTACAGGCTTCTTACCTATCAATCTGGTCACCTCTCCGTTCAGTGAGGAGACCACGGCGGGCAGTATGGCCACCCACTCGGTCGATCGCGAATGAGGGTCTACAAGTTCTTTAGCGTATTGGTGTCCGAACAGTCTCTCAGCCAGGGTTCGATTGAAGCGTTCCACGATCCCCTGGTCCCGGTGGATGTTGACGCGGCCGCGTCTGATAGAAACTTTATGCTTAGACAATAGATGAGAGACCGCGCCCATGAACTCGCGGCCGGGATCGACCTGGAGAAGATTCGGGCATTTGAGAGGACTCCTCTTATATATTCGGGAAAGAGCCTCGGCCACTTCCTTAGACTCTTTAGTGGCCAACGGCTCAGCCCCCTTGTAACGACTCGCTACGTCAACGATTGTCAGTGCGTACTTGTACGTTTTGCGACCGACGCGATGACGCGAACGTGAGGGAGAAACAGGAGATCCGCTTGGTGAACTTGGTTCGGCACCGGCACGTCGAATTTCGGGCGCGGAATATTGTGAGGCGCGGGTAAATAGATCTGCCAGATGGCCTGCTTCTTGAGCCATTCCTTGACAGCGTTTTCTGAAACCTTGGTCGCCGCCGCGAGGTTCTTGATGGCCGCGAGTCCCTTCCAGTAGCCGCGTGGACTATAGTATGTATTCGACAGCTTGCGCGTTAGTTTGGTATCAAGTTTGCGCGTGTTCATCGTATGCGAAGTATTCTAATATATCGGACAATCTCCAAACATGCCCTCGCCAGTTCGTCCGGTAACTGCGTCGTAATAATAAACCTTTGTTGGAAGTTTCGCTGCAGCCCCAATCGCGTTTGGGTTGGAACAGGAGAGGGAAATCTAATTCATCCAATCTCGGGCCAGACGAATCATACTCTTTGCACCAGGTAAACGATGTTTTTGGGCAGTGTAGCTACATCAATCATAGCGTTATAAAGTTCGTCAACTAACATCGTTCTATATATATATATTTATAAAAAAAAAATGTTTTAATTAATTAATTTAAAATCTCGATTGAATATAATAGCCGGCGAGACCCACCACACCCATTCCCACGATGATGAACGCGATCTCGCGGTCCTTTTGGGGCTCTGACGGTACATAGAAATCTGAAAGTTGGGGCTCGGGATCCATTGGATCGAGACTTTTGTGCGGATATGCCAGCGCGTACTCGCGGTTGGCTTCTTCAACGTTCTGAAAAGTTTGCGCGGCGTGAGTTTCGCGGCGAAGCTCTTCATTGACCCAGTCCAGATGGGCGGTTCGTTTTTTCGACCATGCTTCCTTTGCGCTATTGAGTTGTTCTACAGCTAAATCATGACGCTTACGCTCCTCATCCACGTTCGAGCTTTTCATTTTAGAGAAATATAAAGTTGCTACCGCTGAACGCCAATGCGTTTACAAGCGCACCACCTACTATTACTGCGATTGAAGCCATTTATTTCCATATATTAACTGGTAGAATTCCAGCTTTAACTAGATAATCTCGGGTCCAAACTGCGGCCGCTACATCTAAGGTCGCGAGCCCTACGTCTCTCACAGTAAAGTCCAATTTGGGAGCGGTTCCTCCTAGGGCCATCTTTGATAGTCGAGCATACCCGATACTGAAAACCCGATATCACCACGGCGTGATAAAGCGCATTCACTAACATTTTACCATCTTGTTCAGCCATTGTTATAATTATTGCATATAAAATGGGTCGCGATCAATGTTTAAATGGGGCGCATCCAAATTCAACATTGTTGATGATTGGTGTTTAGTAACTTTCTTCTGAACACTGGCTGGTTGTTTTTTCTGGTATTTCCACACGCACAGGGCACCAACAACTGCCAGACCACCACCAACAACCCAACTCCAATTCACGAATTTGGGTTCAATCGGATTCGCCCAACTCCAACGGTAGTTGGTATTGGGTGACAAATTCTTTGAATAATTTGAGTGTGCTTCCAATTCGTGAATTGGGGGTGTTGTTGTACTCAACTCTGTATTCAGATGTTTTGCTGTCTCCGTCCCCGATTGCAACCCCAATCTCGATTGGAGTTTAGCCTCTCGAAGCTCGGCGAGTATTTTATCTTGTTTAATTTTCTTTTCGGGTGGCAGCCGCCCGCCCTCCCAGCTGCCTGTCTTTTGGGATTTTTTATATGCGGTATGTCATCCAGTGGCGGAGTAACACTCTGGTTCGATTGTGTTGGAGCAATCTGGTTCAACTCCGTCACTCTCGTGGGTGTGTCTTGTGTCATCATTTATAATATTAATATTAGAGCTTATAGTTCGTGGGCATATATGTCCAAATTGACAGTGTTTACCCGTGGTCAACGCGGTTGTCAGCGGAGCTAAATACATTCCAAACTTGTGATAAATTGAGCAGCAGGTTGTTCTAGAGTGTGTCCTATAAAAGGGTCAGTCTCTAGATCGTGAATCAACCCTTCGGTGTTTGGTATAGGGAGAAGTCTACTAACGGCGGTAGCGTACAAATGAATAGCCGCCGATCCAAGAGTTTTTGTCATCTCTGCTCCCAATTTGGATTCGTATCGCGCATACATTTTATCAATCTCCGCATCTGACATCTTATCCACCTGAAAAACTGTGAGACGCCTACCGAGATAATGCTCCGATTGTCCCCCAGCAACCAGCGCAGCTAGCCGCTCTCGTCGCGCCGCATTTTCATTTTCATTCGGAGTCGTTGCACTCAACCCAGATCCCGATTGCTCTGTCGGATCATTATTGTTGGCAGTCGGAGTTGAGGTTTCTTCTATTAGCTGATCGAGAAGTTCGTCGCAGTTCATTTTTCTTAAAATTAATTTAACTATTCTAACAAGTCTCATCACTTTAACATATTTATTTAATTTTTTCAAAATTATTAAAATAATAAATGCGCACCACCGATACTTATGATCACCATTATGTCGCAACAAAGCTCGCAGCGGAGCAAATTGTTAACATTGTTAACATTGTTAAGCTTTGTTAAGCATTTGTTCAGCATTATTCAGCATTTGTTCAGCATTATTCAGCATTGTTAAGCAATTGCTAAGCATTGTTCAGCATTATTCAGCATTTGTTCAGCAATTGCTAAGCATTGTTCAGCATTTGTTCAGTATTTGTTCAGCATTGTTCAGCATTGTTCAGCAATTGCTAAGCATTGCAATAGCTTATTACTTTGCAATTTTCCTAATTTTTTCAAATTATTATTATTATTAAATAAATCGTTAGATTTAGTTGATAACTTTATAAGCAGTTGGTTGATCAGTCTTTAGCAGAAGTTGCTGGGCGTGCTTAGTTTCGGAAGCATCTGTCGAACCTCCAGGCGCTCCTCGCGCGTTGGGATAACGTCATTCTCTCGAAGACAGTCATCGAATGAGTCTCGGTCCTTGCAGTGAAAGAGGGCGACCCATTTCGTTTGCTCGCGCAGATCCTTGAGGACGGCGTTGTATTTTTGAGTGGATATCCATACGCTTTGCCTCGCATGGCGGCCAGAAAATGCGAGCTCGGAGAGCATGTCCTTCTTTTTGGTCATCGCCGCCTTGGCTGAGCAATCGTCAATCACGTATAGGGTGGGCTCGCCCTGAAATATTTGGTATAAACCACGCAACCAAATCGTGAAGCCTATCACCGGGGTCAATAACGTATACCTCAGGGTCGGTCCATATCCACGGGCACCGCTGATAAGTATCGTTGTGCCGCACAGTGGGACATAGGATCACAATGTGACGAAAGGCATCGCGGTAGGATCCCTCGAGTAAGTTGAGGATGAAAACCGTTTTTCCACATCCTGTCTGCCCACATATTATGGCGGAGTGAGCATCTCCAATCGTGAATTGGTATTGATTTGCTAGATTTCTTAATTTTTTCAAAATTATGTATTAATAAATCGTTAGATGATTTTTTTATTAAATCAGTAGATCGCTGATACGTATCGACCATCTTCGATGTTGAGTTGTGCGTCTGTAATTATATATAAGTACACGTTCAATGGCCCGGCTCCGTCCGCCTCTTTGGTTATCTGGATCGTCACACCCTCACTAGCGTTCTCAACTTGGCGTCCGCTACCGTGTATTTGGTCATCGTCGCTGGCTCGCATGTCTAGCCATAACGCGTATTTGGTATTCAGGAACTCCGCGAGGGAGACGGCGAGAGATGCAGGTCCTTTAGCAACTGCTGCAACCTCCGGAGAGCGCTTTAGATCCGGCAGCAAACTGCTTTCTTACTTCATCCCACTGCTGGTGCGCGCGAAGACCCGCGCTGTAGAGTTGATTGGGGACTCCCTCGATCGTCACCTCTACCTTCGTGATTTTGGGGTTATAGAATCTGTCGGTTTTTCTAGCACCGAACGCGAACCGAGCATCCTCGAACAACCATCAGTATACCTTTCCATCGAGACGCGGGCGGGGTACGTTGACGTTAATATTCCACAATGTGTCGCTTTTGTTTTTCGGCATCTTGCGATGGCGAAGAAACTCGGTCGTAAAGTATGGCAACAGCGCCCGGCGTACTGGGTTCTGATCAATCGCGCTAGTTCGGGCATCGTGACCATGTCGTACTCCAGCGAAACATTATCGATCGTATACGTCGATAACTGGTCGGTGGCTATGATAACTCGGCCGTAGTCGTTGAACGTTAGTTCGTATTCGAGGCGGTCAGCCAAAGCGCTCTGATAGTAGGGCATGTGACTCTCCAGCAACTCAAAGTCGAGCGGGATGTAGAAGCGGTTGCCGTAAGCGCCCGCGACCGCGTTGTCACTCGCGTTGTTATCTGCCTTGTTAGCAGCCCCGATTCTAAGTTTGGTTACGTTCTTATTTTTGCTGGTGTCAATACCTTGATAGACAGCGTTTTCAAGCTCGTGTGACGTCTTCCACAGGTCCTGATAGCAATGGTAGACGTCGCTGTCATCGATCGACATCACCTCATTACCAGAAATCTTTATCATAGTCTTCTTGACTATGGCGCGACCCAAGTTCTGAACGACGGTTCGGTCCGCGTCCGTCGACGTTAGCGAAATAGTGAAAGCGAGGCGAACAGTACCCGGAACAATGACGTCGTTAGCTCCGAGGTTGGGAAGCGGACTAAGAGCTGCTGGTTCTGGTCGATCGTCGATGGGTTGTTCGTAATAACGACACTCTGTCTCACGCCTTTTGCCCGAGGGGCTCACGCAGTCTGCGGTATGGATTGAGTTTGCGACCGTATTGACTCGAAGACATAATTAATTTTTTCAAAATTATTGAAACTATTAAACCCGTATGGTTTTGTCTTTAATACATAATTAATTTTAAGAAAATTATAAATATGGCTGATTACATGGACGAATTCGATCACACTACACTAGGGCGACCGAGAAGATTACCTCGATGGTGATGATGATAACTTCGAGGATTCCCTCACGACACCCACCATAGAAACTCCAGTTCCAATCCAATCACAATTGGGTGACGCTACCACTAGTCAAAGTCAGGAATTACTTGAGGGAGCTGTAAACGACTACTACAACAATTTGGCAGCAGAAAAAGGTCTGGTCCCCTCTGTCGGTCGCGACTACTCCAAGTTCAAATTTTATGAGCGGTAAATTGCGACTAAGAGCAGCACTAACTGTCCAATTAGTTAACGGGAGGACCGGAAAACCACTATCACTAAACACCATTGCAGGAAACCGGGGCGGTGGCCAACTCATAAGGGAGCGAACTAGGATTCACGGATTGGAGAGGGGTAAAACAAGTATACCGGCCGCGCTGTAGAGGCACTAAAGTATACCGAACGAAACTATAGCGAAGACGGCCACCGCGATAGAAACGGTCGAGCTCAGCGAGGTCCCTCAAATAGCCACCGACGTTATTAACACTATGGAGACCACGTTCAGCGTCCAATCGCAATTGGGAAAAATACTCAACGATGACCCACCGTTACCTCTTCGAGAACTCCGTGGCCTCGATAAGGCTCTACAAACGGTCCGGGGCGAACTGGTCCTTAACCTCTCCAAACTCACGGCGCTGGATGAACATATCGCGCTAGAAGAAAGAAAACTGGAGGAAGCCGGTGACGATAGAGAATCTACCGAGCGGATCAACAAACTCCTGCGGTCTTTGCGGGATGAAAGAGAAGCTCGCTTGGAGGCCGCCTCGGCTAACCGTGAGGCTCTCCGCACACAAATAAGTCGGATCCGCGAATCAATCTCGAGGGTCCTGCACGAGGAGACGACACTCGGTGAGCGTCTTCGCACTCTGTTCAGAGAGCAGGGCGTCACGATAGCAAGCATCCTCGTTGCTATTCGGCATGACTATATCGACCATAGTTCTAACTTTCACTGGTGGTGCGGCGCTACCACCCGCTCCAGCACCAGCACCAGCACCAGCACCCTCTCCATCCGGTGGAGCCAAGGAGTGGATAAAAAACAACTAAAAGCCCTCGCCAGTCTTCTAGCTAAATTAGCTGGAAAGGCGGCTGCCGCACTACCTGGACTGATCGGAAGTATCGTTTCTTACTTGCTATCTATATTATCAAAAACGGCCGGATGGCTAGCCAAAAATACCTGGGCTTTAATCGTGGCAATCGCCGGTCTCCTATTATTCTCTGTCAGAGAGTTCCTACAACAAAGCGTAAATAATCCGATCGCCACGAGGGCGATGACGAGACCCATTTTCTCCTCCTCGTGTGTTGTGCTTCCAATTTCAACATTGTTGATGATTGGTGTTTCTCCAATCGCGATTGGTTCTGTTGATGGAACTCGATGGTGCATCCAATTTACGAATTGGGGGTACTGGGTTCGATTTTACGAATTGGGGGAGGTGTATCCATTTTGTGTTTTATGAAATCGGTTCCACTGTTGGGGGTGCGCTTGATGATATCCGTGTTCACGTTACCGTTGTGGCCGATTTTTTGATTGGCGGTGGCGATTACGATATGATTATTGTAACCGTCAACCGGGTCGTCTCGTAGTATCATATTGCTCGGCGCCATATAAAGACCTATTCCAAATACATAGTCTATCTGGGGTGATGGCATTCTGCAAAAAGTTTCTTGAATTAATTCAGGATCGCCTTCTCCAGGTCCACCCTAGCTGAGATGGCGTCCTCTACAAGTGCCAAAAATTGTTTTTGTGCATCAAACGCTGTTCCCATGCCCAGTATAGAACTGCGAGTTTGCTTCTGTGCGCCGAGAATGGATGGCCCAGACGTACGTGCGAATGGAGTCGTTGACGCGAGTAACCCCGGCCTGCGTGAACCCTAGACCCGTATCTAACATAAATGTACCCCACGCGTTCTGAACCTCAGCAGCCTGCTGTATGTAATCGACGTGAGCCAGTTTCGGAGGTAACATTTTACAAGAAAACACGCCACAGTGTCGACCTCCAGACACTTCCGTCCCGAAAGTCATAGTCGCGGGGTCAAAATTCCCGGCGTTCCGACTGACGATGTGGTCACCGGAGTGATCGTGTCTAAAATCAGTCTGTGTCCAATTCCCGGACTGGCCGTGAATGAGAACGTCCCCGAGGCCGGTGCTGGTAGGAAATGCTTTCTGTCTCCAGTCCGCGTCTTTTGAAACGTAAAATTCGTTACACAGTCTTTCAAAGGCCATACGGTTATATGTGTTGGAAATGGGATCCCAGGCGTCGTCTTGAGGTAGTGAAATACCTAGTTCTTTGAGAATCCTCCTAATAGTATAATACACGTGAAAGTTGTAGACACTTCGGAGCATGACATTCTTGGATGTCAGATGGTCTTTATATGAAACTCCACACCCGGCTGTTGCGCACCATACAGCGAAATTTATTTGGTTCTGCCAAAACTGCATCGGTGTTGCTTTCCAGCCGTTTACCACCTCCATCGTAGTAATCTTGGGCAACCTATATTGTTCAAAGATGTTAGGGAAGTTGGTGGCAAAGCCACTGTCCGGTCTAACCGTTACGGTTGGGTGTACAAGGCGGTTAACAACGTCTTTTTGTGTGTATTTACCTCCGACCGCCGTACTTTACATTAGAGTTAAAGCTAAATGCTTTGGTATCCATTGAAAGATATTATTATGTTTGCTACTATAACTAATGTTCAAAAAGGGAGTTGTGAACTTCAAAAAATTAATAGACAACTGCTGCGGAAAACGCCGGGTAGGCCTTAGATCAATCACGTTCACGGTTGGATGGCAGAATGTGGGGAAGAGTGAAGGGTTTTACTGTGAAGGATGGACAACAATTAGGTGTAAAGCTGCCTCACGGACTGTGGGGAATAAGACAGCTCAAAGATTTTGTCAACTCAGAGCTTGACGGTATAATCAACCTCACAGTATCGAATGTTACCGGGCTCACAACAATGATCATCAGCAGTGATGTAGTGGTCTCCCCGGGGTTGGGTATTCAACTCGGTTTTAGAGAGACATACTCCTCAAACAAAGGAGTGTTCACCCCGGGTGAGTACGTCGGTTGTTAACCCGGTGGGACTTCACCTTCACGAAACACTTCAGGGTGCACCTGGATCGGGCGTTGAACACATCGTACAACACGATAGACGGATCCCCCAGCACATTACTGAAAACTGTGCCCGCCAGCGATTGTTTCTATGGTGAGACTGTAACGTTAGACTTCCACACCCAGAGATGAAAGTTTTGGAATCGGGACACATCCACGAGTTGAAGATTTATATTCTTGATGATAAAGGGCGAGAGTTGAAGAACGATTACCCGATTTCGGTCGTCCTAGAAATTTCAAATTAATTAATTTTAAGAAAATTAGAATTAAACGCATGTTCGTAATATATATTATCAACATTATGAGTATATACGGACCAGGTAGTTCTTCCGATTGGGTGACAAATTCAAATAATTTGGAACCTGCAGAAGGGGGATTCATCCCGACAGAGGGCGACTTTTTAACTACCCAAAAAACAAAGGCCTTGATTAATAGAACTATATCGAGGGCCACGGACGAGATTCACAAGAGTCTACTATCACAACTTAGAGAATATGCCCTGGCTGTGAATACACAAAGTCGTGAAGAAACGCATACGGAACTAAACGAACTAGGTAAAAAAATAACCAAATTTAGAAAAGAGGCCCGGTTGGGGATTGATAAAGCCCGAGAAGACCGTAAGGCTGACATTACGGAGGTTTATGATGCGTTGCGCTTAGAAGACTCTCTCAGCAAAGAAGCTACACTTGCTGAATTAGACGGGAAAATAATCGATTTTCGAAATGAGGCCACGTCGGGTATTGAGAAAGCACGAGAAGACCACCAGGCGGACCTTACGAAGGCTTATGAGGTGTTGCGCTCAGAGGACTCTCTCATAAGAGAAGCGGCACTTACTGAACTAGATAAAAAAATAACCAAATTTCGAAAAGAGACCAGGTCGGTATTGATAAAGTCCGAGAAGACCACCAGTCGAACCTTGCAGAGGCCATTGCGGAGGCTTATGATGCGTTGCGCTTAGAGAACTCTCACAGCAAAGAAGCGACACTTACCGAACTAGACGGCAAAATAGCCGAATTTATAAAAGAGACCAGGTCGGGGGTTGAGGGGGTCCGAGAAGATCACAAAGAGGCCATTGCGGAGGCTTATGGGGCGTTACGCTCAGAGGACTCTCTCAACAGAGAAGCGGCACTTACTGACCTATATGAAAAAAAATAACCGAATTTAAAAAAGAGACCCGGTTTGATCTTGATGGAGTCCGAACGGGTATTGATAAAGCCCTAGAAGACCACCAGGCGGATATTACGGAGGCTTATAGGGTGTTGCTCTTAGAGGACTCTATCAACAGAGAAGCGACACTTACTAAACTAGATGAAAAAAATAACCGAATTTCAAAAAGAGACCCGGTCGGGTATTGATAAAGCCTTAGAAGACCACCAGGCAACCATTACGGAGGCTTATGATGCGTTGCGCTTAGAGGACTCTCTCAACAGAGAAGCGACACTTACTGAACTAGATGAAAAAATAACCGATAAACTGAAACATGATCGTATAGCCGCGACCAAAGCTCTTGAGGAGGCCTCTTATGAGATTCGTACTGAGGCATATAACGCAAACAATGCGCTTGCCGGAATAGTGAAAACAATGAAAACACCAAAACGTGTCATAACAGTTTGGGCTGAGAAGCGGGGCCCATTGGTTGTGGGGCACTATGAATATTCGTTCGGTGCCAAAGCGAGTAATAAATATGGGGGATACACTATGACATGCTGCAGGTGAAGTTATCCAAATGGCGGTCTGCTCGGTTAATGCTAATGGTAAACCTGTGGGCGCGGTCGCGATAAATATTGTAGTAGATGGGGAAGAACGGGGGGTTGGAGTCACTAAAATCTCTGGAGATAGTTCGACGGTGGTTTCGTTCTCCGGTGATGATCGAATTAGACTTTCCAAGGTAGTGTTATTAACTTTGTTACGAAAATCGGTGACTCAGAGAGTTCTTCCACTATTGTCTCATTGTTAATTGAACTTATTGTGTAAATACTATATATTGAAATAAATTTAACTATGAACGAATCACCGCTTCCAATTGTCAATACCGATCCACCAACACTGTATCCAACTCTCAATACCACTCCACCAACACTGTATTCAACTCTCAATACCACTCCACCAACACTGTATTCAATTAACGAAAAAAGTTCAGATTTTAGGTTGAATAATATCGTCGCTATGCAGGATATTTTAGTTAGAGAATGTGCAAATAGAAAAAGACACTCTAATAAATATAGGCGCGCGGCAAACATAGCTGAAGCATCTAGTACGGTTCTGGCAAGTGTTTCTGTGTTGTGTGGGGCGGGGACTGCTGCAACGCTATCTACAATTGTAATGATTCCACTTGCAGGGGTTTTGAGTGGAATTACCGTTTTATCTGGAACACTTTGTATGGTAATTAGGGCGGCGGGTGGAAAACTCGAGAAAAAAAGTAGAAAACATGATAGAATATCCGTTCTCGCTAGGTCTAAGAAAAATAGCATCGACGTTATGGTGTCCAAAGCGTTGGCCGATAAGAAAATATCAAATTTAGAGTTTGAATCCGTGGTGGAAGAAATGGGGAGATATGAAGAATTAAAAAATGATATAAGGATCAAGGCGCGCGCCACCATGCCAAAAATTGAGTGTACTGATTGGGATAAATTTAGGGTAAAACTTGGAAATAAAGTCGGAGGAAATGTTACAGCACCATTATAAAATAATTAAAAAAAAATTTAAAAAAATAATTAAAAAAAAAAAAAAATAAAAAAAAAATAAAAATAATAATTTAAAAAAAAAAAAAAAATTCTTAATTTTATAATTTTCCTAATTTTTTCAAAATTATATTGGTGCAGTAAACAAATTTACATACCTATACAACATGTGTTTTTCACTGAGAATTATCGGCTCTGTTTACCTCGGCTATCAATTTACGCATGGGCCATAACCCGTGTAATTGAAACATTGTCGTTACAACATAAATTAATTACTATGTAATAATAGGGAGTGTTCAGCTTTAAATTATTAAAAAAAAATATAAAATTAATTATAAAATAACGAACCATCACATGTTTTCTTTCGCCAATATGTATTAATAAATAATTATAATATGCACACCATTTGTATGTTGTATAGGAAACTGATGAGTATATATATGTGTGTTGACCTTACAACAATTGGTCTCATCTCGTGTGTGCTATGTTGTTGATCCGGTATGACGTCCGTCTCGTCTGTTTAATGGTAGCAGTCTATGCATATGTGTGTATTTGGCGATGTAATTGTGTAGCTCAAAGGTGCCGGCCTAAAAGATTTCTGCCTAAGAGCTTTGCAATTTCGGAAACCAAATTCACACATAGGCTCGTCTTACTTCGCTGGTTTCTCTTAATAGAGTAATTGGCAATGGGGTTCAAGGCGACCCAGAATGTGAGCCAACAGATGCGTGGGCTTAAGAAAGGTCCCAACACCCCAGTGGCTGGGTGCCGGCTAGAAATCTGCCCAGTCGCTGGGGGTGTTGTGCACGAGTGGAGGCTTTTGCTATTTTTTTTTTTAATTTTTACAAATTATTAATATCTTTATACGCGATAGACCTAATCGTGTAATCTCTCTATAAAATGGACACCTAATTTACATGTTCATAACACGTGTAATTGGAACATTGTCGTCTGCTTATACATAAATTAGTTCTGTTCAATAATTTTCAATTTCTTCTAATAAATTTTCCAATTTCTTCGTTAAAAGCGATATTGTAGAAACGCATATCCGTAAACGAATCTTTGATTTTAAACTGTTTTATAAAATTAGTTTGATAATGTTTCGGTAGTGTTTCTCCGATCCTATTTAGTCGCTTCATTATATAAATTTGATACTTATACCGGCGACATAATTGCCGGTTTAATATTGTAAATGCAACGTTTTTATCGCAGCGTAATAAATTACGCTGATATTTCATGTATTCGATATCACATAGTATTGTCATTTTACGTGTTTTAATACTGTAGAAACAACAGCGTAAAATCCTTCATCCAAATCATTATAAACGTCCAATTCGTTGTGTA
Organism: Conchocele bisecta; assembly: GCA_029237695.1. NCBI lineage: Eukaryota > Metazoa > Mollusca > Bivalvia > Lucinida > Thyasiridae > Conchocele > Conchocele bisecta. The sequence continues at coordinate 104,739,743 of CM055271.1, forward strand.
TTTTATTATCCATTTTGTATAATATTTTATTATAACCTATTAAATTTATATGTTCAATTGGACGTGAAAAAAACATGATGTATTTATGACACCAATTTTGAATATTTCGTGGTTGGTGGGAGACAATTTCCTCGTTAACCAATTTTTGATTTTTCGGGGGGTGGTGGAGTAGTATATAGGGAGGAGAAATGATACCACCGTTAGGTGGTATCATTTTGACTCCCTATATACTACTTAGTGACATTCCTGAATTCGGCCTGATTGACATTTGTCTATGGTGGCCAATACACGCCAACATGATAACTTACAGTCAGGGAACACATTAATGACAGTATAACACACGCAGCTTATATTAATACCCATATTAATGCAAGTACTGAAATACGACCAAACAAAATCTAACAAGTTTCTAAACGTTACAAGTGCCCGCTATACAGATATAATCATTTAGTAATATTTATTTTACTGATAGTGACGCGCGGTGGTATCAGGCTATTTTCATATGCAAATGAGGCATGATATTTTTTAATTATTTATACTAAAGAAATGCGTCACCTGAAAAAATAATATTTTCGACAGATTTTAAAGTATGATCATTGCACATCATAACATAAATACAGAGATTAAATAGTAATGTCCGTTAACATTTTAAGCAAACACGGTTATCGCCCCTGATATCAGTGGTAAATTTACATCGGATATAACATGTATAATAATGCCAATCAGTACGTGGAATAATGGCGCATGAATGTTTATTTTGCCAGGAAATGTCTCAAATGATGTCTCTGATGTAAAGAACATTTTGTACCTACTGAGTGGGCATGTACCTTTAAGGGTTAATGAAACTGCAACACCAACACCAACACTCAATCAATCAATCTAGTTTAATCTTGTAGTACCCTATGTTCAGTACTTTCAGTACTTTGATTTATCAAAGGGCCGTTCTAGTCGGAGGCGTGTAAATAATATATAGCAAATACACACACATTCCAGATTTGCAGATTAAACGCGTCTAGGTTCAAACGAGCCACTTCGAACAAATGTCGCAGGGTGTGGAGCCTCATTCCAACACAATATATTTTGTGATGGGGTTAAATTGAGTGTTTTGTGGAGGTTACAGTCTTACTCTTGGCGTGCTCGGGGTAAGTGATTGCATCACGATTACATTCTCGAGGAAAACCTGGAGGACACCACGGGTCTCTTCAAGCCAGATATTCGCTTCACACCACTTCGGCGAGCCAAACGGCGGATAAGTGGCTTTTTGATACCCTGGATGTTATCACGCAACACTTTACATCTCCACATTTTCCCGACATTGATGTATACATATTGCTAGTTTATGAATTTTTTTTTTTTTCAAATGGTACACCCATTATCAAAAATTCAAACCTACACCAATATAAAAATACACAGTAATGGATAATTTTGCTCTGAATGTTCTGTTGACAACTTTCAATTGTAACAACTACGATTGATAAATGCGAACACAAAATTTGAAGAAAATTTACAAAAATAAATCAGTACCGGCAGTAAATTCATAAACAGGGTCGAGACGGGTATCCTGCAAAATAACTGTTTAAGAGGACACGCCTAACAATATCTTCCCTCGGTGTGTAGGGGTTGGGGGTGGGTGGCAGTGGCGGCGGTGGGCTGCTGAGGGAGTGGGGGTCACCGCTTTCTGAGATGTAAATATAATTCCGAGAGTCAGGAATGGACAATCGATTTTTAAGTTGCTTACAAATCCCCGGGGGTGTCCGACTACCCTCTAGACCCCATCGGGCGCTGTTCAAAGTTGTTGATATGTGCAGCCATAGGCCTAGCCAAATTCTATCCAAATTCTGGTCATTCATTTCTACAGAAACAAAATGAATTTGTTTCAATCACCGATACGATGTGCATATAATTTACAATTTCAAAACCTGTAGACGATTTCATCAAAATTGCAAAGTATACTTTTCTAGCAAAGTATACTTTGAGGGAGTAATCATTTACTTTTCCCGAAATATATTATTTCATATAGAACTACTGCATATATTTGATGATTAAAAGTATGCAGAATTATTATACTGAATTTATTACATTATCACAGCCAAAATGGCTGTGATAATGTAATAAATTCAGTATAATAAAAATTAATAAATTTATCCTAAAATTGAAAATTTCTCCCTCAAAGTATACTTTGCTACTAAAGTATACTTTGCAATGTTGGTGAAATAGGCTACAGGAAAGCCGTTTAGTTTTTTTGGCTTTGGTGACGTAATGTCTACATCAATAAATGACGTCACAATTAACTGTAAATGACGTCAATTATATTCTGGCCTAACTTCTGAAATAAGTGCAATGTATCTTTCTGACGACACATGTATATGAATATATTATGGCGATGGTGGCAAATTACCAAGCCACAGGTCTAATTATAGATTTATATACATCTGTTACATCAAATTTAGTCTATTATTTGCATATTACAGGTGTGTGTGTGTATTTTTATTGGTATATACATATCTGCATGAAGACATTCATGTGATTTATTTATGTAAGTTGCTATTATTATTGTTATATTCTAAGTTGCTATTGTTTCATTAGTATGTATTAGATTTCCATACACTTTACAAGGGGCCACATTAACTACCTTTAGCCGACTCAGCTATCACGTTCATTAGATGGCAACAATTATCCACCATACTTTTGAAATCGTTCTGATGCTGAAATTCCTCGCATAGTTGACCTACAGTTACCCTGCAACATGAGACAGGCTTCATTTATTACTACATGTATATGTCAGTTGTCACATTTCACACGCGATGTTGAGAATTGACGCGGAAAACCTTTCTTTTTCATACAACACTCGCAACTGATGGCAGACCTACGGAGCCCCGCAGGGGACATGGATTTTTTTTAAATAATTCGTTCCCTCAATTTAACAATTCGTTCCCTCGAATTAACAATTCATTCCCACGTTATAACAATTCGTTCCCTCGAATTAACAATTCGTTCCATCGAAGAAACAATTCGCTCCCGGCCCACGAAATGACAAATTCGTTCCCTCAATTTAACAATTCGTTCCCTCGAATTAACAATTCGTTACCACGATATAACAATTCGTTCCCACGAATTAACAATTCGTTCCCGTGGGAACAATTGTTATTTCGTGGGAACGAATTGTTAAATTAAGGGAACGAATTGTTAATTCGTGGGAACGAATTGATGTTAATTCGTGGGAACGAATTGTTAAATTGAGGAAACGAATTGTTAATTCGTGGGAACGAAATTGTTAAATTGAGGAAACGAATTGTTAATTCGTGGGAACGAATTGATAATTCGTGGGAACGAATTGTTAAATTGAGGGAACGAATTGTTATTTCGTGGGAACGAATTGTTAAATTGAAGGAACGAATTTATACTTTAATACAGTTGAAAATTTACTTCGTTGAGATGCAAAAATGCTTTTTGCAGCTCAACTAAGTACATTTTCAACTTTATTGCAGTATTTTCACTACTGAATGTGAACATCAATGCGTATTATCACATGCCTGTGAATATTGTGTACTCCCACGTTTGATCATCAGTGCGTATTCTGCTAAAATAAGCGCGTTAAATACGCCAATTTATCCCGTCAACACAGTGCGTATGTGCCGTGAAACACGGTGCCGCGAAACATTTTTGATATCCAGTCAATACTATTTTTGCATTTTACAGCCATTTGTAGGTGTTGACGGGATAAATAGAATAGTAGGTTTGTGCCGTGAATGGGAAAAAATATCTGGCGCGGCACGGAAACGGGATGTGCTCGGAAGAGCCTCGCCCATCCCGTCTCCTGAGCCTTGCCAGATATTTTTTCCCATTCACGGCACTAACCTACTATTCTCTATCTATTTTCCATATTTCTGTATATGTTGTGACCACTCATTTGAACCGTCTCGGCGAGACGGTTCAAATGGTGGTCACTACATATACTTCTGTTGAGAAATAAAGAAATTATTGAGCCTTGCCAGATATTTTTCCCATTCACGGCACTAACCTACTATTCTCTATATACGCACCTTATCTGCAGCTCTGGTATCTCTCTAACCGAGAAATCGCCATTTTAAAGGTACATGCCCACTCAGTAGGCACACATTTTTGTCGCGCCCGCTTGCGGAAAGCGCGATATAGTCGGCACTTTGGCGTACGTACGTATATACGTACATACGTGTGTCCGGTTAAAGTTTTTGGTTAAGTTTTTTGGTTAAAGTTTTTGGTTAAGTTTTTTGGTTCAAGTTTTTCGTTATACTATATCTCTGCAACTGCTTTGCCCATTACCTTGAAACTTCACATGGGCGTTTATCATCATCTATATTTTCATTCTACCCCCCTCCCGTGCGGCCCCTGTGCCCAATGTCAAGGTCAAATTACTTTGAAGTTTTTGGTTAAAGTTTTGCGGAAAGCGCGATATAGTCGGCACTTTGGCGTACGTACGTTTTTTGGTTAAACATGTGTTTATGTAACTTCTGTATGTAGCTCAATGATTCATCAGGAATCATGACATAAAGCAGTTTACGTGGGCGCCAGTGAGTATACAGTTTCTACACACCCTGGGTATGAATATTGCAGCCAAGTTCGAGGTAGACACCACAGAAGACACAGAGGAATCCGGGGCATGCGGACTGCTGCTGATGATCATGTCCATAGTCGTGATCATCCTCTTCTTTCCATTCTCTCTGATGTGCTGTCTAAAGGTGAGCACGTTACTTACATTGTATCCCACATATCCCCCATATGAGACACGCCATGTGATTTTGTACCTAAGAACGTGTGCTATTTTTATGAAATATATTTACAGTAAATTATATATTCTGTAAATGACGTCCACAGATGACGACATTTTCAGAGCAATGCATTACGCATTTGCTATGGAAATTTCGTCAACTTTCAACGTCATTTACGGAAACTATCGTAAAGTATGTATAATATTTTTCATGAAAAATCGCATATGTTCCTAGGCACAAAATCACATGGCGAGTCTCAATTATGAAATGTACAATATATTCCGTAAATGGCGTCAAAAGTAGACAACATTTCCAGAGTAAAAATAAAAAAAATAAAAAAAATATATGAGCCGCGCCGTGCGAAAACCAGGCTTAATGACAACATTTTCAGTTTTTACTTGTTCACGTATTCTGAATTGTACATCTTTTAAAAGCCATATGCCGCCAAAATTATCAATGTATCCCAATTATGGTTCATTTTAGAAGTAGTTTTATGACTCGTGGTAAAAACTTATATGACGTTTTAGATCAATGACGTCGAAATTACGACGTTTTTATCAACGGCGTATACAAGGGGTGTTGATCCGGACAAGTCCTATAGATTTGTCATCTTTTATCGCATGTCAACCAAATTTGGATATCTCGTAGCCTGGCCAAATGTCTCCCATTAGGCCAAGACAAAGTATGAAAATAATGTTTATGGCTCGTGTTGCAGTTGCTAATGTAACGTCATGTTTTGGATTGCGGCCCAAGTAACGTAATTTCGTATGAATCATTTTCAAATAAGGCAGAGCGAGGCGTTTCCCTGATGTTTTCTGCTGTCTGAAATAATGTTGGGTTATAATAGCGACATCATTTAACATTTCGTATACGACGACATATTTTAAAGTAGGCAGTAGGCCGCTTATAACATTAACTTTGTGACAAAACACGATACCGGGCAGATACCTTATAATTGTCGCCGTGTGTCTTTCTTGAGGATCGCATTACCATCGCCTGATAGACATTATTATGCAGTCAAGTGATAAACTGATGATTTGATACTACAAAAGCACTTTCGACTACAAAAGCAAGTTTATGACCATCACATTTCCAATTAATATGTTGATGCATTTATTTTAAATTCAATACAAACCCCGGATATTTATGTCATTATATAGATGCCTGTCTACCTGCATTTATGATAAAATGAGTGGCATTAAATGGCATATCATTGGCTAAGTACTGGATAGAATTGTTCAAAAGTCTCAATTTACCAAGATAATAGATGGTAATATCGTTGGCATACACTAGGTTGTTCATATTTAAGATTATTTAGGAATGAAAGTGCAGTGTAAGCGAAGACTTCTCCGATATGTAGCCAGTTAAATTATGCGTTCACCATTTTGAATTCATAAGGACAACCGACGAAAAATAGAAAAAATGTCAAAGAACGACAGTTAGGCGACAATGTACAGCGCCTGAAGCATTTCTAAGTCATTGATGCTGCGAGGAACTCGTGCAAGTATTCTTGCTATACTATTTTGTCACGACACCATGGTCATAACGTCAAACATGTATTCACGTTAAATGACGTCACAAGTACGTGACGTCAAGTCATGACGGCATAATATGTGTACCGAGGTACAAGGTATCGCGTCTCATATTAGTGAAAGTTTCAGTAAGTTATAATTTTCCGTTTTCTGTTCACACTTAATGTTAACTGACACCAGTAAACGTAAATGGGAGGGCAAACTGTGAACTTTTACGGCGACGCTAGACAATTTGAAACGTCGTTTTTCCGACGTCGTTTACCGCTTTTCATGACGTTGTCATTAAGCCCGGTTTTCGTATGGCGCGGCCCATATATATATATATATATGTATATATAATTTAATTGTCCACTTCTGACATAATTCATGAAAGATATTGAACATTTTGTAAAGGTATTTAATGAAATTACGCAGATGTCCGAAGGTACAACATCAGTTGACGTGTCTCATATTATACTCTCGTATTGTTTTGAACATCAACGTTTATCTTGTAAACGGAAATCGTGACATCATGCGTAGCTCCACATCTATATTTCATCACGATCAAATGTGGTTGTGACTGGGGAAATGGGGCTTATGGGATGTGTGACCAGTGTAGGTCCTGATCAAATAGTACATGCCTGGTAACTCACGCCTGTAGCCTTGTAGCGATATATATATTGCTTGGTAGAAGCATTACGGTTATTTCATTGATGAACTTGTGAACAGTGCAGATCCGGATCAGACTGTCCGGACACACATTTCCGCGGGATTCGTGTTTCATAAGACAAATATGTTATTTCTTTGTCAATTCTTTTTCACAGAAAGGTACTAATTAATATATACAACTATACATGTATATACACCGTGAGATACACTGGCTTGTGTCCAAATGGCCTGTTTTAAAGTTGATATTATTATATAATTCCAGCACAAAAATATTTACACAATTCCCTAACATTTGATTGGCCCATAGCAAGTCTCTGTCCAACATTTATATCCCAGTAAATTCCCACGCCGAACTACTTTTCGTAACCGTGAGGCGCAGTTAAAATAATTCTTAAGAAAACGGAAAATAAACACATTTTCTTGATGAATTTCTTTCAAATGCTGGAATTATAAGGAATGAATGGCCTTTTTGTTGAATTTATCGGGGATATAAACTTGGAAAAGTCGCGGGAATACTGGACGAAGGCCTTCCGCGACTTTTCCAAGTTTATACCCCGATAAATTCCACAAAACGGCCATTTATTCCTATAGTAGTGTATGTGTCATAATGACAGTATGGTACAAACTAGATAGTCTAATACAACATGTATATGGATGGTTTAGATGGTACAAGAATACGAAAGGGCCGTCATATTCCGACTGGGACGTATTCTCCACGGGGGTGCGAAGGGGCCAGGTAAGCGGAACATCGCAATTTTGTGTTGTCAGGTAACGAGCTTTGTATTGGCCGAATGGATACTGACTGATAACATATTACTGTATCAGGCATTGACCTGATACGAATATCCGTGTTACAACGAAGTGAAAACTGACGTTTCATTGATCGAACGGCGTCACCGACGTTATCGAATTATGCCCGTGAAATGACGTCACGGAAACAAGTCCGCGTTCTTTTCAACGGTCGGAATTCCTACGCGTTTCCTAGCCTTGCCTGATAAACTTGATATCAAAATACACTAGCCTGGTATACTCTATATATTTATTTACTGCATCACTTTCTTTTATCATTGCTATTACTAGTAACTTATTTTAGGCTCGATGCACTTACGGTAGTATGAATATTTTTAGCTCACCTGAGCGAAGCTCATGTGAGCTATTGTTACCGCAATGTGTCTGTCCATCGTCCGTCCGTCCGTCGTCCGTCCGTGAACATTTTCAAACGTCTTCTCTTAGGTAACCATTGGGCCTATAGTCACCAAACTTGATGGTCATGGTCCTTAGGTAGGGGATTACAAAATTGCTAAAATGACGTCATTACGTAATCCAAGATGGCCGTCTAAAAATAGCACAAATTCTTCAAAAACATTCTCAAGAACCGCCAACTTGGTAGGAATGATCGATTTACAATGCTCTTTTAAAATGGTGACCCCGGGGTCAAAAATGTGCGTGGCCCGTGGGGTCAAATTGGGGTCCAATTTTATTTTTGACCGAATATGGTCATGTTATATATCAAATCGAAGGCATCAACGAGGCGATCACTCTGGTGAATTTTTTGTCGAAATCGGATGGTTTTGTCATCCAAAAGGTGAAAAGGTCGTTATTTTATTAGAGATTTCAAAATTCTTCTTCACATAAACCGCTTGGCCCATGGTAGCCAAACTTAAAAGTTATGGTCCATGGGTGAAGCCTTTTCAGATTTGTTAAAATGGAGGTCATCGCTAATCCAAGATGGTCGCCGTCTAAAAATAGCATAATCTCTTAAAAATTCGAAATTGGATGGTCATGGCATCCAAGATGGCCGCCGAAAGGTCAAAAGGTCGTTCTTTTATTACAGATTTCAAAATTCTTCTTCACTCGAACCACTTGGCCCATGGTGGCCAAACTTCACAGTTATGGTCCATGGGTGAAGCCTTTTCAGATTTGTTAAAACGGAGGTCGTCACTAATCCAAGATGGCCGCCGTCTAAAAATAGCACAAATTCTTAAAAAATCTTCTTCACATGAACCGCCAGCCGGATTTCGACGAAACTTTGTATGAATAATCGATGTACAATGCTCTTTCAAAGTTGTTAAAATGGTGACCCCGGGGTCAAAATTGGGCATGGCCAAATGGGTCAAATTGGGGTCAAATTTTATTTTTGACCGAATATGGTCATGTCTATATCAAATCGAAGGTATCAGAGAGGTGATCGCTCTGGTACATTTTTTTGTCGAAATTTGATGGTCATGTCATCCAAGATGGCTGCCGAAAGGTCAACAGGTCGTTCTTTTATTAGAGATTTCAAAATTCTTCTTCACACGAACCGCTTGGCCCATGGTGGCCAAACTTTACAGTTATAGTCCATGTGTGAAGCCTTTTCAGTTGTTAAAACGGAGGTCGTCGCTAATCCAAGATGGCCGCCGTCTAAAAATAGCAGAAATTCTTAAAAAATCTTCTTCTCATGAACCGCCAGCCGGATTTCGACGAAACTTGGTAGGAATGATCGATGTGGAATACTCTTTCAAAGGTGTTAAAACGGTGACCCCGGGGTCAAAAATGGGCGTGGCCCGTGGGTCAATTCGGATCAAATTTTATTTTTGACCAAATATGCTCATGTCATATATAAAATTGAAGGTATCGATGAGGCGATTGCTCTGGTGCAATATTTGTCGGAATCGGATGATTATGTCATCAATGATGGCCGCCAAATTGTCCATTTATTCGAGATTTTTAACGTCTTTATCTCAGGAACCACATGGCCGATGCTGGCCAAACTTCATAGTAAGTTAAGATCCTTGGGTGAAGCATTTTCAGATTTGGTAAAATGAAAATCATCGCTTAATCCAAGATGACCGCCATCTAAAAATAGCACAATTTGTTTAAAACACATATGAACTCAATGTCACACATTCTCCTCTGGTGTTCATGGAGTCAGGTGAGCGAATTAGGTCCATCATGGCCGTCTTGTTGAGATCTCTTTTCGATTGTCTTGGCTTCTTCTGGAAAGAATATTTCGTTACCAGGCGGTTCTTATGAGTGGTAACACTATATGTTGTTATGGAGAAATAAACAGAATAATCAGATCAATCTTCTCAATAAAAACCATTGTATACATATATTCATTGGGTTTAGAGCTAATGTACTCGGTACGTAGAATTTTTTTTTTTATTAATTCGTTCCTACGAAATAACAATTCGTTCCCTCAATTTAACAATTCTTTCCCACGAAATAACAATTCGTTCCCATGGGAACGAATTGTCAATTCGTGGGAACGAATTGTTATATCGTGGCAACGAATTGTTAATACGAGGGAACGAATTGTTAATTCGTGGGAACGAATTTTTATATCGAGGGAACGAATTGTTAAATTGAGGGAACGAATTGTTATTTCGTGGGAACGAATTAATAAAAAAATCAACGTTCCCTGCGGGGCTCCGTAACTTGGCACACCGAAAGCATAACTTCAATGTTCACGTATGGAGCTGGTAAATCTTATCTAAGGAACACTAAAGAGTTGCTAGTTTTATATAACGGTATACCGTCATGATGATCTTTTCGACGTCGTTCACTAGACCAGTCCTATATATATATATGTTATCGAACTTGGACAATCACGAGTAACTTCCCTTAGAACAACAGTCCAACCTGTGCTAAAGGTCACCTCCGAACGACAATTGCCTGTCTATAGCGGCAACGCTTTTGTTTTCCCAATAATTCAATAACTATATAAATGAATCCGTGAGCAAATACCACCTGTGAACAAAGGCCAGATTTTTATCATCCCATTTCTGATGTTTATTCACAGGGTTGGCTGTACTTCCGGGGGCACCATCGGCGTTATAATTGGTGGAAATTGTTGTGACGTGACACCAACAAATACCGCCAAATCTAACGTCAAGATGCCCTGGAAGTTGTTCTATGGGAAGTTATTTTCCAACTTCGGTAAATTATTTATATGACTGGTCTGTACTATTTTACAGATATACAGATTATACCTTTAATTGCAGGTTTGTTTTTCGTTTACCCATGCATGGATAACGTTGTGAAAGTTGACCTGCGGACCAAGTCCTTCGACATCAACCCTCAAGAGGTAATAGACCGATTGTAACGCCATCATTATACTATCTTATTTATACAGTGAAACCTCTCTAAACCGGACACCCTGGGAGGTCCCCAGGGTGTCCTGTTTAAGAGAGGTATCACTGTAACCAGACAGATGACCATTCTGAGACATGTGTGTGTGTGCTATGCGATCATGAACAGGCAGTGTCACCTGAGATAAATGACCAAGAAACTCATAAAACAATAAGACCATGTGTTCTCTAGAGAGGTTCCACTGTATTTTATACAGTAATATTATTATGGGTTATACTATTGCATTTCAAACCATCTTATCGACCGCCGTTTTATATGTAGTTATATGCAGGACGCAGGGATTCCGCTGGCGATCGCCACTTTCGCAATTGGCGATAAAAATAAACAATTGGCGATAAAAAATTACAATTTTCGAAAAAAGTGGCGATTTTTTTATTTTCCCCAGCGGAATCCCTGGGGACTTTTCGTGTTTCCGTTCGTTATTCTATCCATAATATATGCGTTTTATGACGCGTATATGCGATCGCTACGTCACAATTGACTAATTGAAACGCCAATACATTCGGGTTATCGATTGCCCTGCGGAAACGTCAAAATACATTCTTATTACGTTCATATTTCCTTTCTGATTTCAGATTCTAACCAAAGACCACGTGACGGTAACAGTGGACGCCGTGATGTACTGCCGTATAATAGATCCGGTGTTGTCGGTTACCAAGGTAGAACACGTGATCTCTTCGAGCAAGCTGCTGGGAGCCACAACCCTCCGAAACGTGCTGGGAACAAAAAACATGACGGAAATTCTGTCACAGCGAGACGATATTAACAGGATGATGAAGGTATATTAACCCTTTCCCTGATAGAGACGAGACGACTTTTCACGCCTCTGCAGAGATGTCTTTTGAAAACATTGTGGGAAAAGGAGAAATTGCTTGTAACAAGCAATTTCTCCTTTTCCCACAATGTTTTCTACTATATCAGATAATTTAACCATCATTTGACCCATCATTTGATTCTTTTATTCAGATGTTTTGGATTTGGATGAGTCGAAATATCGCAAAACAGGGAAAGGGTTAACAAGTGTTAAACAAAGGTGAAAAGTCCAAAGAAATATCCTACAATAGACTAACACGAATTCTCTGTCTGTTGGGTGACTTACATGTAAAAGTTCTATGCTGCAGCTTGTTGGCATTTCGTATGGAATCTCCGTTGAGTGTCGAAGAGCAACGCCCATTTGATTCCGTCCCATCGTCATGGGTTACCTCCCCGGTAACGAGCAGTCTCTTCAGGATCTGCACTTTTTGAAAATAATTATCATATTTTTATACGCCCTTTTGAAAAAACGGGACGTATTATGTATGCATCTTGTACGGGCGGCGGGCGGCGGGCGGCGAGCGGCGAGCGGCGGGCACAGCTTGTCCACGCAATAACTAGAGTTCTACTTGACGGATTCGGTATACATGTTTATCACGGCAAGACGAAGAAGCCTATTGATTTTGAAACATTTGCGATGACTTATCTCCCCTTGGCGGCCATTTTTAATTTTCGCACTTTGTATCCTTGTCCACGCAATAACTCCAGTTCTACTTCACCGATCGAAACCAAATTCGGTTTACATGTTTATCACGTCAATATGAGTTATCTCCACTTGTTGACTGGCTTGCCTCGACGGGCGTATATTGTGACCTTCGGCACTCTTGTTGAGAATAAAAAAATCCCATTTACATAAATGGACTAGCCTGAAAACCATTTTGTGACGATTAGATCGGTTCGGAAATTAACATATCAAAATCCATTCCAGTTACTTAAGGGTGAACGGGTTAATATAGGCCGCTCTCGACTACACTCGTACTATCTGGTTACATTTTATTCCTTGTATTTAGTCCTTGTATTGTTGTTACAGGAAATGTTGGACGCCGCCACAGACCCGTGGGGAGTGGACGTGGAAAGGGTGGAAATGTACGTCACAATAAATTTATTTTCACCACCCCACCCCGTCATAATGCTGATAAAGTGGAACCTCTCTAAACTGGACACCAATAACACATTTGTTTGTCTAATTTGATTGGTTTCACTGACATTTATAGGCAATTGATTTATATACCGTATAGCTCTACACTATCAGAATGGCCGTAGTTTTTCGTCGTCCATATTGATTTGGAAAATCGATCCTAATATCTGTCAATGGCCGCGAATGTTATCAAAACTTTTTATCAAGGCCTTTTTCACTAAACTTCGTCCGACTTAAATGTTCGTACGTGCACATTTGGGATCGTCTGGAAATTTCAATTTATGGATTTAAATGTATTGAGCATAGGCTGCATATGCTCAATAAATGTAAATCCAATAATTATCGACAATAAAACATTGTTAATGTGAAATTTACAGACTATCATAAGTTTGCACTTACGAACATTTTAGTCGTACAAAGTTTAGTGAAACGGGCCCCTGTATTATTAATCGAATTGAAACCACATCACTCAGAGTCAGACACGTGCGCTATTCAAACATTTAATAACACACATACTCTTATCACTTGCAAGTTTGGAGATTTTTGGAATCGTCTCTGAGAGACGATTCGAAAGAACCTCCGATTTGCATGCGGGTATAAGTAATAATGGAAACTTAATTACCACATGCTTAGCGTATCAGGAGCTTGTGGTATGCATGCATGTATATACCAATTTTGAGTGGTAGAAATAGCTATACCCGTGCTAGGTGAATACAGCGTTAGTGTGTACACGTATATATACGACTATTCAACATGATAGTCCTGGCGCTGGCCCATACCCCCGCTTACAATCAGAGAGGCAAATGTTTGAAAAATGAAATCATCTACATACATGTACTACATTACCATCAGATTTCTCACAGGTGATAGTCTGGATTTTGTGGTGACAATGAATGGCGGCCATTTTTCAAAATGGCCGCCATCAAAACTGCACTCCCTCATATGTTGGTCAGTAATTCATATATGTGTTTAATTTGGTACATGCTTATGGGGTCCAGGAACACAAAAAAACACATTACTAATACTAGTGAATCATTTGTTAGATGGAGACACCTTTAAAATCAAAATGGCTGCCACGAAAATATATTTGTTTCTATATGAACGATACCAGAACGGTTTAAAATATTTGTGCGAATAGCGGGCAATCTGACCTTGAAGACACCTGATATTTGAACATTGCTCATTAACATTGTTCGCCATTTTCAGCACGGACGTCCACCTTCCCGATCAGTTACAACGCGCCATGGCGGCCGAGGCCGAGGCGACACGGGAGGCCAGAGCCAAGGTGATTGCTGATGAAATATGAGCTGCATTTTGTCGTCCAGGGAGATCGGCACAGACTTATGTCGCTTTTTGCTTTTTGCGAAGAAGCCATTTCCGTGTCAGTAGACACGGAAATCGATTCTTCGCAAAAACGACATAAGTTTGGGAAAAAGTACATAGACCACCAAAATACAGCTTAACAAGACGCGTTTGATGCGCCATATTTCATCAAAATCCGTTATGTAATAAGGACAATACCAAATAATACGTACTTTGAATCGGATGTATTCTGGAAGTTTCAGTACTTGTTGTTGTTGTTAGTACCACGTGATCATACACCTTGATAATGTAACACATGAATTGAAAATTCTCCGTCAAAGTGTAGTTAGCAAGATAAGTATACTTTGCACTTTTTGTGAAATCGGCTAGAGAGCATAGTTGATACGCTGGCCAACAGTGAATGTATGTTTGGCAGTACATGCGAACGGAGACAATTCTCATGCACTTTAAAATATGTTTTCATCGAGAAAAATAGAAAATAAACAGCAGACGACAGCGTTGTAAGAGTTAAGGCAAGATTAACTGGATATCAAGGATACTGCGGATATGTAAGGTCAATATGGTGAATTTTGGTGAATATAACCATAAAATGTTCGGAACCGAATACTGTCGCCTGCTATATATGTCTTTCATTGTTCATAATCAGCTTTTGTTTTTTAAATATATTTTTGACAGTACACGAGATTTGTTAATAGTTCTCATGCACTTTCAAAACATGTTTTCATTGAGAACTAAACAGCAGACGACAAAGTTTAATCAGCGTTGTAAGTGCTAAGGCCAGATGAACTTGATACGAACGACACTAACCTGCTATTCTCCTTGTTTCATCAGGTTATCGCAGCAGAAGGTGAACAGAAGGCATCACGTGCGCTCAAGGAAGCAGCAGACGTACTGTCCGAGTCGCCGGCAGCTCTACAACTCCGATACCTGCAGACGCTCAACACGATCGCCGCCGAGAAAAATTCCACGATCATTTTCCCGCTTCCCATAGACCTCCTGGGACCGCTACGAGCTGTGACTGGGAGTAGAAGTGATAGCTAGTTACGATTATGTCGGATAGTGGTCAAGTCAGACCCGTACGCACCCCCTTAACCCTTTCACTCTTAACCCGCAGGCTTGCATAGTGGTATTGGCAAACAGTGTGTATCCAGATGAGCTGGCTCGTAACGAGCCGTCTCATCAGGATCTGCAATTTTTGCAATTAATTTTCATAATTTTGAGAACAAAAACACCGCATGTTCATAAATGGACTGGTCTGAAAATCAGTTTGTGATGATTTAGATTGGTCGTAAAATTAACAAATGAAAATCCATTCCAGTTACTTAGGGGTGAAAGGGTTAATCTGCCGAGGTCTGTCCGTGGGTGTGCAAAAACAATGTTTAGCCCTTCGCGCCGTCGATAATGCACACCCCTAAAATAATTCCTAGGTACAGGCCTGCAAGTTGTTTATGGCGGACAGTGGCCAAGTTGATTATGGTGGAAACAACTTATTGGAGTTAAACGTCGCAATATGCGAAATAAGTGGAGCACAATATTGTCCAGCGATTGGCTTAGAAAGTAGGGTGAACTGTAAGACTTGGATAGGACAATGACAGAACAGTTGCCTTGAGAGAGTAGGATGATTAGAACTGAATTGTGGGCAAAAATGGCGGGTACTTTCTTACTAACCATCAAACAGTTTCAGTGTAAACCTTACATAAATTTGTCAAACTTGTCCAGAAGTATTTTAACGACGTTTTACTATACATGTACATGTAGATACTCCGCCTTATGAATTTGGTCCGTATGTTGTCCATTAATTTCGAATATCAATATATTTTGTTTTTATTTAAATAAATATGTTCGGCTGTCCTGTAGCCTATTTCATCAACATTGCAAAGTATGCTTTACTAGCAAAGTATACTTTGAGGGAATAATCATTTATTTTTCCTGAAATGCATTATTTCATATAGAACTAACAAATGCATATATTTCATGATTAAAAGTATGCAGAATTATTACACTGAATTTATTACATTATCACAGCCAAATTGGCTGTGATAATGTAATAAATTCAGTATAATAAAAATTAATAAATTTATCATAAAATTGAAAATTTCTCCCTCAAAGTATACTTTGCTACTAAAGTATACTTTGCAATGTTAATGAAATAGGCTACAGAACTGTGGACAACTTTTAGCGAGTGTATGCAATATGTGAATGCCATGTGTGCCACACAGTGGTCTGTATGTACGTATACACTTATTGATCACACATTGGACGATGAACGGAACTAAATGCTGCCGTGACTAACTCTCCATTGTATTTATTCCTTAAAAGTCCAATACAGTCAAGGTGTATGATCACGTGGTACTAACAACAACAACAAGTACTGAAACTTCCAGAATCCAGCCGATTCAAAGTACGTATCATTTTATATTGTCCTTATTACGTAACGGATTTTGATGAATATGGCGCATCAAACGCGTCTTGTTAAACTGCATTTGGTGGTCTCTGTACTTTGGCCCAAACTTCTGTCGTTTTTGCGAACAATCAATTTCCGTGTCAGACACTGAAATCGTTTCTTCGCAAAAACGACATAAGTCTGGGCCGAACTAACTGGACGACCAAATGCAGCTCATGAAGTCGCGTTTGCTGCGCCATATTTCATCAAAATATCAAATAATATTTACTTTGGAGTGGGCAAGATTTCAACACTTTCATCCACTGTTGTTGTTGTTATAACCACGTGATCATGCACCTTGATAGTACAGACTCCATAATACTAGTCCGTATACATCGCGAAATTTAGTGGGATTTTTTTTAAAGAATTAAATGCTAGGGAGAGTTAGCCATGGCAGCATTTAGTTCCTTTCATAGTCCAAAAACACCACCGGTAAACAACGTGCGGTGGGGATGGTAAAATGGTCACCGTTTCAATACTTGTGCTTATAATTTATTTCTGCTTGTTTCAAACATAATAGGGAAATAGTAACACTTTTATCATCTCTGATACACGCTATTCACCTGTGGTTTTAGGTGGACCTTGCAGCGAATGTTACATACGTCCAAATAATTATTGTATAGTGTTATAAATGTGCCTTCATGTTTGTGTCTACAAAGATTCTTAGGAAATGTTGATATTTGTATACGCTGCTTGACCCAGTAGACAAGGTGCATGGTCACGTGGTTACAACAACAACAACGTCGCCCACTCCAAAGTTAGTATTATTTGATATTTCATTAATATGCAACGGATTTTGATGAAATATGGCGCATAAAACGCGTCTTCATGAGCTGGATTTGGTGGTCTAGGGAGTTTGGAACAGACTTATGTAGTTTTTGCGAAGAATCGATTTCCGTATCGGAGACACGGAAATCGATTCTTCGCAAAAACGACATAAGTTTGGGCGACAATACAGAGACCACCAAATGCAGCTTAACAAGACTTTTTGATGCGCCATATTTAATCAAAATCCGTTACGTAATAATAACACTATACAATAATATACTTTAAATCTCTACTTGTTGTTGTTGTTAGTACCACGTGATCATACACCTTGGTAGAGTCTACCCCGAAATTTCGGTCAGTAAAGCTGGTCCACATAACCATCTGGAGCCGGTTGTAAGACGCACTAATGACTCATTAACTTTTCATTAGCGACTCATTAACTAATGTGTCATTAAATTCAGTTGTGCGAACACTAAGTTGTCATCAAGTCGTCATTAAATTATCATTAGTTAATGTAGGTACTGGACCATCATTAGGGCGCGTGCTCCTGTCATTAAGCCTTCGTAAATTATCCAAGATGGCGGCCATTGATGTCGATTCGGTAAACAAAACAACAGGAAAGACGGATGAAATTGTGGAGATGAAGTTTCAAATTACTCTAAATTTCCTTTATAAAATGCTACTTACATAAGTTACAGATTTATTGCGTCAACACTCCAACAATCCCTGTAATTTGTCCGTCCCATTCTGCAACTCGGAAGGGCCTTATTCAGACTTAAAATGTCGTGTAACACATGCAAACTGCTGTAACTAACAGTGACAGTGTTGGCCTTCAAGTTTAAACAACACAACTGCTTCTAACTTTCGCAGTGACGTCACTTCGTCAGCATACTGATCTAATAATAGCTGCACTACATACACCGTGTATAGTCGGTACACAACAAGTGGGGTGATTGGTAATTTCGTTGCTGACTGAATTAGAAATTACTGCCCGATTCGCTTAATGCATGATGTCTTACACATAAACACATATTATCTATTACAGTAAAACAATACAATCTTTTTTTTTCTAAGAACAAAATATGTTGCATGATCTAAATCTAAGACTAATGATTAATTTTATTACTAAATCTTGTTTTTTTTCTGTTGCATTTCCCGCGATGAGATCATTGTGGTGCGTTTTCCCCATACAACGACACGATGGATATTATAATACGTGTGGTTATCTAATATCCGCATCCCCAGTTTTATGTCTCTAATTCCTTTCACCGTGATATTTTTACCTGTCTAATTTCCCTAATTAAGGTTAATATACCCGCCTTCACAGTACACCCCGGGCGGGGAAAACGTTGATCTGTATGTACAAGTACAGTTACACTGTTAGTGTGTCAGCCAGAAATACAATTATAATGCATGTTCATTTTTGTATGTACACTACGCGACCTTGTTGTTGTATAGAAATAAAATTCAATTAATTCATTGCAGTTTCATGTGTCGTGACTCGCCTGGTACTACTCCATTTTCATGTCTGACTATGTATGCCCTAATTCTTTAAACACGACCAGTGTGTCACAGCGCCTTATACTAATAGGAGGCGATTATTTCAGTTATTTATTCACATGTTGTAGGTACATGTATATGAAATATATTTAGTATAAGTGCGCCCTGAACAACGGCGGTTTGTTAATCTGCGCCGAGTCGCCCCGGGTTCAAAAGGGATGGACACATGTTTTACGATTACTATAGAAAAGAAAGTAAAACATGGCATACATTTCGCACAACTATGAAATGCGAGAAACAGATCTGTTAGTCGCTAACCAAACTAAACAAATCACAAGGTGAATTTCTGCAGGTGACAATGACACGCGCATGCGTTGTTTGTGGAAACTTTCGAGATGTAAGCATGCATAGTTTGCGTTAATATTATAGTAAATGTAATGATGTTTTTTTCGCCCACATGCGTCCATCGAAGGGACGCCAAATTTCGTTTCTTCGCAGACGCAGCGTAGAAACGAAGATTAAGGAAACAAACTTCAGTTTCTTCTTGCCTATATATACATGATATATGGCTCCAAGACGAACATAAAAGGAACGCGAAGCAGGAAAGATTGAGGCGCGTTCTTTAGCGACAAAGGACGAACTTTACCACTTGTTATAATCACGTTTTGCATTCGATGGTTATTGATCTATTGTATGTAAATTAATGTTAACTTTTCGTTTCATCGCGTCGACAGGCCAAGAACTGAATGTTTAGAGGAATAAATTCAAGTTCCTTAACGGGGTGGAAACGAAATGTAAGGTTGTTAATTATCGTTTCTACGCAGCATATTAACAAGGGAAAGAAATGTCTCTAACGAGCGAGCATACATACTTAGAATAACAGCTGACGTAACGGCGGTAAACTAAAACGTACGAAAGCTTAAAAAGGACATGTGCAATTAATTTTCTATCTCGTTCACATGACATAGCATCTCGTTCCTTCGAGATAGGATCGCCTTACCACGTGTTAGCTATGTCGTTTATAATCAGCCGCTAGATTATCAGATATTACTCCACCATCTTGAATGATAATGGTGCTACCTTTTGATTAGCTGACTGTCGTGGGAACGAGCTAGCTCACTCGTGGGATATGTCGTGGGAACGAGGTCCTATCTCGTGGGAACGAGATGCTATGTCGTGAGAACGAGATAGAAAATAATGTGGATGTCCCATTTATGCTGCCGTAAAAAAATTCGGCCTATTTGATAATTGACATTTACGTCCAACAAGATGTTCACGGTATGTAATCGATCGTATTTCCTCTCCATCCTACGGAACCCGCCTTTAGAAACAGAAATATTCGTGTTTCTAATCTTTGTTTGCAACCGTGACGCTGATTTGTTTAATCACATCAAATGCATCCCAGTACTAGCACACAAACACGTTGCGTCGGGTGCTTTTATGTTCGCCCCACCCCACCCGCCATAAAACAACATGGAGCCGCAATTCGACATGTCGGTGAGTCTGGATTTAAATCGTCGATTTCTGAATGTATCAGTTGTTTCCCAGTGACTATGGTCTAGGCTCTGACAATTCATTTTTGTTTCATTTCTGACATGTCGCATGTCGCATTACAAAATATAATGGTGTTGTCTTAGGAGACTATTCTCATGTGTTGCCAAAACATGTTATTATTAAGTATTAATCAATCAAATGTAACTAAACGCATCGATAAAAACAAATTTTGACAAAACATGAGAATCGTCTTAGTCGACTATTCTCATGTGATGCCAAACATGTTTTATTCTAACACATGTGAAAAACATATATTAATATATTGTGGTACATGTAGTTCTTTACAAAACACATATTTTGACACAATATGAGAATCGTCTTAGCGATTCTCATGTGCTGCCAAATCTTGCTTTATTAAGAAATAAAACAAATGTTAAAAATAAAACGCTAATCAATGCATAATTATCAATTTATCGGCGATGCGATGACGAGAGCTACTTGCGAGCGACTACATAGCGTGGTTATGGTAAGGTTGTTTCCGCCGAATTCTAAATGTCAGCCAAACTTTGCACGCGAAACTTGATTACCGACAGATAATTTTAAACACCGTCAGGTGTGTAGCTAGACACAAAATTACGTATGGCAAATGTGCTAATTGGTGGAGGGGTCGTTCCTATGGTGTCTCGTTATGGAAATTCCGTTTCTTCGTTCCTTCGCCGCGAAGATTAAGGATTCTAAACTTCGTTACATCGATGCGAAGGAACCGCCTTCGTTACAGCGCCGCGAAGGAACGAAGTTTAAGAACCTTAACGTAAGAACGAAAATTCGCAGCGTTGTAACGAAGTTAAAGGTTCTTGAACTTCGTTACCTCTCGGCGTTGTAACGAAGATTAGGTATTTTTCATTTCTTCACGACGTTGTAAGGAATATTAAGAACTTTACTATTAGTTACAACGTCGCGAAGGAACGACGAACCGAAGTTTGGATCGCGAAGGAACGAAGATTTAGAGACGCTAATTAGCGTGTGAATAGTTTAGTTTTTTTTTCGTTTCTTCGACTTCGTGTCATGGGAGGCGACTGGACGAAACGCTAATTAGCGTTCCTTCGATGGTATGTAACGAAGTTTAGTATCATTCATCTTCGTTCCTTCGCGGCGAAGTAACGAAAATGTCACCAACGAGCCACCATACGTTACGGTGGCATACATGTTATACGCCAGTTTGTAAAACGGTACCTATTGGTGTACGCAGTTGGTTGGACCAAGGTACGGGGTTCGTTATTTGTTCGACGCACTGAAATTTTCCTCCCGTAACTACGGTGTTCTGTTAATGCCATCGTAATATCGCAAACCACGATAGCACGATACCGGGGGCGTAGCTATCCAATTTTATTCTGCAGGCCCGACCAATTTATACGAGCACCGACGGTGCCCGCCCCTACCCCAACCCAACTGCAGATCTTTTGTGGGTTTTTATTTTCGCAAATAATGCAATCTGGCAATATTCTAAAACATGCTTATGCGTAATGAAATCACTTTTTCTGGCTACATATTATAATGTACGTACGGTCAATTCAAATTGAAACATCAAATGATATTTTCAATAATATACGAGGCTTAAGCACACTTTGGCAAAAATTACGACTGGCGGAAGAGACGAACTAGTGGAATTGAATTGAATTGCATGGTGCTTGACGGCCCATCAACACAAAAGAGTATCATTTAGGGCCAAGCAATTTAGATGAAGAAGAACATGATAGTAAAATAGTATGTTAGATGTGGTAGGGTAAAAATAAAACTACGATGGACAATATAAATGAGCAGCATGTATACAATGATAAAATTAGATTTTCCGATACAAGTTGGTTTCATGGAGCAAGCTAAACAAACCTTCAATGTTCTCCACCTGGAATAACTCTGCGCACCTCGTGGAATGCGAATACGGATAAACAAAATAAAAACGTCGTTACCTACTGCACTACTACGGACCCACTGTCACAAGATGGGGATCACGTGGTTTCAGTACCCGATTTTCCGACGTGACGTAATCTGTGACGTAATTTTTACAGTAGAGTTTCTTTAAAATATTCCTAACAAACGGACGGATGTTGATGATATGTAGTACACCAAATACGATGGCATATGTTGTTGTTTTACGAATGCTCTGAAAGTTATTTTCATAAAGAATCAACTACCGTTTATTTCTTACAGTCACGTGCTGTAGTTTTTATTTACGTTTACGGTAACCGGTTCTTATGAATTATGAGATTAAAGCCGCCTATGCAATAAAGGGCAACGTGTACCGCATTTGCTGCGGTATATTTCATAAACACATGTCATTCCAGTACAGAAAGATATTAAAGGAAATCGACTGTAAACACATCTAAACAACAGGACGTCACGCCGTTCGGAAACACGTGATCCCACACCTTGTGTCAGCGATACATACGTACACTTGAATGATCAATTCAGTTTGCAGCTGCAGCCCGAGTCAGGTTATTGTAATCTGTACCCATTTATGATTCATTGTTTAAACATTGATACATCGCTGTTTGGTAGACGCTTTATATTTTTATCTATATAGCGGGTATCATCCGAAATCGATACGGGAAAACATTGATGACATTGAAGCACGGTTACAGGCACGTGTATGCACGCAGGAATTTATATTATGGGGTGGCGTGCGTTATCGACGGCCCGAATAGTGGAGGGGCACCTTGAAGAGAACGATGTCTGTTCAACACAAGAGAGCAAAAGCAACGACAATGCTAGATTGATACATCATTCATTCCTGAACATGAATCCGGTGTCGGTCAATCAAATTAGGTGGGACAAGGTCACTTTTGAGGTCATTAAGTGCAAAGAGGTCAAATGAGTTCCAAAACTTATTTTATATCAGTAGATGGACATGTACGTGCATTTTGTCTTAAATCTATTCTGACTCGATTATTATATGGCGTTTGGTACCTACATTATGCATTTATATACATAGAATTACGTTTTGATAACTTATAAAAACAATTCACCACTCACAAAATTCATATACATGTAAGATGGCCGCCAAATATTCACTCAGACGAGCATTAAATGTGTGTGGAATAACAACGATATATAGCTACACTTTCATGCACATTTATATTTCAGTTATTTGCATTTTTTTGTAATTATTGAAAGTGTTCTTTGCAATTATGAATGAGTCCATCTAATATACTTATTATTTGACCATGTTGGAATTTTCAAGATGGCCGCTAAGTATCGCTTAAGCTCTTAGGCGCTGTTGATCGACAAAGTAGTAAAGAAATGAAACATAATTGGAAATCCTATTTGTAATATTTTAAAAGTGCGAGGCTTGTGTTCCAAACTATACCGAATTATCTGTCACCGCAAACAAACGTAAATCAAAGATGACCGCCAACATTGATACAATTCTGACACATCTATATTAAGTAGGGTAGTCATCAACGACATAGCATACGCCACACTATACCATCAATGTTGTAGTGTTTGCGATGGCAGCATAAAGAATAATATCTTATGACCGCCATTTTAGTTACCAATATGGCTACTATATTGCGTAGTTTTATAATATGAGCTATCAACAAAGTATTGGTGCAACTCATGGATAACAATAGATCCTAACTGTAACATGGCAATGGTTAGTAAACGACTACATAGTCACGATCTTGGATTTCAAGCGGAACATAATACATGGTAACACTGTCAAAGGAAACAGGAACATATTTACAATCTACATCTATGTATTCATTCATTTGAGTGAATCAACATAATGTCCGCGTATAATACCTGTATTCTGATAGAAATAAAATAGTGGCAGGTTGGAGCATGTGCATGGTAATTTATTATATAATTAACGATGGTGTGTTGATAATTGCCGGGGAGCGCGATATACCTGGCTTAGCCCTTATTCGCATGTTCAGCTTTCTTGTAGGCGAGAGTTGAATCCGGCTAATCCCGTTATAAGAGTAATACGATCAGTGGTAATCCTACTATGGTGTAAATATTCAGTTACCCGCCCCCATCCATGCAGATGAAATGAGCTGTCGATAGTCCGTGTAAAGCCATTAAACATTAAACCGGAACTCTATCATATTATCTGTAACACGACCATGAACACCAATGTTGCATTTTATTATTGCAACAGGTCTGTAACCAGGGGGTCGGTCGGTGCGGTCGGACGAATCCCTCCCCAACCTCCCTCGTCCTGCCTTGATGTCCACTCTTTCATGCACTAAAATAAGAATTATTGTCAATACGTAGTCATTTTATAATAGTGATGCAAGCAGGATAGTCGTATTACATGTATGTGCTCAGTTTTTGCTGAGAATATATAAAATGGTATTTCAGACCATCTGTATTTCACAATTTTCTGGGAGAGCATGGCCCCCTAACTCCATAGCTGCCTCGGGCCATTCCAGCCATCGAAAAGACTCATTGCTTCATAAATGTCTGGTTACGGGTCTGTTGCATACATCGAAACCATGAGATACCGGTACATTCCATGCGGATGCGGCTATTGTGTCATTTTCCATTATAACGAAGCCAAATATCTATCTATGAAAAACGATAATCAATTTATTAATGCGGTACACGACAAGGTAGGCACAGCGATCAAAGGGAAGTTGATGAATTCTGAACTTGACTGGCTACGTAACAACTACCATTATTCACTTCCCACATAATGAAAGCAGCGTTTTTTTTCATAGCGAAGAAGTATGCTTAGCTTTTTCAAAACGAAAACCACGTCATCGCATCTTGAGCTATATAAGTATTATGCTAATGTCCACATTAGTGCGCTATAGAAGACACTGAATTGCATTTGCATACGTTATATTCCCACCATGTATACCTGAAAAGTATTTATCGACACATTTATTATTTTAACAAAGTCGTAATATTGACGACAGTAACATGAACATGGAATGCCAATAACTTGGAAGCTCAGCACATGGACCTGCGAGTGTGCTTGTCGGTGTAGCAAGAGACATAATCAATTACTTGAAATTGGGGAATTATATAACAAATACATATCGTATATATGTCAATGGTGTGATCATGGTCATCGAGTCTCTATATTGGATGACGTATCATTTAAGTAGTCATATGCCGGTAGCCATGTGCTAGGCCATGTAATTACATGCATGAATAAGTAGCCAGTATGTGTGGCCATATTCACATTACTCTCTATTCTACGAATCCAATGCAAGGTGTCATCCAGATCATTACATCTCAGTTCATAAACGGCATATGCTGTGTTTATTAACAATAAAATCGCGCTTGGATGACCTAAAATACAAGTTATAAAAATGCATTATGCGGTCATAATACAATCTATATTGAATGCATATGTATGTATATGTATCACAGTTATGAAGGGCATTGTTTCTGGGGAATACCATACACTGTAATCATATATGTTGTAGTCATATAATTTCCTTACATGGTATGTGTAAGTGTCATAACTGTGTATTGTAATATCACAACCATATGTGTAATATAATATATAATACTTTAAATGCATTAGAATTAATATGGTTGATTATTCTATGCTAATCTAGAATTATATCAGAAAGTTCACACCGTCCGTATCTATACACACCAACATACGACATATACTTAAGATCGTAAGAGTCCAAATAAAGACACTTATTTTCACATGCACGTATTTGGGTAGTTGCAATTGCGATTCATTGATAAATAATGTACACGAATCAACCAAACAAACACTTATCAGTACAACACCGCAATTCCCGTGACTGGATTTTCAACTAACCGGGTTTGAGCTAACCTGGAAGCGAAACGTATAAAGCTAAACATTGACACATAGCTGATATGAGGCCTCTAAATCATGCGCATTCGTTACACCATATTATGTTTTATATATGTGACACTCATAGACGCTGTCAATATTGATGTCAGTGCAGGAGACGGGACTTTTGTTGATGAGAATATATGTTAATTGAGAATATATTTCCATTTATAAGCGATGATTATACAAGCAGTTATGCGGAAAGTTTTGCTGAAATAGAATATGCTGACCTGCCATATACATACGTATATTTCAGTGTAATTTAAGTGTATGCATATGTGAATGTATTGATATTCACGGAAATATAAACTGTAATACATACTATTTGATTAGTGTTGTATTTTACATGAATTGTTTTATCTTGGTTATAAGTAAGTCTAAAGTGATTGAAATGTCATGGTACTTAGCCGCACACCAGCATATAACAGTTCGATATCTGACTGTAATGCGAAAATGGCATAACTATAGAATATGGACCAATCGCAATACATAGTGTATACATATATGGCATCATAGTGCAATTTACAACGTATATGATAACGTAAGACTCAATAAAATATAATATTTAAAACAAACATTACATATATTTTAATATTCTGACTCTACAACGAGTGTAACCTAATTCGAGCATTACCAAGTGTATTATGGGGCATATACAATATACTAGTATATATATATAGCGATCTACTATTCTGAACACATGTGAATCTGTCCTATAAAGAAATTTAAAAGTAAATGAAAAGAAACGCACAATTGCCAGTACCACACTATATTAAAATAGCCTAATTGAGGCGACCATTTTGAATAAACACAATTACAAATGACGTGAAATTCAAGTGTGTCCAACTTACTGATTTAACCACCTAACATAATGCAGTAGTATACATAAGTAAAGCAAAAGTAAACATTATATTCAATAACTTTCGAGTTTTTGGAATATATGGCGGCCATTTTTAATCAAACACGCTCTTTAAGAAGAGCATACATATTGATCTATATTTTTAATATCGTATCTCAGATGAAAATCAAACTAATATGTTCATATCTAGCTTAGTACCAAGAAATGGTCCACCACAATGTAGATAATGCTGCCTGATCTTGATGAATATTTGGCGTCCATCTAGGATTCATATGGATTTGATAGCCTCCATCTATGTTTAAAATTAATGCATGGTATCCGAAGGGTTTTCTGCGTCCGTCCGATCAATATCCAAGTACCTGTTTGTTTTCATTCATCAAATAAGTACACATTTCAGGCTAAATATTGATGCTTGGTGGCCATCTCGAATATGTTGATACTCTCAACGATAGAGACGTCCGAGCAAACCGAATTGCTTTGTATATGCCCCATAAAACAATAATCACCAATAAAACATACTTTATCGGATTGTTCTGCAATGTTATGCAAGTTCATATTGTATTATCAAAATAGAGTGAGCGTTGCACTCATTTGACCCATGTTGACTTAATGACCACAAACATGACCTTGTCCCACCTGATTTGATTGACCGACACCGGATTCGTGTTCAGGATGATATAATGCATTGATTTAAAGTAGTCTTTGCTTTTGCTCTCTCGGGTTGAACATAATTAATTTTATGGGTGCTTGCCCCATACTAAAAGGGCCGGAGTTGGCAACTTGCTAAAACAAAAATTACACCATTCACGGAGGAACTCGGCGGATGATTGGTAGGGTGCGTACGCACCCGTCGCCGCAGTACATGTACGTTGCGCTAAACGTTCACCGGCGGTTAGATTGTATACGGTGATTTCTAATTGTATCCTACTTACGTGACGTTGACATGGGGCCCGTTTCACTAACAAATCTTAGTTTGTTCATAAGTTCGAACTTAAGTTATAACTTATGACAAAAGTTATGACCGACTTAAGTCATTGCTTATTTGGTTTCACAACACAAACTTAAGACGGTCATAACAAGTCCGTCATAAGTTACAACTTAGTTATTGTTTACAGCTTCGGTATGTGCCGCGCGGGTTCGAATCCCGCTCGGGGCTTATATTTTTATGATGACTTTACTTTCCCTTTATGTGTTTTGACATCTAAAATAACGGATTTGCAAGCCTAATGTCGAATATTATTAATTTTTAAAACTAATCTCATGTAGAATATAAATTTTATCTCAATATTCCGACGCCATTGAATACATGTGGATATATTTAATGCCAACTAGTGAACCTTATACTGTAATATAAATTGGCATATGACATGAAACAGCAACAAAAGAAGCAATTAACAATGTTTTTATTTTTACATTCCAATAAAATGGTAGTTCGACCATTTTTTAAATTTTACTTAGATTACCTCATACACTCAGAAATCACGTTTCAGAGTCAGCAGAACACATGTACTGTCGATTATTAATGGTATGCCCGGTCAGATATGGATGTATCTGATACAACTACTGAATGACATATTATATTTATTTGAACTGGACACGGGTAATTTGTTGATTACATGTAGAAATGCATGCACTGTGTGAGTCAGTGTCACACATATAGGATTGCCCCTGAACATGTTGACCAGTATAGGACTGGATTAATGCGCACGTGCATTCAGCGGACGGGTCTGAAATTTTTGTTAAATGCGTCAGGACTGTTTCTCCATCTTAGTCTGAAAACAAGGTATCTCCTTATCAGAAACGAAACACAGGCTAACACTGTCCGCAAAAGTTCTACTCCACTTTCTAGAACCACTTGATTTGCTAATGTTGTATATCTCTCCAGTAACCGCCAGGAAACTACCAGTTGCGTAAAATCGCAATGCAGTCAACACTTGCAAGGACACTGACAGACTGTGTGATGTCAGGTTTGACCGTATAATGTCAGCATGTGCAATGTCGCATACTTGTAGAAAAAAATCACGAGACAGCCTGAATTTCGATATTTGGTCCTCGTTATCCATGAAGTCTAGGGGATTGGTTCGGTCCTAAAGACTCGTTCTCGTCGTAAATTACGCGCCTGGATTATAGCAAATGCAGCTGCCACCGTTTGTATGTTCTGTAAAGAAAGAACAAACAATAGTCGGATAGTCAATCAGACGGATGGACGGACGGACGTTCATACATGACACATTAGGTGGTATATTCATCGTTTTTAAAGAAAAGAATGACCACTTAAGACACAAAAGGCTTCGGATACGGAATATGTTGCATTGTTTTTGTTTGTCTTAGGCGACACCTCCAACCACCTAAGATTCCAAACATGTGCCCGGACGAGGGCCGGACGAGGGCAGGGCAGGGCAGAGGGGAGGGGATGGGGAGGGGAGGGGAGGGGAGGGGAGGAGACGGCAGGGCAGGGCAGGGCAGGGCAGGGCAGGGCAGGGCAGGGCAGGGCAGGGCAGGGCAGGGCAGGGCAGGGCAGGGCAGGGCAGGGCAGGGCAGGGCAGGGCAGGGCAGGGCAGGGCAGGGCAGGGCAGGGCAGGGCAGGGCAGGGCAGGGCAGGGCAGGGCCAACACCGTCCTACACCGACCGACACCAACCGACACCAAGAGACCGACAAACACCGACTGACCAACTCACACCGACACCGACCAACACCGATTGACACCGACCGACACCGATTGACACTGACCGACACCGATTGACACTGATAGACATTGATAGACACCAACCAACACCGACCGACACCGACCGACACCGATTCACACTGATAGACACTGACCGACACCGATTGACACTGACCGACACCGATTGACACTGACCGACACCGATTCGACCGACACCGATTCACACTGATAGACAGTGACCGACACCGACCGACACCGACCGACACCGATTGACACCGATTGACACTGATAGACACCGACCGACACCGATTGACACCGATTGACACTGACTGACACCAACAAACCTACACCGATCGACACCAACCGACCGACCGACACTGACTGACCGACACCGACCGACACCGACTGACCGACACCGACCGACCGACTAACACCGACCGTTCGAAACCAACTGACCGACACCGACATACCGACACCGACCGATCGACTGACCGACCGACACTGACAAACCTACACCGACCGACACCGACCGAACCGACCGACCAACTAACACTGACCGTGCGAAACCAACTGACCGACTCCGACATACCGACATACCGACACCGACCGATCAACTGACCGACCGACACCGACCGACACCGACCGACCGACACCGACCGACACCGACCGACCGACACCGACCGACTGACCGACCGACTAACACCGACCGTGCGAAACCAACTGACCGACACCGACATACCGACACCGACCGATCGACTGACCGACCGACACTGACAAACCTACACCGACCGACACTGACCGACCGACACCAACCGACAGACTGACACCGACCGACCGACACCGACCGACCGACACCGACCGACCGACTAACACCGACCGTGCGAAACCAACTGACCGACACCGACATACCGACACCACCCGATCGACTGACCGACCGACACTGACAAACCTACACCGACCGACACTGACTGACCGACACCAACCGACAGACTGACACCGACAGACCAACACTGACCAACTGACACCGACCGTGCGAAACCAACTGACCGACCGACCGACACCGACTGATCGACCGACTGATCGACCAACACTGACCGACACCGACCGACACCGACCGACACCGACCGACACCGACCGACCGACTGACAGACCGACAGACACCGACCGACACTGACCAACTGACACCGACCAACTGATACCGACCAACTGACTGACACCAACCGACAAACAGACATACATGTACAGCATACAGATGGTTTGTTACGAGCCGGCTCATCTGGATCTACAGTGGTTGTAAATGTTGTCGATAACTGGGCATAACGAATACTGGTAACGACATGACCTACATCACAAATAGCAATACACGGGTAACTAGCACAAGTGTGGCTATCTATATGTAAGCATATATGGTTTATATGGCAGATAATTGCTAAAATAGTACGTATGAAGTGAACATTTACCTGCTGTCAGTGAATTGTTTTCTCCACCTCGGCTCACATGGGGGCATCCATCTTTGTTTATTTCATAAGTTCCGACTTAAATATTTAAGTTATAACTTAAGACTGCTAGCTACCTGTCTTAGTTTTTACATAGGGTACATGTGTATCCGTATGTATTGCGATCGAGCGGGATCATTTGGCTCCGCCCACGACCCCCCGCGGTGCGGACGCCTGTGATTGACAGCTGAGAATATCTGCATATAAAACAGCCAATTGGAATCGCGTCGGACAGTTAGACACGCCCCAGACACCCCTCGATGGGCACGTCCGTAGTGATATCTTGGAATAACTATAACAACAAAATGCATTGTGTTACTCAACGTTTAACTGGCATACGCAACTGCTAATTGAAAATAATATTATGAAAAACTACTTGCACTGCACAATATCAACAACGGATGTTCTACGTACAAAAATACATCGGATTATTTTGTTGCGCATGATTTGCCCCCATTTGCAGCACAAATCGTGCGGTCATCGCTAAATTTAGTAACAGAGTTAACTCCCCTCCGAATACTCTCCGAAACAAGCGACGCGTTTTAACACATAAACTACATCAAGTTTGACCTTCCGACAGCCTATTTGTAAACTCACCCGACACCTGTGCGAAACAAAACTCGCACGTGTAGGTCTAACTGATGTTTAATCCTCATTCTCTCTCTCTATCGATGGATTTACAGTGGATTTTAGTGACATTCCTGAATTCGGCCTGATTGACATTTGTCTATGGTGGCCAATACACGCCAACATGAGTGTCAATTCTACGTTTAGGGAAGGGGGTCAATAAGTCAGTATTTAAGGTGATAACAGTCAGGAACACATTAATGACAGTATAACACACCCAGCTTATATTAATACCCATATTAATGCAAGTACTGAAATACGACAAAAACAATCTAACAAGTTTCTAAACGTTACAAGTGCCCGCTATACAGATATAATCATTTAGAAATATTTATTGTACTGATAGTGATGCGCGGTGGTATCAGGCTATTTTCATATGCAAATGAGGCATGATATTTTTTAATTATTTATACTAAAGAAATGCGTCACCTGAAAAAATAATATTTTCGACAGATTTTAAAGTATGATCATTGCACATCATAAAATAAATACAGAGATTAAATAGTAATGTCCGTTAACTTTTATTTTAAGCAAACACGATTATCGCCCCTGATATCAGGGTGTAAATTTACGTCTGATATAACATGTATAATAATGCCAATCAGTACGTGGGATAATGGCGCATGAATGTTTATTTTGCCAGGAAATGTCTCAGATGATGTCTCTGATGTAAAGAACATTTTGTACCTACTGAGTGGGCATGTACCTTTAATGGTTAATGAAACTGCAACACCAACAATCAATCAATCAATCAATCAATCAATCAATCAATCAATCTAGTTTAATCTTGTAGTACCCTATGTTCAGTACTTTCAGTACTTTGATTCATAGTAAATTTCGATTGTCGTTCTTGCTAAGATGTTTTGTGAAACGGACTAAGCACGTACTCCGGACTTAAGTTATAACTTATGACAAAAGTACTTGCTTAGTTCGTTAGTGAAACGGGCCCCGGGTGTTGCTACAATATAGTTAAAGGCATCAATAGGTTTCTGTTGAATCGTTCGGTTGCAGCAGGAAAAAGCGCGCCTGTCACATTGCAAAATTACAGAAACCGGAACCAGAAAACTGGAATTTTACTGGTTTACTTGTCTGTTTACAGGTTAATGACAGCACGTCATTAGTTAATATGCCATTCTAATGCACCGAAACTAGAAAGCACGCATCTGATTGGTCAATTGAAATCAGAGCCTATAAAATATGAAAAATCACAGCATATAAAATCTCCGTTTTACCAGCCTGTGTTTTACAACTTGACATATTTATGTAACCCTACGCGCTTTTGTAAACAATGGCCAGCGCGGCGGGGAATGCAAATATTTCCAAATTAATTTCGGTACATTCTCGGTTATCCATTCGGCCATATTGACATGTACAACCCAAAGCGGAACAGAGAATCTACCAACGGCTGACAAACGTGGCTTCAGTGTGGTGGCCCTTCAACAAATTCCTAAAAATATTACCCCACCCGCCCAAAATGCAGAAGAATTTAATAAAGTGCTCAAATGCAAACTCAATATGCCAGTACCAGCCTATAACTTTACGAATTCCAATGTGCACATACATGACTATACATTATAAACTGTATTGCAGATGGGTATTCACCTGAATTAGGCATAAATCCAGGGAAATCCTAGGCCTGTTGACACAAGTTGACATTTCCTTTGTAAAATCACACGAACCCAATGCAGAATTGTTGGCATTTCTTTAAATGAATAAAAGCAAATAACTGTTGCAACTACACATACAAAAGCAATACAATAGTTAATATAAACATTACAGTTGAATAAATGTATAGATGTCTTAGAAAAAGTCCCGTTAATCTCTATTTGAAATGGGAATATTCTTCGGCGGAGTTAAATTTCTTCAAATTAATTTGGTGTGAGGCGGTTATCGATATGACGACAACAACCTGCTGACGTAATGAAAAAGATCACTGTTCGTGATATGCTACGACGTTTATAGAAAGCGGGGAGCACACTAGGTGCATTAGAATGGGGATAACCATGCTTTGTTTTTCGATTTGGAGCGGTATGTGTGAGGTTTTATGGTCTGTGAATCAGTTTTACGGCTCCGCTGACGCGTCGCCGTAAAACTGATTCACAGACCATAAAACCTCCCACATACCGCTCCAAATCGAAAAACAAAGCATGGTTATCCCCTAATTACAACGTCATTAGTTAATGAGGACTTAATGACGTTTCATACAAACAGTTTTTAATGAATCATTAAAGCGACTCCACTCCAGATGAGGGGTAAAACGGATACTATTTTAAATAAATAAGTACCTAATGATGTAACTATTGCGACAGGTTTAAAAATTATAAGTGGCCAGTATAGATATTTATTTATTTAATATTAATTAATTTGTTGGGAGTAGCGCGCGTTACTCCCATTTATTTTTATAATTCGCGCTATACTGATATTGCCCGTCACGTGGTATCATGTAAACTAGGGGTCATCTCAAATACGCCATTTGTATTATAAAGTCGGATATACTTGCTCATATTGGCATATATTGATGTAGTTTCGCTGTAAACTCGTTACAATTAGTTTATTTGTCTGATATAACCCGAAGTCCGATTTCTGGAAATGTGTCTTTTGTAAAATAATTGGCGTTTCAATTGTGTGTTTTGAGACGGTCCCTCGGAAGAAAATTGCCGATGCGATAGCACGTCCGTTGCAAAATACATACTTTCTACATATTTAAACAACATCTGTGGTCTGCCCTAGGTAAAAGTAAGTTATTTGGAAATGTATTGATGTTGAAACACATTCGTTTCATATAGAACGCCTGTGTATAACGCTAATATGTATCAGAGTCGGACATTGTTGATATAGCTGGACGCGATGTGCGCATGCCCGGAAGTATGATTTGTGGGCCATTTGTGTCACGTGGGATTACGTACGGCAAGCAGGTCGTAAGTAAAAATAGAATTGGAAACGGAAAAGCCCTTTCGTATTGGGACGTATAAAGTACGATTTAACGCGAATATAAACATCCGCCAACCGAAAATGAGCTCGCAATGTGTAGATATATAGCAAATGCAGGTAAACATCGCGTGAAAAAAATACAGTTCACTGTAATCCCATCTGGAGTGGAGCCGCTTTAACTAATGAAAAGTTAATGTGTCATTAGGCTAATGATACATTAACTAATGGAACGTTCGTACAACCGGGTCCAGGTAATTAGGGGCGGGGTACAATTATAGTAGTATGAAACTTTTGTGAAGGAAAATCCCTATTTTCTTAATTTCAAGAAAAAATCCCTATTTTCTTAATTTCAAGTCGAAAGTATATGTTGTTACCACTCGTTAGAACCGTCTCGGCGAGACGGTTCTAACGAGTGGTGACAACATATACCTTTACGGAGACATTAACAAACTAATATTGTGTTCAACAAAATAACAATGTATCCTTATACTGAAATGGGTTAATAATCCACAAACCCACTTCTCCAACGTTGCAATAGTGGGCATGCGGTTTGTTAAGCATCATGCAAATATTCCTATCTTACCCCAGCTTATGTTTGCACGAGTTGAAGTAACGGACCAAGGGCTATAAATACATAAAACGTATCAATAACTTTTTTCTTGTTTACTGTCAAAACATGATAAACATTTCGATTTGCAAGCGATGTCTAAATACTTTTCCCCGATGTATTGAAAATACGTAAGACACTAACATTAATATGTAGCGTTGTAAAGTAATATACAAATGTAAACATATATCTCAATAAATAAAACATAAATCGTTCGTCCAGCAGCCATTCAGTTCATTCCATAATCCTTTAGTTATCCTTTCGTCCGTTCATTTTTTCATTCATTTATTTAAACAAAACAAAAAATTGACGATATATTCGTGTATGATGCAAACTGTAAGATATATAATTAATGTGTGGCTGTGACTGACAAAGTCGGGTATATGGGATTTGTGACCAGTGTAGCTCCTGATCAAACATCACACGCCCTGTAGTCTGCTACACACATGGCGGGTCTTCCATTGATGGAATAATAAAAACAGTGCAGATCCTGACCAGACTGTGCGGATGCACAGTCTGATCTGGATCTACACTGGTTGTAAGGCCCATAAGCTCCATTTCTCCAGTCACCGCCACATTTATACCAAGTTTACACTCATATTATTATGTGGTGGTTGGTTTGGCATGCGATGTGTAATTTAACGATCGGGATACCTGGGTCGGCCCTCACGTACGTCTTTGTCATTATTGTATGCAAGAGTTTAATCTGGTTATACCCCTTACAAGAGTAATCATACCGGTATTACTTTTATGGAAAGGGGCCAAGTGACTGAATGTGATTTTTTTTCAATGTAAATATTCCGTTCTGATTTTTTGAATCCCCCCCACCCCAATGCAGCAGGTTAAATGCTGGATCGAACCCGTTGGCCAGGCCTTAACTGACAATAGCTGTTGATAGTCCATTAAATACCAATAAACAAACAAACAAACAAACAAAACTTATAGTATTATATATTATTGTGTTTTATATGAGCCGACTCTGGTATTACCACGCTTATCGCGGTTTTTCGTCGATAATGACGTCGAAAGTTTACACAGAAGTCAGAGCTCCTGCGGAATTTCACATAAGCTATGAATTAATTGTCAATTTTCGACGGCATTTACGCAAACTATGACTGATTTTCTAAATCAATATCGTGCCGGCGTAAATGTTTCATGCCGAGATAGGCGCCGGATTCCAGACGAGTTCCCATTCGGCTACATGCAAAAGATACTGCATAAACGCATTTTCATCTGGTAACCGGCGCACATTTCTTGAGCCGGTTACCAAATGAAATCAAAGGACTGAAAGTCCTGAAATCCTTCGCAGTACGTGCTTGTGGAGGACACATATATATACTAAGAATTAATTTGTTGGAAAGTACATTGTAGTCTTAAGAATTGGCACCAGGAGGGATGCAGAACTTTGCGGAATAGATGTATTGCGGCTTGTCAGTAGTTGAAACAGCAACTATTCAAATGGTCAGCTACATACAAGTTTCACTTGCTCAATAATTTCCCGATTATATACATGTATACTCACATGATATATTGCTTTGTCATATGTTATTATACACTAGTTCTGAAATATATATGCATTACCATGGTAACCAATATTGGAAAACATAAAAATAGTATTTGTTGAAAAGGTGTTTACTTTTTGAAAATCAATGCAATACACCCGAATACTGTTACCATTTTGCAATACACTTAACATGTGAACGTTTAATAATATTGGTTGTCATGACAACCATTTTAATATTTCACACAACAAATCATATGTACTCCATTTAAAATCAATATATTCGTCGAATCAGTATACATTATCAATGCTGCAAAAACAATATTTATCTTGACAAACATGATTGTTCAAAGTAATTTCACCTTGACCTTGGACATGAAGGCCACATGGGTGTGGTACATGTATGGAATGAAAATATGGATAATGATAAGGAAGTATATGAAGTTTGAAGTCAATCTGACTTACGGTTGCAGAAAACTTTAAGGCAAATCGTACGGATGCAAATGTCTAAGTAATTTGACCTTGACCTTGAAAATGAAGGCCGCATAAGTGTGGTATGGAATGAAAATATGGTTGATGATAAGGAAGTATATGAAGTTTGAGGTCCATCCGACTTTCCGTCACAGAGATAATGGGTACCCAAGCTATTTAACGTGGACGGACGGAATTACGAAAACTATATACTCCTCGACATACTGTGTAAATGGGGGGGGGGGGGGGGGGGGGGGGGGGGGGGGGGGGGGGGGGGGGGGGGGGGGGGGGGGGGGGGGGGGGGGGTGGGTAGGTATATCTATAGTTTTGTATACACAGTTTAAACTTTATATATTTTACAACAATTACAAACAAGAGCGAGCAGTCATGCATGGAACACGACAGGTGACATATGTCCCTTTTTTCCTGTCACAGTCATAGGTCAGGAACTAGACTGGTCACATATGTCATCAGTCCATTTTCTCCTGAAACAGTCTCCTAAATTTAAAATTCATATCATTTTCCAATTCAAATAGGAATCCTCAGCGATTTGTAACCCGGAGGATATAACAAAAACGTTCTACTTTCACTTTCATTTCAGCTACACATTCAATTTTAATTTATTGAGTAAATGATGCCGAAATATTTATTTAAATTAATATCTAATTATTTAAATATACATACAAATTCATAATTCAAAATTCCTTTGTGAAGTGTATAGTACTGTATATGCTGTGTAACGTCAAGTCGTAAGACTGTCTACAGCGTATGCGCTAACACACACGACGTGTAATTATCAAAAAATTGCTAGCACCTCTTTGGAAAGTTTGGATTTCCGCGCGAACTGTTTTACTAAATTCATTATAGATTAGTTGATTGTTTAAGTAAAATGGACACTGATTAATAATATCGATGGCTCAAGATGATTAAAATAGTATGTATCTGTCAAAAAACAATGTTTCTGCTTTAAATCATCATCATTTCGCTGTCCAATGTCGGATTTTATCGAGCCATTGACCTATGTAAAGTTCAGAATGAAAGCTTTAATCAGATTGGTCATTCAAGAAAAACGTCACAGGGAAATCCCGCCCCATACTATATCATTGCGCAAAATATCAACATACATAACAAACTCATATTAATACATGACAGATAATAGTTTATAAAGTATACAAAAACTTTTGCAATAACACACATATAGCACAAAAAAGCAAAAACATATGTATTACGCTGTTTTACTGTTGTTGAACTACTTTGTTATGGCGTAGTACCGCGTGTTTTTCTAAAGTTAAACCCGCAAACAGTGACACTGCGACCGCCACTTAACTCATTAGCATATCTGCAATTACTGAGAATTTTCATACAGTTACTAAATCCGAACTAATAACTCGGATAAAAAATGCGTTTATTATATACCTACCCATGAAATACACAGTTATACGATGTTAATAAGTCATATGTTCTCATCGATGAAATAAACAACTTCCGGTGAAAATACGACTACTTCCGCTATCTATATTCATAACGCGCATCTGCAATTATAGGCTGCAAATACACATTCATTACCGTATACAGTCTAAAAAAACTGCTAATTTCCATGGAGCGGTATATAATAAATAGAATATTCATATATTTGCAACGAATATGACATATATGTTCATCTCGTAGTGTGAAATGTTCATATTTCACTCGTGCCTAACGGCGCTCGTGAAATATGGACATTTCACACCATTCGATGAGAACATATGTACATGTATGTCATATTCATTGCAAAAATATGAATATCCTCTATTTATGCTATAGCTCTAAGAACACAAAAGCTGAATGGCATCTCACAACGAAACCGGTGCGTTTTCGACGTGAAACATATGACGGAGAGAAGCACCAGTGACAATAGCGAATTGCGTAGAGCCTGATGAAGATGTGCGAACTGATCTTGAGCTACACTGGTCACTGGTTCAATAAAATCAGCCAGCCATGGGAAGAGACAATCTGGACTTTGTTCACAGGTTCATTTATGCAAAACTTGAATAATTGGGAAAAGAAAAGCGTTGTTGTTGTAGAAAGGTGATTGCTATTCGGAGGTGACCTTTAGCACAGGTTCGACTGTACAGATACATGTACACTGTACAGGGGGCAGTTTCAATAAGCTTCGTACGACTAAAATGTTCGTAAGTGCAACTTTGGGATAGTCTGGAATCATAATTTTGCATTTACGAACATTTTAGTCGTACGAAGTTTAATGAAACGGGCCCCCGGTGACTGAACAAAAACGCATGTCAGTTTCGTTTATATTATAATTTATATTAGAAACTAGAAAATCAGGTGATTTCTTCTGGTGCCTGTGGAACAATGTATTGCATGTTTATTATTCCGTTTAAATATGATACAGTCGAACCTCCCCGAACGGCCACCTCTCTACAACAGCCACCTCTCTGTAACAGCCGCTATTTTATATCCCAAATGGATGATTTCCTCTATATCTAACCCTTACACTGCTGAGCATGAACATTGTCGTTTGATGTTGATTTTGCATTCTTTCTTAATAAAAACATGTTTTGACAGCATTTTAGAATCATTTCCATTGGAAATGATTCTAAAATGCTGTCAAAACATGTTTTTATTGAGAATTATTGAAGAAAATAAATAAACATCAGACGATAAAATTGTATTCAGCATTAACCTCCCTACAACAGCCACCTCTCTATAACAGCCACTTTTGCCTCTTCCCATGGGTGGCTGTTGTAGAGAGGTTGCAATGTACTGTTTTCTGTTGAACATTTCAACACCGTGTACTGAGATACCAGTGTGATAAGGTTATTATGTCCGTTCAGAGCCGAGTCAGATTTATACATGTGACATTTGGTGTCCATGACAACCTTTTCTACATTATATTATTTCCTACTGTTATACAAATATCAATATGGCCTACTATGTAACAAAACTGGACACATTTTATTTTGTGGTCAGCATAGATCCCGATCATTATGTCTATTTATTCAGCCTAGCACGTGACTGTGGCTGGAGAAATGGCGCTTATGGGCTCCTGATCAAATAGTAGACTCGTGTAGCCTGATAACGATCTCTGTATATTAATTGCTTGTTAGAAACAGGATCAAATAGCAACACTCGGACCTGTGACACAAGAAAATGCCCATTACAAAAAATCCATTACCCCACCCACTTGGTCACATACAGTACTATCTTCTATTACATATAATAGTACTGTATGAGACCAAGTGGGTGGAGTAATGGCTTTTTTTGTAATGGGCATTTTTTTTTGTCTCACATTTCCGTGTCTTCCACTTGTGGCACTCACCGGTGGCTTAATCACAACCTATATTCCTTGTTAGAAGCATGACGGGCATTTCATTGGCGAATGCACACGTTGCTCTGGGTCTACACTGGTTGTAAAACCCATAAGCCCCATTTCTGCAGTCGCAGCCACATATCATCAAGTACGATTCATAATAATCATGATACAGACTAATAACATATACTTTTATCAACATATGTTTCCACAAAATATATTGTAGTGACAGACTGCAATGGATTCATACGTGGCTGTGACTGGAGAAATGAGGCTGATATGTTTTGCAACCAGTGTAGATCCAGATCCGTATATACATCCGCACAGTCTGATCAACATCTGCACTGTGCGCTATTCCGTCAATGAAACACATTCCGTCATGCTTCTAACAAACAATATAGATCGTCATCATGCTACAGGAGGGCGCGATTTGAACAAGAGTCACACGTACTACATGTATATGCCCCATTTCTCCAGTAACAGCCACATATAATGATTCTTTGATGAATGCCGACATAGAGTCAAAGCACTGAAAGTACTGAAATATCTCCACAAAAACTGATCACTTGCGGAACTAGAGACTGAACATATTTTCTCAATCATCATCCAGAGGCAAATGTACGGTGATGGTGCAAACCCATTACCACCCGTACGTTTTCTCTAGAATAAATTACTTTTTGAAACTCCTTAGGCTATTAATGTACTATATATGAAAAGGAAATATCTAAATTGTATCACTGGTTCAAATAAGAGAAGAGCGCCAATGACACCATTTAATTATAATAGAGAGGCTGTAACACCATGGTAGTTGCGGGAAGTAGCTCTGCAATACTACAATATACTACGGTACCGTTCATAGCATACTAACATCATGGTAAACATGGTAAAGCTATCAATTGGTAAATTTAGTTTCATACACTAACGTCGACCGTCATAGGTAGTGCCTATTTCATATTAGCTGCTGTATTCATACGCACGAAACGTCTTGATTCGTATTTTCCAGAATTAAACTGATAAACTGGGTTTTTACTGAATATTCCAAAACTGCCTGTCTATAAGTTGTCTTAAATATCGAAAATAGTCACATCTACCAGGAAGGCGTTTACTGTTGTGATTATTGCGCGATTGGCAGGGTTAAGGTGCATGATCACGTGGTTACAACAACAACAACGTCGCCCACTCCAAAGTAAGTATTCTTTGATATTTTCCTTAATATGCAACGGATTTTTATGAAATATGGCGCAGCAAACATGTCTTCATGAGCTGCATTTGGTATTCTAGTGAGTTTTTCACAAACTTATGTCGTTTTTGCGAAGAATCGATTTCCGCGTCGACAGAAGTTTGGGCGAAAATACAGAGACCACCAAATGCGTTTGATGCGCCATATTTCATCAAAATCCGTTACGTAATAAGGACACTATCAAAGAATACGTACTTTGAATCGGTACTTGTTGTTGTTGTTAGTACCACGTGATCATACACCTTGAGGGTGTTCGATACATCAATACCGCTCCAGTGAATAGTGCAGAATGGAAATGAACGAGCTTTTTTTTAACTGTAGTTAAAGCGAAATACCACCTAAATTGTGTAGATAGTGCAGGTTGAGGACAGCGTATTTCGAGCCAGAGTCCACATATGTGCAGTCTGATCGTGTATATGCTGGTTGCATCGATAAATGCTTATGCTAATCACATATATGTGTAATGTGTAATGAGATACCGATGTTTGCTGGGATATTATAAATGACATAAATTATGTTCAGGTATTGCAAAAATCCTTCTCATTTCAGATCGCGCACTTGTGTTGTAGATATATTGCAGTACATCGGTATGTGAAATATTAATAACTGAAATGAAAATGATGTCGTGATTCTTCTTCTAATTCTTTCCTTAAATTGTTAGCAAAATAAATATATTTTGACAAATTAATTACTGTATTTTTATTTGTTGATGTCATTAAATTATCATATTTAGTTAATGACATATGTGACTCAAAATACTAGGTTTTACTAGTACATTGTATGTAATTATGTTTTATTTTGATCTCTTTTTTACTATAGCTGATGATATGTTAGTTAGTTGATGTTGTTAGTTAGTTCGATAAAAGTTTATTTATGCAAACTGCTTATCTGACATATGAGCAATCTGGGTATTGTATTGTATTCATTCGATACATGTGTGTATATGAAGTGTCCATAAACAGTTAGGAACATAAATATTATACTTATGAGTATGTTAACCCTTTGAACCCGGAAGCCCGCTATATCGGTTTATGCAACAATGCAGATCCAGATGAGCCGGCTCGTAACGAGCCGTCCCATCAGGATATGCACTGTTTGAAAGTAATTTTCATGTTTTTGAGAAAAACAAATACCCCCTTTTTATAAATGGAATAGTCTGAAAATCATTTTGCGATGATTGGATTGGTTGCAAAATTAACATATCGCAGCCCATTCAGTTACTTAGGGGTGAAATGGTTAATGTGTTTTACCAGCGTAAATCACACTATCCTGGTTGTATGTACTACTACTAACGTGAATTATGATGGACGGCTGTCTATCCTGGTGTGCAGCACTACGTTCATGTGCATTTCTATTCCATATAAATATGCTTACGGCATTTAGTTTACGGCAGACATACATATATCCATTCTGTCCACTTCGTCATCTTTTCGCGTTTAATGGTCAAAAGATGGAGGCAAAGGATGACTCTGTCATCAATCAAGGGCCTTTTTTGAACGGAATTCGTTACAAAACTGAGGTCAAAACCGTGTATCCGCACGAAATAGTGCCGACTTTCTCGCGTTATTCTGCACACTTATAATGTTGCTAAGATATTTAAATTGACTTATATTTCATAAACACGCAAAATAGTAAGTCAAAGAATATTTACATTTATAAAAAATGCTCTAAAGAGGACGTACAAATCACGGTTTATTCGTTAAGATCGACTGTGCGACTGATTCCCTGCGTTTGGCTTGAAGTTGTACTGGTTCCCAGTGCTCGTCAACAAGCAAGCGGAAGCTGAAAATAGTTCAAGTTCCGCGATTGCAGAATACTACAAGCCTTTACCCAGATATTCCCAACGATAGACACCTGACCGATACACAAGTAGAAAGGTAATACATTTAAGTTATTACTGCCATTAATTATGTGTTCGAAACTTCTGCTATGCGGAATTTAATTCAGCATACACATAACATGTTCTTATTTCCGACAAGAGGTGGAAGCCGGCAAATTGTTTCTTAATTTGGCTAACGGGATACAACGCTTTAAATTAATGCACGGACCGTAGCGATGGATGATAAATGAGCAGTCAGTTGTGTTACGTTTCTGCAGTTCATTAATTGATTGATTTATTTGTGTTTAACGGCCTACCAACAGCTACACATATGGCCGGGAGG
Organism: Conchocele bisecta; assembly: GCA_029237695.1. Taxonomy (NCBI): domain Eukaryota; kingdom Metazoa; phylum Mollusca; class Bivalvia; order Lucinida; family Thyasiridae; genus Conchocele; species Conchocele bisecta. The sequence goes on from CM055271.1 coordinate 104,783,978, forward strand.
GTGGACAAATGGGGCTCATGGGAGTTGTGACCAGTGTAGCTCCTGATCAAATTACACGCACCTGTGCCTGATAAGGATCTATGTTTATTGTAGAAGCATATCGGGTCTTTCATTGAGAGACTGGCGAGCAGTGCAGATCCTGATCAGACTGCGGATGCACAGGCTGATCTGGATCTACGCTCGTCGTAAAATCCGTAAGCCCTATTTCTCAAGTCCCAGTCAAAATTAAGGTTTAATCTACAATACTGGGATTCACGCCTGGTTCCATCACTAAGACAAAATTGGGCAATCTGATTGCAATAAGGGTGCCTGACACTGGATCGGGATATTTTTTTCTCGGTATGGAAAGGCTGATGGTGTAAATTGACGAATATTTGCAGAATTAGCAATTTAGTTTTCTTACCAGGTGAGCTGATTATCTTGAATTAATACACATGCGTGGAGTAGTATATAGGGAGTCAGTTCGTTACCGCTCCCGATTGTGGATACGAATTCGTACACACATCCCCTTTTGTACCACGATACCACCACGATACCACCACCCAATTGTGGATACGAATTGCACACACACATCCCTTTTTGGGAAAGTGTAGGAGAAATTTGTCTCGGCAGACGACAATGTTCCACACCCAATTGTGGATACGAATTGCACACACATCCCTATTTGGGAAAGTGTAGGAGAATTCGTCTCCAACAGAAATGTTCCACCTTCCAATTGTGGATACAAATTGCACACACACATCCCTTTTTGGGAAAAGTTCGTTACCGCGACCCAATTGTGGATACAGATTGCACACACACATCCCTTTTTGGGAAAAGTTCGTTACCGCGACCCAATTGTGGATACAGATTGCACACACACACCCCTTTTGCACCTTCTATAGAAAGCGCATATTTTGTCGAGGCTAACAAGGTTTCGACATGGCAACTTTCCAAACAATGGGAATACGAGCGAAGAACAGTGTTTCTAGAGAACAATCTAGTCTCGGACATAGCAAAAGTAGACTACTTGTTTGGCCAACCTCTAGATGGCCTGCCTGCTTTCGTCGACGATCTGTACGTTTTTGTCTAGAGAAGAGTGCGTAGTAGTAGGAAACAAAGTCTCTTGCACGACCGGCGATACAGGTTCTGCAAAAAATTGCGTGGGAAAGATAGCGATAGCAGCTAGAGAAACAATAGGTCTGGGGCAAAAGCCACTGCATACTGCACGCAGTCCGAGAAAGTGGAGAATACGGCAATGGTACCATACAGAATGTAGTGGGGAGAAAGTGCAAAATAATTGGATCCAGCAGCACAATGGACTGTACCCATACGCGGAATTTGTAGCAGTGTCCGATAGAACAGCAATTGCCAACAATGCAGGCTAGATTGCAAGCATGGACATCTACTGTGTAGACTACACGCAAGACTTTTCTGGGGTCCTAGATAGAAAAGCGCTAGTAGAACATCTCGAAAACGACCAAGGATTTGTTCTACATGGTAGTAGTACTGGTTGGGGAGGCACAATACTAGTTCTGTTGGGAACCACGTTTGTAGCTGGATACAGACAACTAGAACAAAGTTGTACAACAAGGTAGTCTCCAATTTTCGAAGCCGGAGAGATCCGAGATCCAGTAGGTGGCCATCTAGCAGACTACGCGGATTGCACCAAAGAACATCTACGAAAAACTTGTGTACACCCAGATGTGCAGCGTAGGGGTTGCACGAGAATAGAAGTTTCTGTGTACGCTAGTTCTGCACTCTCTAGAGAAAATGCAGAGGACGTTCTAGCACAAGCAAGAGGCACTGTTTCCCTAGGTGGAGTTATCTTCGTAGTACAGCCTCCACGCAGACAGTGGGAGAATCTAGCAAAGAGTCTGGATAGATGTTTTGTACTAGGAGACAAGCCATGTGGACAAATATTTGTAGCATGGTACGCACATACAGGAACAGGTAGGATATCTGGAGTACGCATCCATCCGACTCCCGCAACACTAGAATGTCCGCAAAAATGGAAGCGAGCAATGGAATGGGCTGCAGCAGACTTTGGCTTTCGAGCATGTCCGATATTTGTATCCGAGATTCTGTCTGTAGAAGACGAAGAAATAGAAATAGCTCCCCTACAGTGCTACGCAAAAGCAAGCGATTCCGCAACAATACTCTGTGCGAGCAAGAAGCCAACCGAAATACGCACTAGAGGTCCAGATGTAGATCTTGCAGAGGTCTTGCCATCCACAGACTACGTTTGCTGGAAATGGAGAGACAAGAAAACGCAACGTGTAGGTGTAGAAAAATCTATGTACGATCTTGTAGAAGTTCCAGAGATAGCAGCCGCTAGAGAGATTTCGACACTGTCTCCACGAAATAGAGCGGAAAGATTGCTACAATTTCGAGATGCCGAACAAGCCGAAGTTTGGAGAAGAGAAACACTCGAAAGAGAAACACCAGCAGAGTCTACACCCGAGTACACCAGAAGATTCCTCGAACTAGAAAGACTAGCTGTAGCAACCGCCGAACACATAGAATACACCGAAGAGAAAGAACGCCTCCGAAAAACTATTTGGTCCATGCTAGGAGGCCATGCAACAGAAAAGATCTCCTCGATTGCCAACAGCAATGTACTCTGGGATATTGTTTCGACGAGGTCCAACAAGTATGTACCAATACGGTGGCACTAGAGTAGTCTTGTGGAGTGCAGAAGGTGGTCAGATTGCGTTTGGCCTACCAACGCGCTTTCCAAAATTATAGATAGCTGCGAAGATATGTTCGAGAAGCAAGTTTGCGGCGCCAAGACAACATTCTGGTTGCCCCAACGTGTAGCTCTCCGCATACGAATTTGTCCGACAAGGTTGTTCCAAGCAAACGGACGTACAATCCAGTGGAACCCGATAGAAGTAGAGGAAACACCAAATCCAGAAGAGCTCGAAAGAATACAAAATCTTGCAACAGCTGCAGAGGAGTACGGGTCTGTATAGAGGCTCCGTCTAGAGGAAACAACATTGGGAAAGACGAAGCCACAGAGAGATCTAGATCTAGAACCAGGTTTAGTTGTAGTAGATACGCCAATACAACATACAGGGGAGCAGATAGAACAATACTATTTCTAGTAGCTACAGACGAGGATGGCACACCTACAACAGGAGAGGAGATTCCAACATACGGATACTTCCTCCAACAAGAAGTAGAAAATATATCTACTCCACTGTGCGAGCTGCAGAACCCACTTCGATGTAGAATGGGGGATGTCCGCACAACCAAACGCAAGAATAAATCTAGAACATTTGTAGTGTGCCCAGTGGTAGCTACAGTGCCAGACAGAAGTCTAGAATAGAAAAGCATACACATTTCCACTATTTTCGCGTACAAAAGAATCAAAATACATGCTCGAGATGTTCGAAATGGTCGAAATACTTATTCGCGGTGCTCGGGTTGCTCGGATTGCGCACCAGTGTGCTGGGTTTGCTCGTCAAATTGCTCGGATTGCTCGCCAGGAAATCCTGCCCGCTCGGGAAGGTCGAAATGCCTGCTCGCGATTCCCAGGGGCAGCCTAGGCATACCAGCACCACGACTAGGCATACCAGCACCACGACTAGGCATACCAACACCACGCCTAGGCATACCAGCACCACGACTAGGCATACCAACACCACGACTACGCATACCAGCACCACGCCCAGACGTACCAGCACCACACCTAGAAACAACCTGGGAGGGCCCAGACTTTTTGGACCGCTCTTCTTTTCCAAGGGGTTGTAGTCTGAAAATATACAGCAGGCTCTTCGCTGCCTCCTTGTTGCCCCTCGGGTCCAAAAAGTGCCTCTTGCTTGTGCTACAACGTCCTCTGCATTTTCTCTAGAGAGTGCAGAACTAGCGTACACAGAAACTTCCATTCTCGTGCAACCCCTACGCTGCACATCTGGGTGTACAGAAGTTTTTCTTAGATGTTCGTTGGTGCAATCCGCGTAGTCTGCTAGATGGCCACCTACTGGATCTCGGATCTCTCCGGCTTCGAAAATTGGAGACTACCTTGTTGTACAACTTTGTTCTAGTTGTCTGTATCCAGCTACAAACGTGGTTCCCAACAGAACTAGTATTGTGCCTCCCCAACCAGTACTACTACCCTGTAGAACAAATCCTTGGTCATTTTCGAGATGTTCTACTAGCGCTTTTCTATCTAGGACCCCAGAAAAGTATTGCGTGTAGTCTACACAGTAGATGTCCATGCTTGCAATCTAGCCTGCATTGTTGGCAATTGCTGTTCTATCGGACACTGCTACAAATTCCGCATATGGGTACAGTCCATTGTGCTGCTGGATCCAATTCTTTTGCACTTCCTCCCCATTACATTCTGTATGGTATTATTGCCGTATTCTCCACATTCTCGGACTGTGTGCTATCGCTATCTTTCCCACGCAATTTTTTGCAGACCCTGTATCGCCGGTCGTGCAAGAGACTTTGTTTCCTACTGCTACGCACTCTTCTCTAGACAAAAACGTACAGATCGTCGACGAAAGCAGGCAGGCCATCTAGAGGTTGGCCGAACAAGTAGTCTACTTTTGCTATGTCCGAGACTAGATTGTTCTCTAGAAACACTGTTCTTCGCTCGTATTCCCATTGTTTGGAAAGTTGCCATGTCGAAACCTTGGTAGCCTCGACAAAATATGCGCTTTCTATAGAAGGTGCAAAAGGGGTGTGTGTGTGCAATCTGTATCCACAATTGGGTCGCGGTAACGAACTTTTCCCAAAAAGGGATGTGTGTGTGCAATCTGTATCCACAATTGGGTCGAGGTAACGAACTTTCCCCAAAAAGGGATGTGTGTGTGCAATTTGTATCCACAATTTGAAGGTGGAACATTTCTGTTGGAGACGAATTCTCCTACACTTTCCCAAATAGGGATGTGTGTGCAATTCGTATCCACAATTGGGTGTGGAACATTGTCGTCTGCCGAGACAAATTTCTCCTACACTTTCCCAAAAAGGGATGTGTGTGTGCAATTCGTATCCACAATTGGGTGGTGGTATCGTGGTGGTATCGTGGTACAAAAGGGGATGTGTGTACGAATTCGTATCCACAATCGGGAGCGGTAACGAACTGACTCCCTATATACTACTAGCGGGTTCTACAGATAATCAAACATGGTTCGATAAGCTCACTCGTTTGATTGGCGTAAGGACCCACTCACCTATGCATTATTTCAAGATAATTAGCTCGCTTGGCTAAATAATGCTATTTAATACAAAAATACTATTTCTCTATGGGAATTTAACATGGAAATGATTTTACAAACTATAAAGAAAACGAAACTTAACTTTTGATAAAAGATGTTTCACTGTTATCCTCGTGACTGTTTAAAGGTACATGTACATGCCCACTCAGTAGGCACAAAATGTTTTGTATAGGAATTAAATAAGTGTATACTATAATTGTGCCACTATTCCACCAGTTCTAAAAATTATGAGTGCCCGCTATACAGATATAATCATTTAGTAATATATATTTTACTGATAGTGACTCGAGGTGATATCAGGCTATTTTCATATTCAAATGAGGCATGATATTTTTTAATTATTTATTCTAGTTAAATGCGCCACCTGAAAAAATAATACTTTCGACAGATAATAAAGTATGATCATTGCACATCAAAAAATAAATACAGAGAATAAATAGTAACGTCCGTTAACATTTTAAGGAAACACGGTTATCGCCCCTGATATCAGTGTGGAAATTGACATCTGATATAAAATGTATAATAATGCCAATCAATACGTGGGGTAATGGTGAAATAATGTTTATTTTGCCAGACAATGTCTCGGATTATGTCTGATATAAAGAACAGTTTGTGTCTACTGGGTGGGCATGTACATGTACCTTTAATCTCCTGGTAAACATCTTCACTTATATGAAACTATGATGTATCTATGTGGATTTAACATGCAGAAATTATTTTCATAATACAATTATTATTTGACTAAATTTCGTGAAATAAAAATAAGTCTCATTCTTACATTTTGCTAAGTAGTAATAATAGTGGAAAATTGTGTTTCGTATGGTGGCATATATTTGCTATCAAGATGTCAACATAATTTATCGCAACATGTTGACTTAAATATCATGACATGTCAACATAACCTGATAAGTTGCCACAACAAGTCAACATAATGCGAGTTATCACAATTAGTCAACATACCGTGATAAGTTAACACAGTATGTCGATATAACGTGATATTTTATCTCAACAAGTCGACATAACGTGATATTTATCTCAACATGGTGACTTTTTTGAACGTGATAAGTTAACACAACATGTCGATATAATATGATAGTATTACACAACATGTCGACATAATGTGATATTTTATCTCAACATGTCGACATAGTTGTGCGTCGGTATCTCAACAGCAAGTATATGCCACCATAGTTTTGCAATGTTTATATATATATAACCTTATAAGGTGGCCAGTTTACATAAAACTGACAGCAGTGTTAGTGTGCATGTATATCATGTACTGAGAGCAGTGTTAGTGTGCATGTATATCATGTATTGACAGCAGTGTTAGTGTGCATGTATATCATGTACTGAGAGCAGTGTTAGTGTGCATGTATATCATGTATTGACAGCAGTGTTAGTGTGCATGTATATCATGTACTGAGAGCAGTGTTAGTGTGCATGTATATCAGTATTGACAGCAGTGTTAGTGTGCATGTATATCATGTACTGACAGCAGTGTTAGTGTGCATGTATATCATGTACTGACAGCAGTGTTAGTGTGCATGTATATCATGTACTGACAGCAGTGTTAGTGTGCATGTATATCATGTACTGACAGCAGTGTTAGTGTGCATGTATATCATGTACTGACAGCAGTGTTAGTGTGCATGTATATCATGTACTGACAGCAGTGTTAGTGTGCATGTATATCATGTACTGACAGCAGTGTTAGTGTGCATGTATATCATGTACTGACAGCAGTGTTAGTGTGCATGTATATCATGTACTGACAGCAGTGTTAGTGTGCATGTATATCATGTACTGACAGCAGTGTTAGTGTGCATGTATATCATGTACTGACAGCAGTGTTAGTGTGCATGTATATCATGTACTGACAGCAGTGTTAGTGTGCATGTATATCATGTACTGACAGCAGTGTTAGTGTGCATGTATATCATGTACTGACAGCAGTGTTAGTGTGCATGTATATCATGTACTGACAGCAGTGTTAGTGTGCATGTATATCATGTACTGACAGCAGTGTTAGTGTGATGTATATCATGTACTGACAGCAGTGTTAGTGTGCATGTATATCATGTACTGACAGCAGTGTTAGTGTGCATGTATATCATGTACTGACAGCAGTGTTAGTGTGCATGTATATCATGTACTGACAGCAGTGTTAGTGTGCATGTATATCATGTACTGACAGCAGTGTTAGTTGTGTGCATGTATATCATGTATTGACAGCAGTGTTAGTGTGCATGTATATCATGTACTGACAGCAGTGTTAGTGTGCATGTATATCATTGTACTGACAGCAGTGTTAGTGTGCATGTATATCATGTATTGACAGCAGTGTTAGTGTGCATGTATATCATGTATTGACATCAGTGTTAGTGTGCATGTATATCATGTATTGACAGCAGTGTTAGTGTGCATGTATATCATGTACTGACAGCAGTGTTAGTGTGCATGTATATCATGTACTGACAGCAGTGTTAGTGTGCATGTATGTCATGTACTGACAGCAGTGTTAGTGTGCATGTATGTCATGTACTGACAGCAGTGTTAGTGTGCATGTATATCATGTACTGACAGCAGTGTTAGTGTGCATGTATGTCATTGTACTGACAGCAGTGTTAGTGTGCATGTTATATCATGTACTGACAGCAGTGTTAGTGTGCATGATATTTCATGTATTGACAGCAGTGTTAGTGTGCATGTATATCATGTACTGACAGCAGTGTTAGTGTGCATGTATATCATGTACTGACAGCAGTGTTAGTGTGCATGTATATCATGTATTGACAGCAGTGTTAGTGTGCATGTATATCATGTACTGACAGCAGTGTTAGTGTGCATGTATATCATGTACTGAGAGCAGTGTTAGTGTGCATGTATATATGTAACTGACAGCAGTGTTAGTGTGCATGTATATCATGTACTGACAGCAGTGTTAGTGTGCATGTATATCATGTATTGACAGCAGTGTTAGTGTGCATGTATATCATGTATTGACAGCAGTGTTAGTGTGCATGTATATCATGTACTGAGAGCAGTGTTAGTGTGCATGTATATCATGTACTGACAGCAGTGTTAGTGTGCATGTATATCATGTATTGACAGCAGTGTTAGTGTGCATGTATATCATGTACTGACAGCAGTGTTAGTGTGAATGTATATCATGTACTGACAGCAGTGTTAGTGTGCATGTATATCATGTATTGACAGCAGTGTTAGTGTCAATGTATATCATGTACTGACAGCAGTGTTAGTGTGCATGTATATCATGTACTGACAGCAGTGTTAGTGTGCATGTATATCATGTATTGACAGCAGTGTTAGTGTGCATGTATATCATGTATTGACAGCAGTGTTGGTGTGCATGTATATCATGTATTGACAGCAGTGTTAGTGTGCATGTATATCATGTATTGACAGCAGTGTTAGTGTGCATGTATATCATGTATTCAGATCATAGACATTTAGTTAGAAAACTCCGGCCTTAGGAGATTTATCTGCTCATCCAAATTTTGTGTGGGTGGATTTTCATTTTTCGTACTGACTGTGTAGTGTCAGATTGCTTTTGAAATATTTTGAAAATAGATACATTTACAAATAAAATGACAATTTATTTCAGTGATGGGTATGGTCCCTACTAAAAATCTGCAAATTAGTTTTCTCTAGCATGAACTAAAGTTGATAAATACATGTATCCTGAATATTTTACAACCTTTTTGTATTTTTCCTGTCTTCTGCAGATTTTCAACCCACCGACGCATTGACCGCCTATACTGGGGCACCTGGTTTGCGAGCATTTACCAGTTGTGGAGAGACAAATAGACAATAAAAGTTATAGAAAATACTGAGAAGGTATGATTTTGTTACTATGCTGGAAAATAAAATATCTGTTGTGTGAATTTAGGCCAGAAAACATAATTCCGCCGTGACAGAAAAATATATGTGTGTCGGAGCTTTTTATGGGAATTTAGTGTTACCCTTGTCCGTTCCGTCCTTCCATCCGTCCGTCACCTACCTTGTAGCTCGTAAAACTTTTAAACCATACTAGCTACATGTACAAACTTTAAACTTAGTATGTACATGTAGCTTCCTTATGATGAGTCGATGTTTGATTCGATCCCCAGTTCATGGATTATCTCCCACTTTTTTTACTTAGAATTTCACAATTTTGCATTGTAACTCGTAAAACTTTTAAACCGTACTAGCTACAGACGTGAAACTTGATATGTAGCTTCCTTATGATGAGTAGATGTGCAAAAGTTTACTTCTATTTTTTATTCAACCCCCGGCTCATGCATTATCTCCCCCTTTCTGACTTAGAATTTAGCAAGTTTGCATTGTAACTAGTAAAACTTTTAAATCGTAATAGCTACAGACCTGAAACTTGGTATGCAGTTTCCTTATGATGAGTAGATGTGCAAAGCTTATTTCAATTTTTGCTTCGACCCCCGGGTCATGGATTATCTCCCACTTTTTTACTTATAATTTTCCAATTTTGCATTGTAACTCGTAAATGTTTTAAAGGTACATGCCCACTCCGTAGGCACACAATGTTCTTTATAGAAATTAAATAAGTGTGTCACTATTCTACCAGTTCTCTAAAATTACGAGTGCCCACTATAGAGATATAATCATTTACTGGTAGTAATATTTATTTTACTGATCGTGACTCACGGTGGTATCGGGCTATTTTCATATACAAATGAGGCATGATATTTTTTAATTATTTAATATACTAATTAAATGCGTCGCCTGAAAAAATCATATTTTCCACAGATTATGAAGTATGATCATTGCACATCAAAAAATAAATACAGAGAATGAATAGTAATGTCCGTTAACATGCTAAGGACACACGGTTATCGCCCTTGATATCAGTGTGAAAATTTACATCTGATATAAAATGTATAATGTTGCCAATCAATTCGCGAGATAGTTATGAATGAATGTTTATTTTCCAGAAACTGTATCAGATGATTTCTCTGATATAAAGAACATGTTGTGCCTACTGAACGGGCATGTACCTTGAAACTGTACTAGCTACAGACTTGAAACTTGGTATGTCGCTTCATTATGATGCATTATCTCCCCCTTTTCGACTTGTAAACTCGTAAAACTTTTTAAACCGTAATAATATAATTTCACATTTGCCTTGTTTATTATCAACACGATATATGGGGCATCCGTGTTTTATGGCACATTTTCTAGTTGTTAATTTTAAAAGTTTGCCAAGAGTTTCTCAATGCTGTTATACATGTAACTCTTATAGGATTATTTTAATATTTCATTACATCATACTTGTGCACAAATTCAACACTCCATGCGTGGTTGGTTGGGAGCACGCGACGGGTAATTCAACGATCGATATTCATTCTTACCGGAATTCTGACTGCAGACCTGGTTTGGCCCTCACATACGTCTTTGGCACCAGATCAGATTATTCTAATTTCAGGGCTGAATGTGTTTTTTCTCAATGTAAATATTCTGTTCTGATTTTGGGATTTTACCCCCAATGCAGCAGTTTAAAACGGGATTGAACCCGTTTGCCCGGCCTTACATGACCTTACCTGTTGATAGGACATTAAATGCTAATAAACAAACAAACATAAACACTCCATGCTGGCCTGAATCTGACCTTGACCTTTTGACACAACTCTGCTTAAACACTTTTCTATTTCGGTTAAGAAGTTTGCCAGGCTTACCGTATTTAATCTGACATCGGGGGCATTCGTGCCGACACCGCATTTTCTTGTTTTGTTTGTGCTCATATGATAAATAACCATTATATGTATTTATTGTTTACCCTAGTTTCTCGACCTATGAAAGAATGGCATTTCGTCTCAATTAATCGCATATTACAACATTTTCGCCAAAATGTATTAAATTAATCATTAAATGTTCAGCGCTATATTTAGAACTGATTTTATGCCTTGTTGTCATCAGTTCACAATACACAAAGCATATTACTGCCCACACACACGCTCACTTTGTGTTGCACCGCCAATCACATACTAGTATATATTGATTCGAAATCATGTTTAGGGGCTTCGCTTCGCAGTGGGCTGGGTAAACAATAAGTAATTTATAGTTCACATACATGTATTTAATTTTTAATAAACTACTTTCTTGCTTGCTAGCGCTCGCTCGAAATTAATTTAATTAAACATTCAATATGTGAACTATAACTATTACATTATATGCCCATGTGGAATCATAAAGAGAGGCATGTCCACGGTCTGTTCACATTTTCCCCAACTATGTCGCATATCATACTTTTTTTTTTCTCACAAAACTAAAGGGCTCCAGCCCATTCACAATGCCTAGGAACACAGTTCTGAAACATTTTGGAAACACTTGTGACTGCAGTCTGATGGTATTTCTCTTCTATAGCAAATACTCTGTTATTATTACAGGAGAGCTCGATGAAGGCAACTCTGGTTATTCGAAGTTTAGCACCAATTCGTTCCAGCCGAAGAACTTTCCCACCTGTACCACAACCAACAACTGAAGCAAGACATCGTCATAGCAGAAATAGACAATGAACTAAATAAGACTGGGATCCACCAAACCTATTGCCAGTCATTTACATGGCCCGTGTCAAATTGTTAAAGTTGAAGTTATTGAGCCTAGCACCATAGATTAATTCCTTACTGTGTATTGAAGAAACTGATCATACACAGTATACACAGTGCCTATGAAGTTGTTTGACTGCATAGGAAGTCTGGTTACAAGACAGTGATTTTGCCATCCATGATTTAGCAATGCCACAACCATTCTGAACAGCAACAAGTGACAACAGTGAATGAAGTATAGTTTCATCATAACTTCTATATTCCTTGAAGAATTACTTAAAGATTTAAACACAGCATACTTGCGGACAAATGCCACACATCCATGCTGCCCTTAATGTGACCTTGACCTGTTGACCTTCACAACTTTGAACTTTTTCACACATTAAAGATACATGCCCATGCAGTAGGCACAAACTGTTCTTTATAGGAATTAACTAAGTGTATAATTGTGTCATTATTCCACCAGTTCTAAAAATTACAAGTGCCCGCTATACAGATATAATCAATTAGATGTAGTAATATTTATTTTACTGAGAGTGACGCGCGGTGGTATCACGCTATTTTCATATGCAAATGAGGCATGATATTTTTTAATTATTTATACTAATTAAATGTGTCTCTTGAAAACATTATATTTTCGACAGTTTATCAAGTATGATCATTGCACATCAAAAAATAAATACAGAGAATAAATAGTAATATCCGTTAACATTTTAAGGAAACACGGTTATCGCCCCTGATATCAGTGTGTAAATTTACGGCTAATATAAAATGTATAATAATGCCAATCAATATGTAGAACAACGGTGAATGAATGTTTATTTTGCCAGAAAATGTGTCGTATGATGTCTCTGATGTAAGTAACAGTTTGTGCCTACTGAGTGGGCATGTACCTTTAACAAGTTCGCAGGAGTTTCTCAATTATGTCATAACTTCTTTATCCCTTGATGGATCACTATAATATTGCAATACATCACACTTGTGGACAAATGCCACGCATCCATGTTGTCCTTAATATGACCCTGACCTTCACAACTTTGAACGTTTTCACACATTATTTATTTTACCGGAGTTTACACAAGACCTGTGCACAAATGTCACACATCTATGCTGCCCTGAATATGACCTTCACATTTTGACCTTCACACCTGTGTTTATGAATACTTTTGTTAAATTAACTTTGCCACAGTTTCTGCCAATCTGCCACCGGGGGCATTCGTGTACCGACTGGCCACATTTTCTTGTTTTTAAGTGTTTTAAAAAACGACAATTAATGATTTTTCCTCAAATATATATAAATGGAAGATTAATCTGACATTATTTTTTAAGGGGCAGGTGGGGATGATATTCAGTAATTTAATTTCATGCGGGCCTTAGCCGGACGTAACATTTCAAAATAATGTTATATCAATTATCAATGGAATGAAACGGTCAAAATGTCCAGATCAAAATTTGATTGATTTTTGTCTAATGAATTTAAAAGTCCAGGTGCATATATATTCCTTATACATGCTGTTCCTGTCATGACATATTATTGTCATTGATTAAAAGATGCACCAAGTGTAACCCCATTGTTAGTGCTGAATTTAGAATGCTCCCAAATTCTCTATGTATATGACATTTTGAAGTCACTGCAGCTATTCAGTATGTAGTTCGTCTCGATGTACTGCAAATAAATTTCATTGAGTATAGCGAAAAAGGTGACTGCATATCAATTGAGTGCCGTTAACAGTTCAAAGTGAATATGGTTGGAGAAATGGAGCTTTGGACATTTGTGATCAGTGTCGGCACATACCAGCATGCACATTTGTCTGATCAAGTATAAATGTGCTATTCGCCATTTAGTCAGCAAAACACACACCATGCTCCAAATAAACAGTATAAATCCTAAACAAGCTGCAGGAGTGTGCTAGCAGATCATGAGGTACTGGCCACAAATACCATAAGCCCCAATTTCTCCAGTGAAAAATACAAACATTTTACATGCTTGTTGACATCATTTTCATGAATATTTGTAATTCAAAAATGTCTTTAGTATGTTGCTCATGTGACTGATGTAAACATGGTGGTGGTGCATGTTGCCACATAATTTTACATGTTAGCAGGGTTAAAACAGAAGAGTGGATTTAAGTGAATCTACGTTTTGATCTGGGTGGATTCAGTGCAAGGTTTCAGTTTATGGAAAAGTACTTTCCACAACAAACATATATTATAATAAGCTTAGAATTGCAAATGTATTCGGTTAAGTGATGCATGTACGTATACAGTCAAATCATTTTACATCATTTAGATGGAATGTCAAATAATTGTGTAATTTGTCCACAGTATGAATGAATACATGAAATGAACTGATGTATGTCATTTTCATTGTTATTAGTCAATTATTATTTCCATCATGATTTATAAAACTGGCTGAGCAAGTCAAAATAAACTCAGAATAAACATGAGGAAGCATGTTGATTGGTTGACTGAATTTGATTTTAGGTGTGTCCAACAGTAAGATTATATAACATGTAGAAGGCGTTTTTATTCGTCATTCATTAAGGCTTATGTGCTCAGAAAAGTTAGTAATCTTTAATTCAGGCCCAGTATGTCAAACACACCGTTAATGTTCAAGCCCGCTTGCAGAGAGCTTGTAGTAGTGGTTACATTGACGTCATTGTGTCTGTGTTAAAGTTATATCCCATCGCGTAGCGAAAATGGGATATAGAGATGCAAAAGTCGTCCGTCTGCCCATCCATCACATTTTCCATTCTGCTATGACTGTGTTACCGTATGACTGATTGGCTTGAAACTTCATGTGCATGTCTATTATCCATATGTTCATTCCCCGCCCCACCCATGCCCAAGGTCATGGTCAAATTGCTAGAAACTTGCGTCCAGTAGATGCGTACACGTTTCTTCATTCTCTATAACTTCTTTACTGTGCATGTTTACTATCATCATCCATAGTTTGGTTCCCCACCCCACCCATGTTTTCCCCATGTTTTCCCCATGCCCAAGGGCAAATCATTTAATTAATTTGGGTCCAGTAGGTTCTCCTATAACAGCTTTACTGTGTAACAAATTGGCTTGAAACTTTATGTGCATGTTTATTAACAGCCATATTTACATTCCCTACCACACACATGCTCTCCCAATGCCCAAGGTCGAGGTCAAATACCTTTGAAGTTTCAGTCCAGTAAGTGTGTGCACGTTCCTCCGTTCTCCTATAACTTCTTTACTTTATGAACGATTTGCTTCAAACTTTAAGTGCATATTACCCATCATTCATATTTTCATTCCCCACCCAGACGTGCTGCCCTTGTCCAAGTTCAAGGTCAAATAACCTCTGCTGTCAGATTGACCTTCAAACCAGGGAGCTGGATCTGTGTTGTGTGTGGTTAGAGTTCAGATGAGCTCTTGTGTACTCCTTTTTATACCCCCATTTGAACAACAGGACATATTATGTTGTGGCGCCATCTGTCCGTCCATAAACTTTAGTCTTGTACATCGAACTAGTCCTACAGTTTTCCACTGTTCGAATTTCAGGAATTAATATATATTTATTTTGATGTAAATATTCTGTACTGATTTTGGGATCCATTTCCCCCCAATGCAGCAGGTTAAATGCGGGATCGAACCTGTTGGCCCGGCATTAAATGACCTTAGCTGTTGATAGGCCATTAAATACCAATAAACCAAATCAAGTCAACCTACTAAATTTAACATGAGCCAAAAGAGGTAAGGATGAGGAGAAAAATGTATACGACATTTACACCACACGATATAACTTGGAAATTATTTATCGAAGGAAAAAAAATAATTTTGTAACTCGTTTACAAAATCTATTTTAGCCCCCATTTTGAAATTCACAAAATTTAACGCAACCTTTTCAAATATAAATGAAGAGAATAACATGCATGTTATTTGGAAACAAATGTAATTGAGTTTTAATACTATGATGCAATCTCTGTAAATGAGACGTCCGTTAGGTTGCCGTGGTGTCTCAGACAATTTACAATCTAAGATAAGTTACAGTGAAACCCAAGATTAAAACACAGTTATGTTTTATGTGTGGAGAAATGGGGCTTATGGGATATATGGCCAGTCTTGCTCTGGGTCTTCCAGGTCAGTCTTGAGGAATGATAAGAATATACTTTGTTAGAAACAGGACTGATGTTTCACCGATTGAGCAGACTCTGATCTGATCAGACTGCGCAAATGTATGGGATATATGGCCAGTCTCGCCCTGGGTCGTGCAGCTCAGTCTTGAGGAATGATAAGAACCTACGCTATTAGAAGCACGACTGATGTTTCCCTGACCAGTACCATAACCATGATGAGGCAGACGAGGCGGGCAGTTTGCCAATTATTTGTTTTATGCCAAGAATTAAACAAATCCCTGGGGTGGTGGCGGGGAGAATGCTCCCTGACTCCCATGTCGGGACTTGGTTCGCCTCGTCTGGTATTTACCTCTGGTTACGGCCTTGCTGACTGAATGGCGACCAGTGCAGACCCTGATCAGACTGCGCAAATGCGCAGTCTGATCTGGATCTACACGTGTCGCAGATACCATAAGCCACATTTCTCCAGTCACAGTCACAAATTAACAGTTTACATTTATTTCTAAAACATTACTGGTAGTCCCTCCAAACTGAAACTGAAACTAAATCGTAACGGATTGAATGCATATATCTGCTATAAATTGTTGTTGGTCAATGTACATGATGTGTTGGTTCCGTGCTTACTTGCGTCCTGTAATTGGTATGGCTAGAGCTGGGGCAGAGTTACAGGTTCCCGGTTTATTGCTTAGTTTTCTGTACCCGGCACCCTGTGAGTTGGAACCAGTAAACTTAAAACCTGATGAACTAGAATAGTTTACGGAACGCGTACGAATAGGTAAATCGGTCACACGCAGGCATTCTGGTATTACCATAGACGCAATGTAAATACAAACAATGGAAACCTAGCATTCAAGTCCGAGTCATTATTTGCGACGAAATGGTACGAGGTTTCCGAGTGACATATATCAAGTGTATTTGGTCAAGGTGCATGATCACGTGGTTACAACAACAACAACGTCGCCCACTCCAAAGTAAGTATTATTTGATATTTTCCTTAATATACAACGGAATTTGATAAATATGGCGCAGCAAACACGTCTTCATGAGCTGCATTTGGTCGTCCAGGGAGCTCGGCACAGACTTATGTCGTTTTTGCGAAGAATCGATTTCCGTGTCGGTAGACACGGAAATCGATTCTTCGCAAAAACGACAGAAATTTTGGCGACAATACAGAAACCACCAAATGCAGCTTAACAAGACGTGTTTGATGCGCCATATTTCATAAAAAATGTTACGTAATAAGGACAATGTAAAATAATACGTACTTTGAATCAGATGGATTCTGGAAGTGTAAGTACTTGTTGTTGTTAGTACCACGTGATCATACACCTTGTTGGTGTTTGTTATTTGTAAGTGGCACAGTGGAAGTATTACAAACGACAGTGGTAATAAAGAGAGAACTATTTGGGATTTCAGCACCGTTACATCATGTAAACACCGTTACATCATGTCAACACCGGTACATCATGTCAGCACCGTTACATCATGTCAACACCGGTACATCATGTCAATACCGGTACATCATGTCAACACCGTCAACACCGTTACACCGATGTCAGCACCGTTACACCGTTACACCGTTACACCGATGTCAGCACCGTTACACCGATGTCAACACCGTTACATACTGGTCAACACCGTTACACCGATGTCAGCACCGTTACACTGATGTCAGCACTGTTACACAGATGTCAACACCGTTACACCGATGTCAACACCGTTAAATCATGGCAACACCGTTACACCGATTTCAGCACCGTTACACCGATGTCAACACCGTTACATCATGGCAACACCGTTACACCGATGTCAGCACCGTTACATCATGTCAACACCGTTACACCGATGTCAGCACCGTTACACCGATGTCAGCACCGTTACATCATGTCAACACCGTTACACCGATGTCAGCACCGTTACACAGATGTCAGCACCGTTACGTCCATTGTTTTTAGCTGTAAAATTAATGTCAGTATTCTTATATTATTTATAGTATCACATGCTACAGGCGCGGATCCAGGATCAGGTTATTTTCGGGTTAGTGTGGGGGGGGGGGGGGGGGGGGGGGGCGTAACTATTTTGCAATACTTGACTATATTATCGAACGAGCTAAGCTCGTTCGATAATATAGTCAAGTATTGCAAAATAGTCGACAGAGCAGAGCTCAGGATAGCGCTAGGGGAGTCCGGGGGCATTTCTCCCCGGATATTTTTTGAAATCTACATCGCATTTCCTTGCTTTCTGGCGCATTTTGGAGCAAACATATTGACACTGTCACGGTATGTTTAGACATGATTTTTGATTGAAAACGTTTAATTTTTGAAACAATAAGACAACGACCGAAAAATGCATAGAATACATGGCATTTTGCATGAAACGTGCCTTGTAACTTGTAAACAATCTTTACTCGGCGAATTTTAGGGGGGGGGGGGGGGGGGGTGTGGGGCGCGCGCCGGGTTCGCACCACCCCCTGAATCCGCCCATGTGCTATGTCATATTAGGTAAAACAAATAAAAAGTAATTAATTCGGTGCAAATAACACATATTAGATTTGCTTTGAACCCGAAAGCCCGCTATAGCGGTATGTGCAAACAGTGCAGATCCAGATGAGCCGTCTCATCAGTATCAGCACTGTTTTGCAAGTAATTTTTATATTTTGACAAACAAAAACTCACCCTTTTCATAAATGGACTAGTGAAGGTGACTTTTGTGACTGTTGGATTGGTTGCAGAATTAATATATCAAAATCCATTCCAGTAATTTATGGTTGTAAGGTTAGCATTATCATGATTATTTCACCGTGACTTGGCATTGAAGTTGACTTTTGAAATTTGGTAACGCCTTCACAAAAATACTTTTGCCTGTAGTATAACTGTGACAAACTCGAACTATTCATTCATTATCTACTACTTTCGTATACACCATCGCCTGCTCTGTCGTCGACCCCCCCGCCCAGCCTCGAAGTACACTTTTTTAGCATCGAGGTCCACTTTTTTAGACCCCCCTATATACCTCAGGCCCATTGGGCCTTCGAAACGACCCCCGCTTCAAACAGGTCTGGATACGGGCCTGCTTAAATATTGTGTTCGAAATCAAACATGTTGATTGGCTGAGCCTGAGCTGTGCTTGATTGCCACTTGAGGTAAATGTTCTGTAACGTTGAAATCTGGGTACGTGACGGCTCTGTAATGGGTATTATTCGTATTGACAAACTGCAATCAATTTACTATTTACATTTTATATCGGTCGTTAACAAATAAATAACCGGTCGAGTTGTCTGGAGTGTAGATGAACACTTAACTTATCGTAGCGCGACAGTTCACAACGATACAAGTACAATGCAAACAAAGGTACCGGCTTGGGACGGTCACTGGGCAAAATACCCACTGGTGGTCTAGGAAGAACTATTACTGTCCGTTTCACGAAACCTGCCCACATTTTATTTTACAAATAATGCAAAAAAATCAATAGAGCTTTTTCGATATAATATTACATTTTATCGAACTTTAAAAATTAGCTGGAGAACCTGGAGGAGGAGGCGAATTAATTTGGGGAATGTGACTCCGAAACCTGGCTAGATAGCTTGGAAATGATCTTACTAAACTAATAAAACGAAGGTTAAATTTTGAAAATCGGTCCACTATTTCTGAAATTTGAAAAACGTACACATGTACATGTTAAATCACACTTTGAAGATGTCTATAATGGCGATTTAACATGGGTATTTTATTTTTCGTAATAAAATCAATATTTGATAACATTTCACAAATAAAAAAATCTTGCCCTTCTTAAATGTTGGTAAATAGTTCCTTCTACATCACTACTATTGTGTTTATTTTCATTATGTTTTGTATATTTTTAGGCGCATATACATTGTGAGTGATATACGTATATAATAAAAAGGTTATTTGATTTAAATATGGATATATGCCACTCGTTCCGCCGCGCAACGATATTGCGCTGACATACAAATCAAATAACCTATAAGTATAGAAAATTATAACATAATATACCCAACCCTTAACACGATCTGACATACTGGCACAGTGCGGTAGGAGAATGAACTAGCTAGGTTAGCTTAACAGTCTCATAACCTCCTTAATTTAAAACACACATTTCCACTGCATTGCAACCACTACTATATTCAAAATGATAAACGGGCCAACGGCCATCGGCTTGACACATTTTCTGGGCTCATATGCCCGGGTTTGGAATGTCTGCGAGCCAATTCCTACCCTTAAGTATATAAGATCACACACAATCATAACAAATAACATAATACATTAGGCTACAGAAAACACACGAGGTAATCAGCGAGGCTTCAATTGATAATTTCTTGCTTATTATTAAGCAAATATAATATACCGTTTATGATGAGTTAATATGACGTAGACTCATTTCTTATGAAAATAGCAAACGTGTTTAATAAGTACATAGTGTTAAACCAAGGCCCAGTAAGACTGTCTGTCTGCTATGTGGATGTGACTGGAGACTTTTAGTAAACGCCATAAGGCGCATATTCCCGACCAATGGCCTGTATGTTGCCATGGTTACGTGTACGATATTTTCTGAACCTGATATTATTAATTGCACCTGATACATCTCCAGAAAATGTGATAATATTAATAATATTGTGCCGTTAGAGATTAAACACAAGTTGTAAATATGTATTACCGCACACAATCATTGGCTTAATTAGTAATTAATTAATGGAAGACCCATATAAATATTGTAGAAATGGAGCTTATGGGTTTTTCGACCAGTGTAGATCCAGATCAGCCTGTGCATCCGCACAGTCTGATCAGGATCTGCAATGTTCACCATTACATCCATGAGCGACCTGTGATGCCTCTAACACGCAATATAGATCGTCGTGTTGTCAGAGACTACAGGAGAGCACTATATGATATGATACAGGAGAGCACTATATGATATGATACAGGAGGGCACTATATGATATGATACAGGAGAGCACTATATGATATAATACAGGAGGGCACTATATGATATAATACAGGAGGGCACTATATGATATAATACAGGAGAGCACTATATGATATAATACAGGAGGGCACTATATGATATAATACAGGAGAGCACTATATGATATGATACAGGAGGGCACTATATGATATGATACAGGAGGGCACTATATGATATGATACAGGAGAGCACTATATGATATAATACAGGAGGGCACTATATGATATACAGGAGGGCACTATATGATATAATACAGGAGAGCACAATATGATATAATACAGGAGGGCACTATATGATATAATACAGGAGGGCACTATATGATATGATACAGGAGAGCACTATATGATATGATACAGGAGGGCACTATATGATATGATACAGGAGAGCACTATATGATATGATACAGGAGGGCACTATATGATATGATACAGGAGGGCACTATATGATATGATACAGGAGAGCACTATATGATATGATACAGGAGGGCACTATATGATATGATACAGGAGAGCACTATATGATATGATACAGGAGGGCACTATATGATATGATACAGGAGGGCACTATATGATATGATACAGGAGAGCACAATATGATATGATACAGGAGGGCACTATATGATATGGATCTATACTGTTCATACTGTTGATATAGAGTCTAGCAGGTTAGTGCTGTGAATGGGAAAAATATCTGGCAAGGCTTAGGAAACGGGATGGGCGAGGCTCTGTCGAGCACATCCCGTTTCCGTGCCGCGCCAGATATTTTTTCCCATTCACGGCACTAACCTGCTATTCTATTTATCCCGTCAACTCCTACACATGGCTTTAAAATGCAAACAAATAACCCCAGCCACCACATATTCATACGCAGTGATTAGGTCGTATAGACAGGATATCACAAATGTTTCACGGCACCGTGTTTCACGGCACATGTGCACTGTGTTGACGGGATAAATGTGTGTACGCTGCTTAACCCAGTAGAGTCTACCCCGAAGTTTCTGTCAGTAACTATTTTCTTAATTTCAAGTCGACAGTATATGTTGTTACCACTCGTTTGAACCGTCTCGGCGAGACGGTTCAAACGAGTGGTGACAACATATACCTTAACGGAGACATTAACAAAATATTTTTTTTTCAACAAAATAACAAAGTATCTATACTGTTCATACTTCCCATAAGCCCCATTTCTACATTCACAGTCACATTGATGGACTTACGTTTAACGGCACTGTTCATCAGTAGCCTATTTCACCAAAAATGCAAAGTATACTATCTAGCAAATTATACTATCTAGCAAATTATACTATCTAGCATTTCAATCAACAAATTATACTATCTAGCAAATTATACTATCTAGCAAATTATACTTTGAGGGAGAAATTTTCTATTTTTTTTAATATTTATTATACTGAATTTATTACATTATCACAGCCATTTTGGCTGTGATAATGTAATAATTCAGTATAATAATTCTGCATACGTTTAATCATCAAATATATGCAGTCGTTAGTTCTATATGAAATAGTGCATTTTGGGGAAAATAAATGATCACTCCCTCAAAGTATACTTGGCTAGATAAGACTACTTTGCAATGTTGATGAAATTGGCTACAGATTGTGTCTCACATACGCCAGATGCGGGATCTCGCTGTACAGGTTGCAAATAAAATATATCAACCAAAAGCACCATTTTATTTGGTTAGATTCCAAGCAGTTCGTGTTTTATTCCAATTTCTGCTAACATAGATTGTAGGGGAGACAATTTGATATTACTGTTGCCTGTGATTTCATCAACATTGCAAAGTGTACTTATCTAGCAAAGTATACTTTGAGGGAATAATCATTTATTTTTCCCAAAATGTATTGTCATATAGAACTAACGACTGCATATATTTGATGATTAAAAGTACGCAGACTTATTATACTGAATTTATTACACGCTTGCGAGTTATTTGCATGGGTTTCGCTGTGAGAGAAAACCCGTAATCAATTCCTCACAAATAATACACCGTGAAGAGAACACCCGTAATTGCGCGCCTATTTTCTTGGAAACCACGAGCTACCATGCAAAATGTTTACTTTTTATTACAGTCAAAATAAAGTTATTTGAAAACGTGGAAAGGGTTTCGTATGGAAGCCCTGGAGGGACTTCCGACTTCTTTACTTCCGACTTCCGACTTCATCACTTCTGACTTCATTACTTCCGACTTCATTACTTCTGACTTCCGACTTCATTACTTCCGACTTCATCACTTCCGACTCATTACTTCAGACTTCATCACTTCATTATTCATTATTCCCGACTTATCACTTTGACTTCATACTTCCGACTTCATTATTCTTGACTTCCGACTTCATTACTTCCGACTTCATTCACTTCCGACTTCATTACTTCATGACTTCATCAAATTAATTACTTCATTACTTCCGACTTCATCACTTCTGACTTCATTACTTCCGACTTCATCACTTCCGACTTCATTACTTCAGACTTCATCACTTCATTCTTCATTACTTCCGACTTCATTACCTTCTGACTTCATTTACTTTCGACTTCGACTTCATTACTTCATTATTACATTCGACTTCGACTTCATATTCTTTCTTCATTACTCAGGACTTCATTTCACTTCATTACCTTCCGTTTCTTCCGACTTCATTCAACTTTCTTGACTTATTACTTCCGACTTCATTACTTCCGACTTCCGACTTCATTACTTCATTACTTCATTACTTTCGACTTCCGACTTCTTTATTATTACTTCATTATTCAGACTTCATTCCACTTACAATTACTTGCATTAACAACTTTCCGACTTCATTACTTCTTGACTTCATTACTTCCGACTATTCCGACTCATTACTTCATTACTTCCGACTTATTCCGACTTATTTCATTACCTTCATTAACTCATTACTTCAGACTTCATGCACTTTGCTTATTACTTCATTACATTCCGACTTATTCATCACATTCTGACTTCATTACTTCCGACTTCATTACTTCCGACTTCCGACTTCATTACTTCATTACTTCCGACTTCCGACTTCATTACTTCATTACTTCATTACTTCATTACTTCAGACTTCATTACTTCATTACTTCATTACTTCAGACTTCATTACTTCATTACTTCATTACTTCCGACTTCATCACTTCTGACTTCATTACTTCCGACTTCATCACTTCCGACTTCATTACTTCCGACTTCATTACTTCCGACTTCCGACTTCATTACTTCATTACTTCATTACTTCAGACTTCATTACTTCATTACTTCATTACTTCCGACTTCATCACTTCTGACTTCATTACTTCCGACTTCATTACTTCCGACTTCCGACTTCATTACTTCATTACTTCCGACTTCCGACTTCATTACTTCATTACTTCATTACTTCATTACTTCAGACTTCATTACTTCATTACTTCATTACTTCAGACTTCATTACTTCATTACTTCATTACTTCGACTTCATTCACTTCTTGACTTCATTACTTCCGACTTCATCACTTCTGACTTCATTACTTCCGACTTCATTACTTCCGACTTCCGACTTCATTACTTCATTACTTCATTACTTCAGACTTCATTACTTCATTACTTCATTACTTCCGACTTCATCACTTCTGACTTCATTACTTCCGACTTCATTACTTCCGACTTCCGACTTCATTACTTCATTACTTCCGACTTCCGACTTCATTACTTCATTACTTCATTACTTCATTACTTCATTACTTCAGACTTCATTACTTCATTACTTCATTACTTCAGACTTCATTACTTCATTACTTCATTACTTCCGACTTCATCACTTCTGACTTCATTACTTCCGACTTCATCACTTCCGACTTCATTACTTCCGACTTCATTACTTCCGACTTCCGACTTCATTACTTCATTACTTCATTACTTCAGACTTCATTACTTCATTACTTCATTACTTCCGACTTCATTACTTCATTACTTCATTACTTCCGACTTCATTACTTCATTACTTCATTACTTCCGACTTCATTACTTCATTACTTCATTACTTCAGACTTCATTACTTCATTACTTCATTACTTCCGACTTCATCACTTCTGACTTCATTACTTCCGACTTCATCACTTCCGACTTCATCACTTCTGACTTCATTACTTCCGACTTCATCACTTCCGACTTCATTACTTCAGACTTCATCACTTCATTACTTCATTACTTCCGACTTCATACATTCTTACTTCATTACTTCACTTCATTACTTCGACTTCATTACTTCCGACTTCATTACTTCCGACTTCCGACTTCATTACTTCATTACTTCCGACTTCCGACTTCAGACTTCATTACTTCAGACTTCATTACTTCATTACTTCCGACTTCCGACTTCATTACTTCATTACTTCCGACTTCATTACTTCCGACTTCATTACTTCATTACTTCATTACTTCCGACTTCATTACTTCAGACTTCATTACTTCCGACTTCATCACTTCTGACTTCATTACTTCCGACTTCATCACTTCTGTCTTGGAAGTAATGAAGTCGGAAGTCGGAAGTAATGAAGTCGGAAGTGATGAAGTCAGAAGTGATGGAGTCGGAAGTCAGAAGTAATGAAGTCGGAAGTAATGAAGTCAGAAGTGATGAAGTTAGAAGTCGGAAGTAATGAAGTCGGAAGTCGGAAGTAAAGAAGTCGGAAGTCCCTCCAGGGCTTCCATAGTTTCGACTAATCTAGAATGTTAATGTGATTTAACAAATTCCAAACATGCAGTCAAATATATCTGGTTCATAGAAACAGCTGCGTAATTTGGATTTGAAAAAGTTTACATGACGTCACATTTGACGTCACACAAAGTAACGTCAAAACGCGGGAAAATACGTCATTGTATAACTATTCATGCGCACATCACGATTCATTGATTATAATCTCAAAAATAGACTAAATATGCATATATATCCGCCGTGGAAGTGTAATAAATAGGATATTCTATCGTACATGTTTGAATAGCGGAAATAATACACTCGTGTCCGTCGGCGTCCGTGCAAGCAACTCGTTCGCTACGCTCACTCGTTGCTTACGCGGAAGCCAACGCACACTCGTGTATTATTTCCCGCTATTCAAAATGTACGATGGAATATCCTCTATTTATTACATTATCACAGCCAAAATGGCTGTGATAATGTAATAAATTCAGTATAATAAAAATTAATAATTTTATCCTTAAATTGAAAATTTGTCCCTCAAAGTATACTTTGCTAGAAAAGTATACTTTGCAGTGTTGGTGAAATAGGCTACAGTTCTTATGTCACTTTTAGATCATTACATGTATTTGCTTCACTATTAATCATTAAAGTTATGTTTTCCTTTCAGATATTTTTAACCCACTGGTCCGCTTTCAGCTATATTTCATTATGATCTACTTCAATACAAAGCTTGTGAGTTCAATCCTCACCCTAGCCATGAAAAATACTTACATAGTAAAACATAGTACACATATACTCAGGCGTGTTGAATGGAAATACTATGAAAGCATTTTGCCATGTTTAAGGCGGGGAGTGAGGCCACGACCGCCTCTCTATCATAGGCTGTCAAACCCATCATCATTCATTGTCCTTTCAGACAAAAATTGTCAGTTTCTGTTGTTGTAATTCACCTCCGTGTCCAATGTCCTATCATTGGACTATCCTCCCATACATTTGAGACAAAAATAGTCAGCGTCTACATTTACACTTCACTTCCGTGTGTGTATTGAAGTCCACTGCTCTATCACCAGGCTAGAAAACCATATATGCAGTGTACATTGAAACGAAACTAAAAGTAAGTTTCTGTCTTAAAGGTACATGCCCACACAGTAGGCACAATATGTTCTTTATAGGAAAAAATAAGTGTATAATTGTGTCACTATTCCACCAGTTCTAAATATTACGAGTGCCCGCTATACAGATATAATGGTAATATCTATTTGACTGATAGTGACTCGCGGTGGTATCCGGCTATTTATACTAATTATATGCGTCACCTGAAAAAATAAAATTGTTGATAGATTATAAAGTTTGACCAGTGTACATCCAAAAATAAATACAGAGAATAAATAGTAGTGTCCGTTAACATTTTAAGGAAAGACGGTTATCGCCAATGATATCAGTGTTTACATTTACGTCCGATATAAAATGTATGATAATGCCAATCGATACGTGGGGTAATGGTGAATGAATGTTTGTTTTGCCAGAAAATGTCTCAGATGATGTATTTGATATAAAGAACATTTTGTGCCTACTCAGTGGACGTGTACATTTAACGCTTCACTTCCGTGTGTTTGTCAATTAACCCAGGGGCGGCGGAAGCGGGGTGGGGCAGGGGGGGGGGGGGGGGCGGTCGCCCCCCCCCCAATAAAGACCCCCCAATAATTCTGTAAAAAAATTATTTTTTACTGTAATATATTTGTGTAATCATGATTACTGGGAACCCGACTCTGACTGAGCCAACTCATTTAAGAGAGGGAGGAGCAGTTGGGACCTGCCGATCCGGCCTAACCGTCCATCCACGGAGTTTAATCGTCGGTTTGGAGGTGGGAGACAAAAAGTAAACGCCGATTTAATCGCCATAACAACAACAACAACAACATATAATGTCTGCTAAAAAATTAATATAATGTGTTCAAACATTGCTGAGAATGCAGGAAATTGTGTTTCACACCACTTGGATTTCAAAAAATTAGCGAATTCGGCCCCTTCGGGCCCTCACAAAGTTCGCCCCCCCCAATAATCAATTGCTTCCGCCGCCCCTGTAACCTGCCCTGTATTGACTGAATACGTAATGACTGATAATATATTGCTGTATCTGGCATTGACCTGATACAAACATCCGGGTTACAACAAAGTGAAACTGACGTTCCATTGGTCGGATGACGTCACGTGCAATTACCGAATGACGTCAATGTAATGACGAAACGTAAACAAATCCGCTTTCTGTTCATAGATACATGTAACGACTTCATTTGTGGTCATATTTTACCACAAAACGTTACCTGATAAATATAATACCAGGCTACTGTCTTTTGATATCAAGTTTATCAGGCTCGGCTCGGAAACGGTAGGAATACCTCGGCAAGCCTCGGAATTCCTACGCGTTTCCTAGCCTTGATACCAAAGGACGCTAGCCTGATATTCTCTATGTATTGGAGTCCAATACCGTACCATTAGGCTATCAACATTGAAACCTTCGAAACAAAAACTAGCCGGTTTCTGTCTTAACGCTTCACTTCCGTGTGTATATATGGGAGTCCACTGTCCCACAATTAGGATATCAACCAATCTTCACTGTTCTTCGCAACAAAAATAGCCCGTTTCTGCCTTTGTGCCTTTGTGCTTTATCTATCGATCTACGTGTGATCATTGACGCACACTGCTCTATAGTCGGCTACCAAAACATCCTTATTATACAAAAATATGTATACATAAAATGTGCGCGTCACTTCCGCATGTGAGTTGAAGTGCAATGCTCTTCTAGTAGGCCACCCAGACACATGGAAGCGTCCCAGGGGCCGTTTGACTAAACTTTGATGAAATCGGCACAAGGGGCCCGTTTCACTACACTTCGTACGACTAAAATGTTCGTAAGTGCATATTTATGATCGTCTGGAAATCTCAATTGATGGATTTACATTTATTGAGCATAGGCTGCATTTGCAGCCTATGCTCAATAAATGTAAATCCAATAATTGTTTGCAAGAAAACATTGTTAAAATGAAATGTACAGACTATCATAATTTTGCACTTACGAACATTTTAGTCGTACGAAGTGTAGTGAAACGGGCCCCTTGTGCCGATTTCATCAAAATTGCAAAGTATACTTGTCTAGCAAAGTGTACTTTGAGGGATAATAATTTATTTTTCCCGAAATGCATTATTTCATATAGAACTAACGACTGCATATATATGATGATTAAAAGTATGCAGAATTCTGAATTTATTACATTATCACAGCCGAAATTGCTGATAATGTAGTAAATTCAGTATACTACAAATTAATAAACTGATCCTTAAATTGAAAATTTCTCCCTCAAAGTATACTTTGCTAGATAGGTATATTTTTCAATGTTGGTGAAGTAGGCTACTGGTGCAAATGCTAAAATATATTTATCTCCTAAGTCCAGTGTCTCCTAATTTGGAATTACTATCTCCTAATTAGGATTTAATATCTCCTAATTAGGACTTATTATATCATAACTAGGACTATCTCCTAAGAAGGACTTACTATCTCCTAATTCGGAGATAAAACATGTTTAGAATTGCCACATATAGTAAGTCCTAATTAGGAGATAGTAAGTCCTAAATAGGGATACTAACTCCTAATTAGGAGATACTACGTCCTAATTATGAATTAGTATCTCCTAATTAGGAGATAAACATATTTTAGCACTGGCCCCAGGACGCTTCCATCCAAGCATCATCGTTGTCCTCTGAAACACACACAAAGCCAGGTTTTGCATAAAATGTACGCTTCACTTCCCTATGGGTGTTTTACCTCCAGACAGTACTTCACCATTTAGTGGGCTATCAACGAAATCACAATGTATTATAAAATAAAAATAACCAGTGTTTGCGCCTCACTTCCGTGTGGGCGATGTTATGAATGAGGCCGAGACTCGAGAAATAGGGCTTATGGGATTTGTGATCAGTGTAGCTCTTGATCAAATAATACACCCCTGTATCCTGATAATGATCTACGTTTTTTTATAGAAACATGACAGGTGTTTCATTGATGTAATAGCAAACAGTGCAGATCCTGATCAGACTGTGCGGATGCACAGGCTGATCTGGATCTACACTTGTAATAAAACCCATTTCTCAAGTCATAGCCATAAATACCTGTAAATTGTTCTGCAAACTTCCCCAATGATCAGTGACGTAGGAGGGTGGTGGAGGTGAGACGGTGTGGGATCGGGCGGTATCGCTAGGTCACGTAATCGCCTGCGGATGGGTGGCCACGTCTCAAATTCAAATTACAAGCATGGACGGCTGGCGCATGCGCAACATTACAACGTTTATGCAGCAAAAAAAAGTGTCCTACTCGTTTCTGTGATTTGAGAAATGGGGCTTATGGTTTTTGCGACCAGTGTAGACCCAAATCAGCCTGTGCATCCGCATATCCGCACAGTCTGATCAGGATGAGCACTGTTCGATATTCCGTCAACAAAACACCCGTCATGCTTGTATCAAGCATGATCACATCTTTGATACTTGTAACAAGCATTATTATATATTTGATACTTGTAACAAGCATTATCAATTATTTGATAATTGTAACAAGCATTATCACATCTTTGATACTTGTATCAATCATTATCACATATTTGATACTTGTATCAATCATTATCACATATTGATACTTGTAACCAGCATTATCACATATTTGATACTTGTATCAGTCATTATCACATATTTGATACTTGTTTCAATTATTATCACATATGTTATCCTTGTCACAAGCATTATCACATCTTTGATACTTGTATTAATCATTATCACATATTTGATACTTGTTTCAATCATTATCACATATTTGATACTTGTATCAAGCATTATCACATATTTGATACTTGTATCAAGCATTATCACATATTTGATACTTGTTTCAATCATTATCACATATTTGATACTTGTAACAAGCATTATCACATATTTGATACTAGTAACAAGTATTATGACATATTTGATACTAGTAATAAGTATTATGACATATTTAATACTTGTAACAAGCATTATCACATCTTTGATACTTGTAACAAGCATTATAACATAATTGATATTTGTAACAAGCATTATTACATCTTTGATACTTGTATCAAGCATCTTCACATCTATGATACTTGTAACAAGCATTATCACATATTTGATACTTGTGTCAATCATTATCACATATTTGATACTTGTAACAAGCATTATCACATATTTGATACTTGTATCAAGCATTATCACATATTTGATACTTGTGTCAATCATTATCACATATTTGATACTTTTAACAAGCATTATCACATATTTGATACTTGTAACAAGCATTATCACATATTTGATACTTGTATCAAGCATTATCACATCTTTGATACTTGTTTCAATCATTATCACATATTTGATACTTGTATCAAGCATTATCACATATTTGATACTTGTGTCAATCATTATCACATCTTTGATACTTGTGTCAATCATTATCACATATTTGATACTTGTGTCAAGCATTATCACATATTTGATACTTGTGTCAATCATTATCACATCTTTGATACTTGTAACAAGCATTATCAAATCTTTGATACTTGTAACAAGCATTATCACGTAGTTGATGCTTGTAACAAGCATTATCACATATTTGATACTTGTATCAAGTATTATCACATATTTGATACTATCAACAAGCATTATCACATATTTGATACTTGTATCAAGTATTATCACATATTTGATACTATCAACAAGCATTATCACATATTTGATACTTGTATCAAGTATTATCACATATTTGATACTTGTATCAAGCACTATCACATACATATTTGTAGATACATTTGTATCATCACTTTGATATTTGTATAAGCATTATCACATCATGATACTGTATCAAGATATCACATATTTGATACCTTGTAACAAGCATTATCACATATTTTGATACTTGTATCAAGCTTATTTTCACATCTATGATACTTGTAACAAGCATATCACATATTTAGATACTTATCAACATAATATTATCATTATCATTATACTTGTAACAAGCATTATCAACATCTTTGATACTTGTAACGAAGCATTATAACATTATCACTTGATACTTGTATAACAAGCATTATCACATCTTTGATACTGATCATAATCAAGCATCACATCTTATTGACTTGTAACAAGCATTATCACATATATACACTGTAACAAACAAGATTACACATATGATACTTGTAATCAAGCATTATCACATATTAATTGATACTTGTAACAAGCATTATACATCTTTGATACTTGTATCAAGCATTTTACACATGATCTGAATACTTGTAACAGCATTATCATATGTTTGATACTTGTACACTAGCATCACATATTTGATACTTGTATCAAGCATTTTCACATTTTGATACTTGTGACAAGCATTATCACATTTGATACTTGTAACAAACATTATCACATCTTTGATACTTGTAACAAGCATTATCACATCTTTGATACTTGTAACAAGCATTATCACATCTTTGATACTTGTGACAAGCATTATCACATCTTTGATACTTGTAACAAGCATTATCACACTGATACTTGTAACAACATTATCACTTTGATACTTGTGAACAAGCATTATCACACTTTGATACTTGTACAAGCTTATCACATCTAGATACTTGTAACCAAGCAATTATCACATATTTTGATACTTAATCTCAACAAGTATTATCAACATATTTAAATACTTGTAACAAGCATTATCACATCTTTGATACTTGTAAACAAGCAATTATAACATTAATTGATAAACTTGTAACAAGCATTGATCACATTCCTTTGATAACTTGTAATCAAGCATTGTTTTCACATCTAATGATTACTTGGTAACAAAAAGCATTATCACATATTTAATACTTGTAAACCAAACCCATGCACAATATTTGGATACTTGTAAATAAAGCATTTAATCACATATTTGATAACTGTGTGACAAGCATTTAATCAAATTCTTTGATACTTGTAAACACGCATTTTCATTCAAATATGTGATACTTGTAACAAGCATTTATCACATAATTTGATACTTGTTATCAAGCCATTATTTTCACATTTTTGAATTTACTTGTGACATAAGCATTATCAAAAATTTTGATACTTGTAACAATAAACATGATCACCATCTTTGATACTTGTAACTAAGCATTAACACATTCTTTGAGTACTTGTAACAAGCATTTAATCACATCTTTGATTACTTGTGACAAGCATTATTTTCACATCTTTGATACTTGTAACAATGCTTTATTAACACATTCTTTGATACTTGTAAAAAAACATAAGCATTATCCACATATTTGGATACTTGTAACAAGCATTATCACATCTTTGATACTTGTGACAATGCAGAATCACATTCTTTTGATACTTGTAACAAGGCATTATCACCCATCTTTGATACTTGTAACAAGCATTTATCACATCTTTGATACTTTGTAACAATTGCATTAGCAACATCTTTGAATACTTGTATCAAGCATTATCACATCTTTGATACTTATTAACAAAGCCATTTACTAACATAAAATTGATACTTGTAACAAGGCATTGATCCAACAATCTTTGATTACTTGTATCTAAGCATTTTCACATCTATGATACTTGTAACAATCGCCCCCATTATCACATATTTAATACTTGTTTAAACAAGCATGCACATATTTGATTACTTGTTTAATAAAGCATTATTACACATATTTGATACTTGTGGACAAGCATTATTCAAATCTTTAAATACTTGTTTAACAGCATTATCCACATTTGTTGATAACTTGTAACAGCATTATCACATATTGAGTACTTGTATCAAGCATTTTCACATCTTTGATACTTGTGAACAAGCATTATCAAAAATTTCATACTTTGTAAACAAACATTATCACATCTTTGATATTGTAACAAGCATTATTTTCACATCTTTGATACTTGTTTAACAAGCATTATCAATTCTTTGATAACTTGTGACAAGAATTATTCACATCTTTGATAAAACTTGTTTAACAAGCATTATCACATATTTGATACTTGAACAAAGCAATTATCACATCTTTGATAACTTGTGAACAAGGGGGGGGGGGGGGGGGGGGTCCAATATTAATCCCAACATCTTTGATACTTGTAACAAGCATTATCACATCTTTGAAACTTGTTAACAAGCATTATACATCTTTGATATTGTAACAGAAGCAATTATCACATATTTGATACTTGTAACACGCATTATCACATATATTATGTTCAACCCGAGAGAGCAAAAGCAACGACTACTTTAAATAAATGTATTATATCATGCTGAACACGAATCCGGTGTCGGTCAATCAAATCAAGGTCACTGTTGGGGTCATTACGTGCACATGGGTCAAATGAGTGCAAAACTAACTCTATTTTGATAATACAATATGTACTTGCATAACATTACAGAAAAATCCGATAAAGTATGTTTTATTGGTGATTATTGTTTTATGGGGCATATACAAAGCAATTCGGTCTGTTGGGACGTCTCTATCGTTGTGAGTACCCACATATTCAAGATGGCCGACAAGCATCAATATTTAGCCTGAAATGTGTACTTATTTGATGAATGAAAACAAATAGGCACTTGGATCTTGATCGGACGGACGCAGAACAACTTTTGGATACCATGCATTAATTTTAAACATAGATGGAGGCTATCAAATCCATATGAATCCAAGATGGACGTAAAATATTCATCAAGATCAGGCAGCATTATCTACAATGTGGTGGACCATATCTTGGTACTAAGTTAGATATGAACATATTAGTTTGATTTTCATCTGATATACGATATCAAAATATAGATCAATATTTATGCTCTTCTTAAAGAGCCTGTTTGATTCAAAATGGCCGCCATGTTTTCCAGAAACTCGAAAGTTATTGAATATAATGTTTACTTGTGCTTTACTTATGTATACTACTACATACTGTTAGGCGGTTGAATCAGTAAGTTGGACACACTTGATTTTGAAGTCATTTGTAATTTTGTTTTTTCAAATTGGTCGCCTCATTTAGGCCCATATATGCGCTTCAAAAAATATACAAAATATAAATAAAATAAACAAATTAGTGGTGATTTAGAAGGAATTATTTTATTGCGTTATCGATGCCGCGAAGGCTAAACATTTTTGTTTGCACATTCACGGACAGACCTCGGCAGATTAACCCTTCCACCCATAAGTAACTTAAATTCATTTTGATATGTTAATTTTGCAACCCAATCCAATCATCACAAAATGATTTTCAGACCAGTCCATTTATGAACATGGGGTGTTTTTGTTCTCAAACTTATGAAAAGTACTTACAAAAAGTGCAGATCCTGATGAGACGGCTCGTCACGAGCCGGCTCATCTGGATCTATACTTTTTGCCAATACCACAATACAGGCATGTGGTGTCGAAAGGGTTAAGGGGATGCGTACGCACACGTCGCACCCCCTCTGCGTACGGGCCTGGCTACTATGTTGAGGTAGTTGCCTTATAATAATAGACATAGTTCATACATGTACATAAGAGCCCCTCTTTTTTTTATTAATTCGTTCCCACGAAATAACAATACGTTCCCACGAAATAACAATTCTTTCCCTCAATTTAACAATTGTTAATTCGAGGGAAAGAATTGTTATGTCGTGGGAACGAATTGTTAATTCGAAGGAACGAATTGTTAAATTGAGGGAAAGAATTGTCATTTCGTGGGAAAGAATAGTTAATTCGAGGGAACGAATTGTTATATCGTGGGAACGAATTGTGAATTCGAGGGAACGAATTGTTAAATTGAGGAAACTAATTAATAAAAAATAGTCCATGTCCCCTGTGGTGCTTCTATGTACACGCTACAGTAGCAACAATAATTCGCCCCCGATATGCTATCTACGGCTACAATTTGACCCATTCAAAAATGTGAGCGACCGAAGTGCATAACCAAATCGAGCACCTGCTATTTTCCCCCGATTCACTCGATTATGGTAAACAGAGCCCTCCCCACTACATACTCCACACACACACATCCTTTTCTGGTAAAATACCTTATCTTTCGGCAATTATTTAGAGCGCAACCAAGAAGCCTAATACCCATTTCAATGTAATAAAGTGCATGTGGCTGTGACTGGTGAAATGGGGCAGATGGGTTTTGCGACCAGTGTGGATCCAGACCATAGTCTGATCAGGATCTGCACGGTTTGCCATTCCATAAATGATCACACGTCATGCTGCTAATTATAATATATATAGATCGTTATCAGGCTACAGGAGTGTGCTATTCGAGCAGGAGCTACATTCGTCACTAATCCCAATAGCCCCATTTCTCCAGTTAAAGCCGCATATAAGTAAAGAGCTGTTACTGGATAATTAAACATATAAGTAAAGAGCTGTTACTGGATAATTAAACATGTTAAAGCATGAAGTATGTTTTAAATAAGTATTGCTGGGGCATGTTCGGAGTATTGGGAAC
Source organism: Conchocele bisecta (assembly GCA_029237695.1). Taxonomy (NCBI): domain Eukaryota; kingdom Metazoa; phylum Mollusca; class Bivalvia; order Lucinida; family Thyasiridae; genus Conchocele; species Conchocele bisecta. Next base: position 104,820,084 of record CM055271.1, read on the forward strand.
CGGCCTGCAATAATTTAGCAGAAAATGGCCCTTTTACCTTTATAAGTTAGAGAATACCAAATGGCGCGAAATCGCCCACGGGGTATGCAGAAGTAGTCCGGTATAAACACATAGGGCGGGAGTTTGAGGTCACAGACCTAGTTTGCTTGCAATTATTTATCTATTACTACCCAGTTTCAGACTGGCTGCAGGTCATGTACAAGTAGGTCCCACAGCATCGATACGAATAGTGAAAGTAGGAGAGACTGGATTCGGTTAAATTACATAGTAAAACTATTTGGTGCGGTCTAACCTATATCGGTGGTGGGGGTGGGGTAATTGAGTGAATCTGAAATCATTGGCGTTCGCGATGACTATCCTACCATTGTTATGGTATGTGATAGGAGGCAGTAAAGAAAGTTGTTTAGCTTTTTTTTGTTTCACTGTGGCTGTGATAATGTAATAAATTCAGTAGAACAATTATGCATACTTTTAATCATCACATATATATGCAGTCGTTAGTTCTATATGAAATAGTGCATTTCGGGAAAAGTTAAATGATTACTCTCTCAAAGTATACATAGCTAGATAAGTATGATTAGCAATTTTGGTGAAATCAGCTACAGAGGACTGGGAAAATACTTTGAGTTACAGGTAATGAAAATTCGAGTTAATGTGTTACTTATATCGCTAGGGACTTCTTATTTAAAAGTTAAAATCGTGACTTTACGAAACAAAGGAAATAAATCAAAAGTTCGTTTCAACACGTTTTTTAAACTTCCTGTCGTTTATCTTTTGCATGGATGCGCAAGCAGGGGTTCCATGTTACTTTGAGTTTTCCAACCTACATAAACAACTAATTATCGCTCGGGTAATTCCCACATCCAAGGAATTACGTCTTCTTTCTTTTCTTTTTATAAGTTTTCTGGCGGTACATGCGAGCATTTGTCTGTGTCACATATGAGACGAGCCATGCGTTTTGTACCTTCTGACAACTGCGTTTATATCATGAACCACATTTACAAAATTTAGCAAGTTTTCCATAAAATGAATGGAGTCAAAAGTTGACACAAATTTCAGAGTACATTCCGCATTGAAGTAATTTACAGAAAATATCTTCTTTTCTGTACATATATATGTCGGTAGGTACAAAATCGCATGGCTTGTCTCATATATGTAGCGAGCCGTCAAATCCGGATCTGTTTGCAAATTGTTCCAAAAATTCTCCCGTTTATATGGTCCTAAACCTTGAAATGTCTATTCGAGAGCGAGTGTATCCGTAATTGGGTCGCTGAGGTGAAATATGGAAATACACACGCTGTGTCAGGTGACTTATTGTAATCCATCAGTTTAGACTACTAACACACATTTAAAGGTAAATGCCCACTCAGTAGGCACAAACTGTTCTTTATATCAGAGACGTCATCTGAGACATTGTCTGGCAAAATAGACGTTCATTCAAAATTACTCCACGTTTTGATCGACTGTATTATCCATGTTATATCAGACGTCAATTTCCACACTGATATCATGGGCGATAACCGTGTTTCTTTAAAATACTAACGGACATTACTATTTATTATCTGTATTTATTATTTGATGTGCAATTCTTATACTTTATAATCTGTCGAAAATATTTTTGTTACGTGCCGCATTAAATAAAAATAAATATTACAACATTATTATATTTGTATAGCGAGCACTCGTAATTGTTATAACTGGTGGAATTGTGACACAATTATACACTTATTTAATTCCCATAAAGAACATTTTGTGCCTACTTAGTGGGCATGTACCTTTAAAGGAATTGTTTGACAAATCTGAATGGGTACGCTTTTGAATGATAACCAACAATACACGTGTTTGGCTGGCATATGGACCGATAGGCTGAGCTACAGCGTTAGTCACTTCATAATTCCCCAATTGCTGCCATCGGCTGGATGTCAAAGTAATTAGACCGTTTGCGCCTGTTTGCTTTCAGCATTTCCTCCTCTGTGACCTGAAAGGAATATGTAGTTGACCTTGGTCCCCCGGGAATGGCTTTTGCTGGTACTGGGTTAGCCAGCCCCAGCTCACGGCACAGTTCATTACACTTGTGGTTGGCAAGGACCTGGGTCATGCCGCCAACACCGAGGTCCGTCGCTCCGTATATCATATCCCGACTGTGGATGGCTGGGTCCGTCAGGATATACTTCTTGCCAGACTTTACACCCTACAGCAAATAATAAAATACACGTGACCAAACTAGTTAATCCCATACTGCTAACAGATATAGCATGGAGTCTCTCAATATCATGTCGATGATTAAACGCTACATACCTCTATATCAGTGTTTGTAAACAGTGTAGATCCAAATGATTCGGCTCATAACGAGCCGTCTAATCATGATCAGTACTTTTTGCAAATCATTTTCAGATACCAGACGCCCGAGACAATGAGTGTCAGGCCAAAAACAATACCATTCAACAGGATGGTCCCAGGTATGTTAGAGTTTGGTGAGATAGCTGTCAAACACTAATATAAAACAAAAGTTGAGAGCATACAAGTTTGCAAACTCCAAAGTTTGCAAATTCCAAATATTTAGATTTGGAATAGGGAAGAGGGGAAGAGGGGCTTCTTACTTGTTTGTGAAAAAGTGGCTATTAGAGAACTGGTGTGAAATAGCCCATGCAAGGCAAAGCGCGTTCATTGATTATAGATTACTTACCTCTATAAAATGCATAGTCTACAATATACGCAGTATAGTCGGACCAGGGGCCCGTTTCACTAAACTTCGTACGACTAAAATGTTCGTAAGTGCAAATTTAGGTCTGGACATTTCAATTGATGGATTTACATTAGTGAAACGGCCCCCTGTTGGGTTTATAATGGGGGTATGTGTGTAGGGAGTTCAGTCGCCTGTGCTGTAATCATGGTAATAAGCGCGTGTTAACCCCAGTGCCCAAACGGCTCAAACTCTATGTGTGCATTGTTTAAAATCAGCTTGTGGAATTGCATGGCATGCATTGTGAATTTGAGTCTCACGATTTTGAGCAAACCAATGAGAATAGTATACCAGTTGAGTGTATTCATTCCTTAGATGTCGTAGACCGTAATTAGTGTTTCAAATGATATAGCATATAGAAACGCGATCATAAATGACTTACACATCACTTTGGCGGTCACAGGAAAATTATGTATGGAATACATGCTGTAAATGGCGGCCATTTTTAAATCTAATATGGCGATTACATTATCTGTTTTCGTTTCCCATTGAAACACAATGCGACGCAAATCGCCAATACTTATCCAAATTGACGTCTAGCGATTTCATATTGGTCAGTGGCGTAATCGTGTTTCACCTCGCAAAATAGTTCCTTCGAAATCGCCACTAATTTGTTTATTTTATTTATATTTTGTATATTTTAGGCATATATTGCGGGTGATGTACATACATAATAAAATAAAAAAGGTTAATTGATTTGTAAGTGGATATACAACTGTATGCCACTTGATCCGCCGTGAAACGACCCTAAAGCCCCTAAAGTCACGCAATATCGCACGTTGTGGAACTCGTACATATATCTACGTACAAATCAAATAACCTATACATATTAGTTGGAACGACAGTGGAACCTCTCTAAACCGGACACCATTGGAGATAGTTTTTGTAATCACGGATCCAGGACGTAGACTTGCCATGAACCCCATTTCTTCAGTCACAGCCACAGCTGCAATTGTACATGTAGCTCACCTGCAAGTCACAGACCATGAGGTTATGGCCGCTGCTGCTCCAGGTCCAGTGACAGAAGGCAGTCATCAGGATTTCGATACTCTGCTCATACCCGCCATTGGAGTTAAACTTCTCGTACGTACCGGAAATGTACGGCTCTATGGACACGTGCTCACCCTGCTTCACGTAATTAGTATTTGCCACAGGGAAGACCCAGAGAAAATTCCACGATGAAATTTTATCAATCTTGGCGATCAATGGTATGAGAAATTCCATCTCGTAGTCATCTGTAATATAATTCCGTAGACGGGGAAAATACTTGCTGCTGAATTGCTGAGCAAAGCCGTACGCCTTCTTGCTTGCGGCCAGATCTGGTACCATATTTATATAGTTCGCAAATTCCCCTTTTACGACCTTTGTCACGCACTGTGACCCTCTTCTAGGACCATCTCCGATTAAAGTTCCCCTGCATGCCCATCGGCATGCACCTTCGGCGAAATAATTGTCTTCAAATTTTGCCCAGTACTTGCAGCCGTCATGTATATCTTTATTAATTGACATGAGGGTCTCGTGTTTCGAACTATCGCTTCCCATTGTGACTATCTGTAACAAAACATACACAAGTGACATTTATGTCATGCAATGGACTTTCGCAGTGACGTAACTTGGTGGACCCGTTCTATACTTGACCATTGTTTGATTTAAAAGTAATTGTTTCGTAAATCTGATGGAATATATGTATAACATATATGTGAATACTGCCTCGCTACAGTATCCTATACGACACATTGGGTGGCCAAGTCGGCCATCCTTGCGTGTTCCAGCCATCAGCTAGTTTCACCTGTTCTGCCATTTGACAAAGAACTCAACATGTGAAGTAGAACACATGATATAATGTAGCTAATCACATGTATAAAAGCCAAGAGAACGGACTCCTATCAATTATATTACACCAAACTGTAAAATATGTCAGCTTTCTGGACAGGTTTGTGCCTTGTGTTTTAGCAACATGAACCGCCATTATCTGTAGCCTCATACACAGAAAATTGCACAATGTATCACTCTTACCTGGTAAACCACACAACACATACCATATATACCCACTACTGTCCTCTGGTGTACACAGTGTACATTAACATAGGCTGTGCATCAGATTGAAAAGCTCAAACATCAACATTTATTTTGAGATTGATGGGATAAATTCTCAGATATCTTGTATTTTGTATAGTTTGCTGGCATAATATTTATAGCTTGCCGTTGTCAAATCTGTATATTATGTATTGCACCAAATGTTATTTGGTTTACTGTCAAGTTATTGGCTGTATGTGTCAAACGCACGAAGTGGTGAAACTGTACGATAGCTTGTACATACAAGGACGGCGGAGATGGCAACTCAATGCTCCATATAGTATACAGTAACAAGACAATATTCACATATGTTACATTCATATATCACATCACTCTTATGAAGTAAAGTGTATCTATCTATGACCTACTACCTTAAAATCACTAGAACAAGTGAACAGATGCTCACGGATACCCCGGCAGCCGCCTGGACCGACACAATTAACGTTAACGCAAATATTACGGACGGACGGACGAAAATACGAAAATTATATATAAACTTCGACACATTTAGTATGCTGTGGATATAGTAAAACACTAGTGTTCCGCTACGCGATGAAGATATGAAAAAAATGTCTGTTTCGTATGATTCGTCAAGAAAATCAGTCTTAAATTGTCACAGAGATAGTTTCTACGAACATGCTTTCATAAGCAAGGCGTTTATCTAACATACAGTATGAGCAAGCTCGTAATCCAACTAAATACAAGGAAACACATATTAACATTAGCATAAGTTGGCCACAGTTGAGGAGACATGTCGTTCTGTTGAAAGTCGTATTTGGCCATTATCAATATCTCATTTTAGCCCTACGAACACTATCAACTGTATCAATGGTCATGGGTCTCATTTCATCAAATGTGAGCAAAACATTTTGTAAAAGAGCATTTAACGGTATTGGTTTCTGGAGAAAATTTAAACATAAATACGCTAGTTTTGCTAAATGTGACCAGCCACTGGAAAAGGAACCAGTTGGGTGATGGCTGTTTAATGGTAGAACGGTAACAATTGTAGCCTTTGGCAAAACTTACATTTTCTGTAAGTGCCATCTTAGTTGTGTATCAGGAGAAAATATCTTACTTAGTTATAAAGATATAAAACTTATATTTGCAGCATGGTATGGCTTAGCGTGCAGTCAATGTCAGATGTTAACATAATTTTATGAAGTGAATCTCCGAACACATATGATAGACAACTTTATAATTGGGACTACCTATATAGTCAATTGCTACACCAACGTTCGACAATTTACGCATATAATAACGCAATGTATCTGCAAATGCATCTTTTCTCCAAACGTGGCATTTACCATATATTATACAAGTTCATGATTTGACAAAACATTGATGTTAATGACTTCCGATATGCATGCATATGTGAGCGCACTTATGGCAGCGATAATATACAAACAGTATACATTTTCGAAATCAGAAAAGAATGGATGAATGAAAAAACTTAAAATCAGTAATTTTCACCCAACTGGTCCATTTTCTGTTGAAGTGCCACCAACATAGCATTCATGCTTTTCGCATATGCGTTTGCGATTAGTAGCTGCTTTTAGCTGGATACTACGTCATCGACTACGCCAGTGTTTGCCTTCACTTCGATTGCCTTTATTTATGGCACTGTTAAACTCGCTTATATCTTCTTGTCATGCACGTACATTGTGTGTTACGTTATTACAGTGTTTTATGTAATTATATAGGATTGATCGATGATCACACTATATATTTTAATAAAGCATTTTGAAAAGTTTCAAGCGAGTTTTTCAGATAGTCAGTGGTAACGGTGAATCAGTGAAAGCATTACATCACTACTAGCAGGTTTTGTATGTCGATGACGCACGGAATACAATTTCATGGGTTCGATGTTGACAACATCGATAGCCTACATGCAAATGCGATAATTAGCCACACAACGCATGATTATGATCAAGGGACAATTGCGACTGCATTCATACAGTATTCATTGATATATCAGGCACGTAACACGTAACCCGCACGTATCAGGCACGTATTCATTGATATATCAGGCACGTAACACGTAACCCGGGCCTGCAGAATGTTCTGAAAATTAAAAAAAAAATTAAAAACGACAAAAATACAGTAAAAATTCGTAGAAACAGAACCGAAATACACGGATGGTATATCGTTGGACCACACTTATTTTACAAACGATCAGAAAGAGACACCACGTTACTTCACAAGTGGGAACACGTATTCTGAAGAAGCCCTACAGACATAGGACATACTAACATTGTGAAGCATCGCATCAATCATCTGCATTGATCTCAGATAAATTAACATATTAAAGAGATGCTTAATACAGGTGCCATTAGAAACAGCGACAGTCAATATTAATCCAAGGTGGTTATTGTACGAAAAAAAGACGGAAGTTTAAGATTCCATGTAGATTATCGGAAATTAAACAACAGAACAGTGAACGATGTGTACGCTATATCTACGAATAGAGGGCACGCTACACCTACTCGCCCGAACCAACTATTTGTCCACGCTTGATCTACGAAGGGGTTACTGGTAGATGGAATCGGACTAAAACGTGCAAGATAGCATTTTAAATGGCACACTAGGCTGCTATGAATTCAATAGAATACTTTTCGGCCGCTAAAACGACCAGCATCATTCCCAAGATTTAGGGAAAGATGCACGTGACCTATATATTTGATTTATGCCCATGTTGGGCCCTAAATGTCAACCCGAGACCTTCGGTTTACCGTACCATCACTCTACCGACTGACAGAGCTAACCGGGCACATGTACACACTTTCACCCCATACTATTGTAATGCGTCTCTAAATTCCATATGTTTGGGCCTTTTGGGTGATTATTTATCATCACGGCCCCACGATGTTCGTCAAATGCACAGAGCGAGCGAAATGCGTACCCGACAATGGGACTCAAACCCGGGACTTTCGGTTTACCGTACTATCGCTCTACCAAATGATCTGACCGGGCACATATACACACTTTATCCCCATATTGAGTTACGTACAGTGACATCGGACATACCCAGGGCCTTCGGTTTACTGTACCATCGCTCTACTGACTGATCTAACCGGGCAGAGATGCACACTTTCTCCGCTCGATAAACTGTTTACCGTGACATATTAGTCTCTAAATTCAATATTGTCTGTAACATTTTGGGGCATATTTATCTGTCACGGCCCCATGTTGTTCGCTAAATCTCACAGAGTGTGAATGCATACCCGACCGTGTGACTCGAAGTCGGGACCTCTGGTTTACAGATGCGCACCTCCTCCCCAGAGTTACGTACCATGACATCGGACATACTCCTCCTCAAAATTTGGATTCATCCCCGAATTTTATTTTTAATTAGTCTCTGAAATCCCTATTTTTGGCAACATTTTTTTGGGACTATTTATCAAGTTTATAGTCGAGTCTGTTAACCTGGATTTTGACCAAAATTGTGACTTACTGGATTAAAGCACTAACTTTTGCACGGTTGTGATTTAGGTCATTGTGAAACATTCTGGAGGGGATGCCACTTTTTAGATATGTAGGTCAAGAGAAAATGACTGTTTTCCAGTTTTCTAATATGGACGCCAAACTGGTGTTTTATAGATCTACTATTTATTAAAAATCATGTCCTATTAAAATGAATCAGTTTAACACGTGCTTAGAAATTATGAATTATAAGTTTGTATAAGTTTATCTCCCGGACGAAAGTCGGGGGATACTATGGATTTGAAACCGAACAAATCACTAATTTTCGAGTTATCTACTTTTGTTTTTTGTCCACTGGTGTATTGTCAGGAGCATGACTTGATCGATGAATACCCTTCGGAATATTTGCATTAACCTTCACACATCCATAGACCACGACTCACAAGTGTGTAGCGCGCAAACAATAGTATATATAACTCTTAATTCACTACTTTTCGAGTTATCTCCCTTTCCATGTTCGAGTACACACTTATTTCTTGTCTGGAGCATAACACTAATACCCTTATAATTATTTTCACTAACCTTCACACATGCTTAGACCACGACCCGGGTGCAATAATAACTAATCTTGCCTCACTAACTTTCAAGTTATCTCCATTTGTTGTTGTTTTTTACCCACTTAGTTCCTGTCCTTGTCTCGTTGAATTGTGAGTTATCTCCCTTTGTTGTTGTTTTATTTGCCCCTGATGTCGTGTCTGGAGCATAACTCAAATACTCTTTTCCAATAGTTTCATGAAACTTCACACATGCATAGCCCACTACACAAAGCTGTGTCTCGTGCAAGACTGACAACTCTTGCCTCACTAACATTCGAGTTACATGTATCTCCATTCTTTGTTAACCGCACTAATTTCGTATCTAGACCATAACTCGAATAACCTTTGTACTATTTTCATGAAACGTCAGACATGCATAGACCACTACCCAAAGGTGTGTCGTGTGCAAGAATGACAAATCTCGCCTTACCAACATATTAGTTTTCTCCCTCTATTGTTTATGTTGACTGCGTGTATGCTGTCAGGGGATACACATACGTTTGTGGACAAGCGTCCATTTCTAGTTTATCATAAATTCGCTTCATGATACTGTCTCTGAAAAACAAATTGTTCAACTTGGTAGTTTTGTTAATACCCATGTGGCGATAAAACGCATAATCGATATCATCCAAAAACGGAACTGTCAGAGTTATTTGAATGATGGCTGATCAAACAGTACCTGGCGGCTTCTAAAAAAATAATTCCAACTTGGATTCGGTTTTTTGTCGGAATTTGAAGTCACTTTATGCGTAAAGGCGAAATCGCAGGTGTAAACATTCAGCAGTATGATACAAAAGTAGTTTGGAGCCACAGTGTCAAAATTGCAAATCTACCAGTAGTGATAAATCTAAAAAAAAAGTATGGATTAACAATAAACCAAAGAAAATGCAAATTAGTAATGGAAACTTGGAAATGGGTCAAGTAAGGCATGTCAGTCAATTGTAGATAGTGTTTGTATATGTTAGCATATCTACTGCCTGGAAATGTCCTTGGGCTTAGACAGTTCGCATGGCGCTTGACTTGATGAATTTTAGTTTGAGAGAAGTTGGAATTTGAGTCGTTTTTATTAACCTGATATATACATAGCGAATGGGCTTCTACGACTAAACATGGTGCCTGCCCTAATCACGAGTCGCATATTTGCTGTGCAGGAAAAAGTTTACATTGACTAGCAACATTGTAAGCCTACAGACTACAAATACAATGCTACGCTTCTTTCATGTGCAGCTCTCATACATACAGCACAACACAGAAACTACCATACAGATATTCATACTGGGCTATAATATTATACCGCCAGTATATATGCACACATGCGCCTGACTATATAATGTAATACTATATTCCTTGACTGGACGCGTGCAGCTGCAAAATTCAAAATGGTCGCCATAACATGAAACAGGATTTAATTTTTGATTGCAGCATTGAAATATTATCCGACACGTGTATACAGGTCGGAGAGCCATTCAAACAAATGACTGTGAAAAACAGTTGCGTTCGAACTTGATGTTGCTGCTAGTTATTCATATGTTAAATCTGTGCATACATTGTTATACTATTCTAACATAATAAATGACGTCTTACTTTCGGAGGTCATGTTACCACATACATTTCCGATGCGTAGCATACACGTGCAACACCATACTGATATTCTGTAGCATAGTTTACGTGTCGATCAAGGTCCTACAACATGTGCCAGTTATACATGTAAGTAGCATGGCAGCTACTGAATATTTCCCTTTGTGCACACAAAAACGGTGAATGTATGCGCAGACACTATCAGTTTCTATGTTCTATTGGTGATAAATAGTAAAGTGTAAATGTGTGATATTTTTGGTAGCCATTTGCACATTTTCAAGTAGAAAAAAATATTAATTATACATATTAAATGATTTCCTTAATATAAAATGACATTAGAGATATATACAAGTGACTAGCAACGCATTATGAGCATAATGATTTGCAATAACAAAAGGTAAACCGTATGGATTCATAGACATTCCGCGACCATCTTGGATACGGCTGTTTCACCATAGCACACACATAGAGAATAGTAGGTTAGTGCCATGAATGGGAAACAATATCTGGCAAGGCTTAGGAAATGGGATGGGCGAGGCTCTGCCGAGCACATCCCGTTTCCGAGCCGCGCCAGATATTGTTCCCATTCACGGCACTAACCTACTATTCTATTTATCCCGTCAACACCTACTAATGTCTTTAAAATGCAAAAAAAATAATCCCAGCCACCGCACATATTCATACGCAGTGATTAGGTCGTATTGACAGGATATCAAAAATGTTTCACGGCACCGTGCTTCACGGCACATACGCACTGTGTTGACGGGATAAATATATATAATATGACACCTCCAGTTGATCTGTAAATACATACTAGAGACGATTTGTAAATAATGTACATACACTATATTTAATAGCGATAATATGAAAATATATGTCAAGTGGAATATTTTGGGGCGCCATTTTGAATTGTATGCATATACATATTGATTTCTGCATCCAACATTATGAATCAGGCCAATATACGATAGGGCATACATTTTGTGAGACTGGGCGATATAATATTCGAACATGATAAATAGTATCGCTGTACGTTGGTTGCCATTTTGGAAAATAGTATTAAAACTAGGTTAGCTCCACAAGATTACTAATAAGTATTATTTATTTGTATATGATTTTTAATGGCGACTCATCAGCTAAGCTCATTTTAGGTCGGTTAACAGGGTAAAATCCCATATTTCATGTGTAGGGAAGAAGGAAAATCCCAAAATCAGAACATAATATTTACAGACAAAAACATATACAGTCAGTGTACGTGGCTTCGCACACTTATATTTTGATAATTATCAGAAACAAGTATACAAATAAAGTTCGCCTTTGTTTGTATTTCGACAGATATGGCACTCAGCAACGGGAATATGTGTGTCACATGTCAGACAGTTCATGCGAGTTCAATGATGCGCCATTGTTGTTGTACTACGTGAATCAATTTGAAAACATGGAAGTGTACATGGCTTTGCACACTCGAAAATATTTCGATGTAACATATATAATCTAACAATAAATATTGACGTTCACCATCAATCCATTATATTTTCAAATAATATAGACATATTAACTAAACACGTATGAAGACATCCACAATGGTGATGTCTGACACCCAGCTACATCAACAGATTCAATTTACTATCCAAACGTTTCAGCGTGTATGGAAAACAACAAATATTATTGACGAAACACCCACACCATCGCACCGACGACAATAAACCAACATTTCTATCCTACTCTGTGCCTGGGAGAGAATGTGCCGAAAAATCAACGGCTGAATCTAATCAGCAGTTGCTCCCTTAATACACAGCATCGGTGTGTCATGTGTGGTGTGTGTCCGGCCACAGGTTAAAGTGACGGACCATGGTCTATAAATATATTAAATATGCACAAAAAGCGTCAATAAGTAAAAATAAAACAAAATCAAATAATTTACTCCCTCCTATACACACAAATGTGTTATAAGATGGAATAACACAAATGTTAGCTTATTGTTTTCTCACTTATTGATGCATTTAGGTATACAGTGAAATCGCAATGGCTCAAAATGCGATGGCTCGTAATGTCGGGCTCGCTCGAAATAACGTTGCGGTCACGATCATTTTCCCTATTAGTGCAGATGACAAACAGCAATTTGAGCCTTAACCTAAAATTACCGTCAACACGAAATGTTTTGATGGTTTTGATAACTTGGATGTCTACTAATTGCAAAACCGCAGGGTGCCACCTTGGCACCCTTGAGGAAATTGAGAAATCCAAGATGGCCGTCACAGGGCTCCAGATAAGGAATTTGGCATTGGGTACTGTTACTCCATACTTTTGAAATCAATTGGGTATTCTCAATTTTCAATTGGGTATTTTAAAAACGTTACCCCATCAATTTTTTTCAATTGGGTATTTCCATATTTTGATTACAAAAACCGATTCGGAAACAAATCGTAATAATGTATGTATTAATGGTAATGTTTTGTTGTTCATATAATTAATTGAAGCAGTGTTATACTTACATGTGTATGGTATCACTGCTTCCCTTACTTATAAGAACACCAAAATGATTAGTTCCAAGTTTTCAATGATTCCAAGTACATATAAGTAACTGTTACTAGAGTAATTGCATGGGCTTATGACATTTGTGACCTGTGTCACACTTATAGTTATAAGTTATGTAACAAGCAGTATCGTGTATTCAAAAATCATGCGAGATGTTTCATTATCTGAATGACAAACAGTGCAAACGCTGATCAAGAATGCTTTGATTGGCAGATTGATCTTTACAACACGGGATCCAGTTTTTTTTTGCCGACCACGTTTGACAGCAATTCATCAATAATGTCAATCACGATTAATTTGGGGTCTCCACACACCGAGCTCAACAAAATGACTGTATGATGCCTTGTGCAATGGATTGAGATTCCATCTTTGCATCGGTCGTAAAATAAATCGAAATAAGGTTAACATTGGTGGTGGACTTTTGCAATTTTTTTCTTCCACGTTTGTTGTGGCCGCCATTTTGTTGCGCCATGTGTCACCAATTTTCTACGAAAAAAGCTGACATGATCCGATTGGTGTTATTTATAGTGTCTATCGCTACTACGATTATATTAATTGGTGAATTCGGGCGCCGTTCAACTCGTCATGTTTTAATTTAGTTAATTCGACCGCCATTTTATACAACGTGTGCGTTGGTCGAAATAGTAATAATGTTACCATATTTTCATTTATTAGTTATGATACTGTCCCACATGTAAAATATAAACCTGACACATTCAAAATAATAAAATGTCTGTCACGGACGTTTTTCGTTGCATCTCCTTGAGTAGACTCGGTGTCGCCGAAACAAGCAGTTTCACATCGATTTCAATTTAAGAAAATAGACTAGTAATGAGCCTGGATGTCCGGTTCACAATAGTGTCGCATTGCCGTTTTTTTTCCACAATTATTGATTTGAAAATCAGTAATATTTTCCGTAAATGACGTAATTGATAGGCCCTCTTATCCGATTTTTTTTCTCAAAATCAATATGGGCAAAAATGGTCGATGCGATAAGGGTGGAAATTTTAGATTTTGGTTCATTAACTTGGAACGGTACCCGAAACAACTGCCGTGTGATGGGTTTCGAGTTGGACCCATTTTTTTCCCGCTGAGAGTCGGAATCTCTCCCGCTATATCCTGGAGTTCAAATCGAATACACCCGAAAACTGGTTTCCAGCCGTTATCGGTGATATACAGGTATCACTGTGCTAAATATAGTACACATCGGCCAGGGGGTATGCTTTAGTAGTCCGGTATAAAAAAATAGTGCAGACGTTTTGAGGCCACAGACCCAGTTTGCTTGTAAATCCTGATCCATTACAGCCCAATTTTACTTGAGAAACATGTTGGGGTGTTTTTAACACCAGTTTCCAGCATATTTCTAGCATTTAAAAGAAATTAATGAGCCTGCTTGTCACGTGATGTGAACACTACGTCACATGACACTTTGATGATAAACAATATGGCGGACAGGACAATGTTGAAATTTTCTTTCTTAGGAGTAAGTGAACATATTGTTTAATTAGTGAAAATCCGGTGCAGACAGGTTGCAGGTTATGAACAGGTAGGTTCCACAGCATCCATACGAATAGTGAAAGTGTGAGAGAATGGCCATATTTGGAGGAATCGGTTAAGTTGTATAGTAAAACTAATTGGTGGTTACTAGCCTACAGCGAGACATTGTCCGCAGCTAGAGCCGGGACCAGACTTTGTAAACATTGAATGGCCGACCGCACAGATCATCGGCGATGATTTTGTAGGATACTATACATGAACAAATCTAGCAGTATGCGATAGACTGAAAATACATTTGAGGAGTACGCTACAGGATAAAAAAGAATTGCGTACCGGACATTTTAATTGCTTTTTGGTACGCATTGTCTCTGATTTTAATTGGGGTTTTACATGTTTTAATTGCGTATTTACGCAAATACGCACCTTATCTGGAGCTCTTATATATAAAAAATCATAATCAATGTCGTATTTTGTTTGTTATCCAAGTTAGATCAACCCCTTTGGTGTATATTATTCATTTTCTCAAGTGGAATGATCCCTTGAAAATATTGGGCACTTAATTACTTAATTGGTATTTCCATAATTGAAATTCAAGATGGCCGCCACATATATAAAACATTATAATCAATGTCGTATTGTGTTTGCTATTCGGATTAGACCAATCAGTTTCGTATATATTATTCGTTAAATGACACACTGATAGCATTAACCACTTTACTGTTTTGTCCACAATTAAAATTCAAGATGGCCGCCAAATTATATGGAAAATTAATGAAAATCATGAATATAGTATATACGTATGTCTGTGGCGGGACAGCACCAAGAGCGTATACAGTATCGGACCTATTATATATTTGTCAATATTTAGTACAGCATATATCAATAGTTATGTAGTACGTTTTTACCTAAATTATCATTGCAAGATACCAAGCGCCCACCAATGGCTATTTACAACACACTCTGAATATAAAATATATGAGCCAGCTGTATACATATACCTGTGGTGGAGACAATCTCCACAGCAGCAGGTTTATACACATTAGCGCAAATATGTTATACTCGTCAGTGTATACTTATTATCACAACAATAATGATTATCATGTAATGTGGTTGCTCGTATAAATTACGAGTGATGGGCGTTGTTAACGGAATGGCTTCATTCATCGGCGAAATCTGGTTATCGTTGTCACAAAAATCTGCGGCATCTTTCGTCCATTGGTTTTGACAATGGCCTCTGCTGCTACAGCTGCAGAAGATGGTACACGCTAACCGAGCTGTGTAACATCCACATCTGGCGGTCGCACATGGTTCTTCCACAACCACATCGAATCATCTGCATAATAGCTGCTGGGGCTGGTATCTAAAGGCAGAGTCACTGCTAAAAACATTTTTGAATGGCTGTCTTTGAACCAACCCCACTCTATGGCGACAAGGTTTGGGGGATCTGGCTCCAAGGCAGCCTTCCAAATTGCAGTTTATAGATGTGCTCGTTTGACATTTTCTGCAAATGCTTCCGATGTTGGCGGCAGTGATCGCAAATATTTCTCCTCGCTGTTGTTGCTGACCATATTTCTAAACGAATGTCAGACATGACTGCCTTTGATCTTGGAACCATAACAAGATGCATATGAATGTTGTGGCCTCTGTAATAACATCTTGTATATTCGGATGAGGATTGCCAAGGTTCACCAATGTACATCATTTCAAGAGAACCTTAACAACTCGGGCCTTTCCAATCCCACACATTTGTGCTACCGTGTCGCAACCAGATAGTGCATGGGCTGCCAAGAGATGTTCTACTACTGCAATGTGCTTGCTTGTTGTTGCGCCAATGTCAACAACACTTCTCTGTGAGCTGGTGCCTTCCATGAATTGCGTGCATGTCAACTTCTACTGCTGGTAGTAGTGTAGTAATAGAACGAACACATCTCTGTCAACACATACTACAGCTATACAGGACGCATATTGGGTAGCAGCGCTTACCATTTGCTGAGCAATAATTGTATCTGCCTGTTCATGACTTATCGTCATGTCAGTTCGGGTTATTACGACCCCATGATGAATATCTGTTGGTGCGTTGCTAGAACGTGTGACTATCAGTCGGTGTTCGAAACATTCATCGGTTGGTACAAGGTTTTTCGCATTTTCCTGGATCTGCTGGCATAGGATATCAATAAGCTGGACCTTGTTCTCTGTAGTGGTCAGGATCGTATGTTGTGATGGCAGAGGAGTTGCTAATCTAAGTTTGTGTCCAGTATATGCCTTCCTAGATTCTCGAGACCTTCGTGTGTAACCCTTGATGCTGTACTCATGGTAGCGATCAAAAACAAGAAAAACGTCAGCTTTCTGAAGTTTCCTATGAACATATGTACAGTATTGGTCAACAAAGTCCTGCACGGTTCCAGTGGCTGGCCAGTGGATACACTAAAGAATCGCACATCCATCAACAATTATGACATCCGGTTTCATCATTGTTCGCGTTGAGTGCTCGACTTGGAGCTTCGTTTTTAATGTCGATTTTGTTTTCATGATTCTCATATCACCACTGTCTTCTAACATTGATGTTGGAATTGGTGATAATTCATGATGGAACTCGCCCTTCAGGTCAATGTCACGAGTAGTAATGATGCCCATTAACCTTCAATATATCAGTTGTGTATCAAATACTTCACCAGATCCACATTTGATTGCTTTCTTCATGACACTCATAGTTATAACCTTGTTTGTCAGTGCTCCGTGAAAACCGTTCGGCCAACTCGCTTCGTAATCAGTAAACTGCTGCGTACCAATCTGAACCGAATCATCAACGTTTACTTTATCGGTGCCTATGTGTCCAGATACAATGTTCATAATACCATCAGGATGGTCATCAGTTTTCAGTGGATCCACACATGTCTCCAGCATATCCCTGATCTTCATTCTGTCCCTGGCATCTGATTATTTTCTTCCTTTCATTTCTTCCTTGTGCTTCATCACTGACTGTGTCCCAGTGGCATCTCTCATTTCAGCAACATCCTTGATGAGGCGACAGCACGTGTGTAGACTTAACGCCCACCCCTTCAAAGCCGACTGATTGAGCGTGATACCAACCAGTCCACCAGGTCCGTGTCCATATCGCATGAACGTCGTTTCGATAAGCATATCCGACCATATGTCGTTCCATATTCCAGCTGTGTGGCGCATCACATGCTCACCTTTCACAAATCTGTTCAGTACTTCAGTTGGCAGACATTCCTTCGATCGCAGATAGTATAAGCCATACCTTGCGTAGTTGATATGCCCTGCCGCAAAGAAGTATGGCATCATTGCATTTACAGCTAGTAAATGGAGAGACCAGTCACCTTCTACATCGTAGTACTTAGCTGGTGGAAAAAAAAGGATATCATATCGGTAACCAGCGTAGCCCCAGATCTGCCTTCCTATCCGCAGTATGATCAGGGTCCATGTTGTTCGTCATTCAGCCACTGAAGTTCCATAAATCACACACCTTATACTGATTAAATAATGTGCGAGTGTGTACAAATTAGTATATGCTTTATAAACAGCAAATAGCCACGGCCGATGCAGGGTTTTGAGGGGATATATTATAGGGCGCAAAGTCCAAACTGAAGCGAAAAAATCACAGCGTTGTTTCGGAGTGATTGGTAATTTTACGTACGCTATTGACAACTTTTCATGACTGAAAAGTAAATTACATTAATTTATATAACGACATGTTCTTTCCAAAGCATACTTCTTTTATTACCAGTTTTAATGATTTTTATGGCATTTTTTCTCTAAATTTGGCCAAAATCACAGGACTATACATCTATATCGGGTATATTACAATACAAAGTCCGTCATTATGTGTGATTAAAATACTTAGTAATAGTTATAATAAATGTGGTGGTGTATTTAAAACAAATTCATACACTGTTGTCATTGGAAAAACTCACACTTGCACCCGATTATGACCGAAACATGTTTCGGCAACATTCACGGCGGCCATCTTGAATTTCTCAATTGCCTCAAAGATGACAAGGTGGCACCCTTCGGATTCTGAATGACAATATGTTGAACATTAGGAAACTGTGAAAAAAACATCGTGTGGACGCTAATTTTGGGTCTAGTGAAGTAGTATATGAGAGTCAAAATGATACCACCTCCCTCTGGAAGCCACCGGCTACGCGCGGTGCCTCCCACAAGGAGGTGGTATCATTGTTGACTCTCATATACTACTTGGATTTTCCCCCACTGTTCGGTGGGTGTGGATGAGAAGAGTGGAAAATATTTTTCAGCAACCACGAGACCATATATTTCTTAGAGCGGACTGATAGGAACACCGTTGGCATGCAGTTGCAAGGATAAAAAAAAAAGTTTTAGGTCCAGCAGCAGCTCGAACTCACAACCCACGTCTCCATAGAGTGGCGCCTTAGCACACACGACCACGAAGGCTGTTACTAAATATAAACCTGAAGATAAAACACCAGGTAGTGTTGCGCAATAATCGATAAGGTGAAATACACCCTATTAGAGATAAGAAATCCACTGATTATACTCAGTATATATGACAATCTGTCATAAATATCGGCAACTTACACCCTATTAGAGACAGGAATTCCATTGGTTATACTCAGTATGTACAGTAATCTGCCATAAATATCGACAACTTACACCCTTTTAGAGATAAGTTATCCATTGGTTATACTCAGTATATTACAATGACTTACACCCTATTAGAGACAATAATTACATTGGTTATACTAAGTATAATGCCTACCATAAAGCAAATAAGAGAGCAAGCTAAGAGTTGGGGAATTTCACTAAGAGGTGTGAGACTCAAGAAAGCTATAGCAGATAGGATAAGTGACGCGCGAGCCGTCGTCTACGAGGAGAGGCTGCGGCGTGCGGTTTCGACCGGACGCCTGCCTGCTGACCCCGAAAAACGCTCCGAGAAATTGGAGAACGAGACGACGGCCAGTCTGCGTGCCACCGCTTACGCGCAGCGTGTAAAAGAAGATCCCAGCGCACGTAGAAAACCACTATACAAGGCGTACTACAATACTATTTATCAAGGGTTGGTGGGGAGACCTCCTAATTGGAGGAGAGAGATCGCTAGAGATTTGGTGGAGGAGGGTCCCAGGATTCTCGCCAAAGAGTAGGAGGAAGATAGTATCGACTTTCGAGAGGGGGGTAGACGGGGAGATCGCTAATCGTATAATGAATAAAATTCGCCCAGAGATGACCACGGCATGTTATCTGAGGTATTCGTGCTCGTATCGTATTAGGAACATCGAGACCGACGCTACAATGATCTATCACAAACAATCAAAGTGCAGTCCGTGGATAAACGAGATCACCAAAGCTGATAGTTGGATATCCGATAGAGAGAAAAGTTGAATGGAAATTCGATAGACCCAACACAAAATGGACCTTCGTTCGTTGGATATCTGTCGAGGTGAAGATGATCATCGATGCGCAATAACTTCTCATGGGAGCGGGAAAACTCCCAGATTGGTTAAGACAGAAAAAGGGAATATATTCCGTCGACACGTACGACGACTACTTGTGTCTGTTTAGGGAGATCCGACCGCTGTTGTGAGGAGGCACGAGCTCTAGCTTGCGAATACCTCGGTCACGATAACGGACCGGGTAGTAAGGGAATCCCCCTGGACGATCTTAAGAAGGTCGAAGAGCGCTTCAAGCAGGGCATTCGCGTTTACGAGCCCACCGCGATGGAGTGTGGTACCTCATGAAGTCTCCGGCAAACTACGACGCGGTTGGGGAGGAGACCATGACGATAGGAATGTTTGGAGGTCACTCGTTCCTCATAAAGAACCTTCGCAAGATGACGAACGAGTACGGGTGCTCCGGATGTCAACAACGGTCGTGTAACATGCACAGGCACGTGACCACCTGCATGAGTGGGAAGACCGTGGTGATATGTCCAGGTAAGAGGGTAGAGAGACCGCAGTCGGCCTACGAGAAGGCGTTCTATCCCAAGGGTTCCGCGAGCGCGATCTCGATTCAATGGATGAGGAGAGGATTGGAAAGCACATACATCACGCGAGATGCGGTCACGGCGGCGAGAGGTGGGTGGCCGGCCATCCGGTCGACGGCTACTGTCACGAGACCAAGACAGTGTTTCAGTTTCTACTGGCACGGGTGTCCGACGCATTGCAGGAGAGGTAACGCGAGAGCGCTGTACAAGAGTACGAAAATCCAAGACGCCAAGATAAGGGAGGCGGGTTACGAGCTGGTGGTGATGTGGGAGTGCGAGTGGTTAAATGAGGTGAATACCTACTATCCACAATCGCCGCACGAGGAGGAGACGACTCTGTACCCTCACCAGATAGTCTACGACTTCGAGTCGTATCTCGACAAGTCGAAAACCACGCGACCCACCAAAGACCTGACCTTCGAAGGCGAGCACGTTCCTATATCGGTGTCGTTGGGGGATACAATGCACGAGGGGATCACCCACGTCTGCGAACGTGACCCCGACACTCTGGTCGAGAAGTTCGTGACCGAGCTGCAGAGGAGAGGCAACGTCATCAGGGAGGGGGTTAGGAAGAAGTATCTTCCGACCGACATAGAGATGCTGTCGAAACCTCAGCGAGAAGATCGTCTCGTGGATCGACCAAGTCCCGGTGGTGGGGTTCAACTGCAGCAGGTACGACCTGAACCTCATCAAGCGGTACCTTGTCGAGAAGTTGGCGGCCACCGTGTATAAGGTGATGGTCGGAAAGAGAGTCAGCACGACGATGTTTCTGTTTACCCCGGAGTTTAGATTTCTCGACATCATCTGGGACCCGGTACCACGTACGACAAGTGGGTTAAGGCGTACGATTGTAAGATGTTAAAGTCTCACTTCCCATACGATTGGTTCGATTCCCCCGAAAAACTCGACCATCCGGGGCTGCCCGACTATCCCGAGTGGTACTCGAAGTTGAAGGGTGAGTTCCTACTGTCGTTGTCCGAGTGGAAAGAGTGCAATAAGTTCTTCCGAGAAAAAGGGATGAAGACGTTCCAGGAATGGTTGAGACACTACAACGACTTGGACGTCGGTCCGTTCCTAGAGGCACTGACTAAAATGACGGAGTTCTACAGGGGGAGAGGCGTGGACATAATCAAGGACGCTGTGTCTCTGCCCTTTGTTTCCCTTCAGTACCTGCTCCGCGGGTCGATCGATGGGAAGGCGGACACGCCCGAGCTGTGGTCGCCGAAGGATGAGACTTACGCGATGATGAAGGCGGGATTGGTCGGTGGTCCGTCCATAGTGTTCTCCAGATACGCCGAGGCTGGCAGGTCGACGATCAGGGGTCATGTGAGGAGTCGGGGGGAGAAGATGTGCAAGGCGGTGCTGGGGTACGACGCCAATGCGCTGTACCTGTCTACCCTGTCAAAAGACATGCCGTGCGGGGAGGAAAAGATATGGACGTGTGACGACCCGGAAAAACAGTCGCATATAGACCGTTTCGTGAGGAGGGTCAGGAGCGACGAGTGGTTCGGATTTGCGGAGTTGGATATAGAGGTCCCGGAAACGTTGCGAGACAAGTTCTCGGAAATGTCGCCGCTGTTCGTTAATCGAGAATTCGACGAGACCGAGGTTCCTCAGCACATGAAGGACTACCTGGTCAGGACCGGGAGGAAAATGGTCTAAGGACAGAGAAAGCTCGTGGGGGCACTGTCCGTCAAGAAGATGATCATATACTCCCCGCTGCTAAAGTGGTATCTGGAGCACGGTCTGGAAGTCAAGGCGCTGGAAGTCAAGGCGGTGCATAGGGTGATAGACCGTTCCAATGGTTTGTTAAAGAGGTGTCCGCCACTAGACGGACGGGGGACGTCGACAAGAGCAATGTGGTGTTGGCGGAGATATTGAAACTGGTTGGCAACGCGTGTTGTGGCAAGCTGATAGAGGCACAAGAGAGACACCTGAACACCACTTATACGAAGGATGAGAAGACTGTAGACCGGGCACTGAGGTCGACGTGGTTCGAAGACCTGGGTGAGATTGGGGAGGCTTACGAGATATCGAGCAGGAAGACTCGAGTGGTGATCAACAGACCGTTTCAGTGTTGCATAGCGGTCTACCAGTTGGCCAAGCTCCGGATGCTGGTGTTCTACTACGACGTCTTGGACAAGTACGTGGATCACGGAGATTTCGAACTTATACAGATGGACACTGACAGCATGTACTTCGCGGTGTCTGAGAAGACGCTGGCGGAGGTGGTGAGAAAGAAGATGAAGAGAAAGTTCAACAAGGAGAAGACCGAGTGGTTGGCGTGGGATGATTGATGCAACAGAACTCCGGGACTGTTCAAGCTGGAATTTCAGGTAGATAGAGCCATCGCTCTGTCTAGCAAGTGTTACTACGTGAGTGGTGACGGAAAATCTAAGCACTCGGCCAAGGGGATGTCGAAGAGACCTAACGATCTGACTTGGGGAAGGTACAAGAGTGCTCTCGAAGGGAGAAAGGACATGGCGAAGAACACGGGATTCCGAATGGCTAACGGTGTGATGAAGACGTACAATCAGGAGCAGTTGGGGTTGTCGGCGTACTACGACAAGAGAAGAGTGATGGAAGACGGGGTACACACCGAGCCTATAGATAGGTAAAAAAAAACTATAAAAAAGGGGAGAATACTAAAGATTCTGACGATCTGGGGGTAGCTGGGTGCCAGAAGGCACCGCAAGAAGTTCTTCGCGAACAAACCCGCGCGATGGACCATCATCCAAATAGTAGAGCACTTGCTCATCGGGTTTGGTAATAGATCGATCCAGATGATATACATTGAGAGACCACACGGGATCAGTCGGGCGGCGGCGACCACCTTCGAGCTCTCCCGGTTAATAGAGGTACCGGACGGCAACATCCGATGGAAGTCGTTTCTCCGCTAAACCAACGGGTCGCCCGCGCGAGACGGCGGATGGCTTGTGCTTAACCTTTTTCGCCTTGATGGCATCTACGGGCTTCTTGCCGATCAATCTTGTCACCTCTCCGTTCAGTTCGGAGACCACGGCGGGCAGCCTGGTCACCCACTCGGTCGATCGCGTATGAGGGTCTACAAGCTCTTTGGCATATTGGTGCCCGAACAGCCTCTCAGCCAGGGTTCTATTGCATCGCTCCACGATCCCCTGGTCCCGGTGGATGTCGACGCGGCCGCGTCTGACGGAAACGTCGTGTTTAGCCAACAGCTGAGAGATAGCGCACATGAACTCGCGGCCGGGATCGACCTGGAGAAGATTTGGCCATTTGAGAGGACTCCTCTTATATATTCGGGAAAGAGCCTCGGCCACCTCCTTAGACTCCTTCGTGGCCAGCGGCTCAGCCCCCTTATAGCGACTCGCTACGTCAACGACTGTAAGTGCGTACTTGTACGTCTTGCGACCGACGCGATCGTGAGGGAGAAACAGGAGGTCCGCTTGGTGGACTTCTTTCGGCACCGGCACGTCGAATTTCGGCCGCGGAATATTGTGAGGCGCGGGCAAATAGATCTGCCAAATGGCCTGCTTCTTAAGCCATTCCTTGGCTGCGTTTTCGGAAACCTTGGTCACCGCCGCGAGGTTCTTGATGGCCGCGAGTCCCTTTCAGTAGCAGCGGGGGCTGTAGTATGTGTTCGCTAGTTTGTGCGCTAGGCGAACCGATAGTTTGCTATTAAGTTTGAGCGTGTCCATCGTATGCGAGGTATTCTAGTAGGTCGAACAATCTCCAACATGCCCTCTCCAGATCGTTCGGTAACTGCCTCGTCGATACTAAACCTTTGTTAAAAGTTTCGCTGCAGCTGCCATTCCAGCTCAGGAGAGGGAACTCGGAGGAATCTAACATCCGTTTTGCGAAAAGGGTGGCCGTTTTTTCGTCCTCGCGCCACGTCTCTAGAGAGTGTTGGGCCAGACTGATCAGACCCTTTGCGCCAGCTAAACGGTGTTTTAGGGCCGTATAGCCTACATCGATCAGAGTAAAATAAAGCTCGTCAACTAACATCGTTCTATATATATTATTTTAAAAAGGTTTTTTAAAATAATTATTGCTTTTTGCTTATTGTAGTAGCTGGCGAGACCCGTCGAAACCATTCCAACGACGACGAATGCGATCTCACGGTCTCTTTGGGCCTCTGACGGTACATATAAATCTGAAAACTGGGGCTCGGGATCCAGCGGTGCGAGACTTTTCTGCGGATATGCCCGCGCGTACTCGCGAATGGCGTCGTCAACGTTCCGAAAAGTTTGCACGGCGTGATTCTCGCGACGAAGATCTTCGTTGAGCCAGTCCAGACGGGCGGTTCGTTTTTGTGACCATGCTTCCTTTGCGCTATTGAGTTGTTCTACAGCTGAATCGTGACGCTTGCGCTCCTAATCCGCGTCCGAGCTTTTCATTTTCGAGAATAGAAAGTTGCTACCGCTGAAAGCCAATGCGTTCACCACAGCACCACTTAAGAGCATTGCAATCGAAGCCATTTATTTCCATATATTAGCAGGTAGAATTCCAGCTTTAACTAGATAATCTCGGGTCCCAACTGCGGCCGTTACATCCAAGGTCACGAGACCTACGTCTCGCGCGGTCATGTCCAATTTGGGAGCGGGCCCTCCGAAGACCATCTTCGATAGTCTAGCAAACCCGATACTGAGACCCGATATCACAACGGCGTGATAAACCGCATTCACTATCAATTTACCATCATTTTCAGCCATTATTGCATATAAAAGAGATCGCAATCCATGTTTAAATGGGGCGCGATCGGTTTCGTATCTTCCTTCGGAACCGCGGCTGGTTGTCTCGAAAGGTAGTTCCGCACACACAGGGTGCCCACAACTGCCAGACCACCACCAATAACCCACGGGATGATCCAGGTAGGAGCTACAGCAATCGGGGATAGCACCAATTGATCCTCAGGAGAAACAGCTGCCTTCGGATGTGGAACCATCGGGCGTTTTGCTGTTTCAACAGCAGAAACAAATAACGACCGTTTGGCCTCTTGAAGCTCGGCGAGTATTTTATCTTGTTTAGCTTTTCGGGTGGCAGCCGCTGCCCGCCCAGCTGCCTGTCCTTTTGGGGTTTTGTGTCGTGCAACCGGAGCTTGCTCCTGTGGAGCTTCATCATGTGGAGATGTTCATGTTCCCCCAACGCCGTTGTAAGTGATGCAATCGGGGATTGCGGCTCCATCACTCTCGCAGGTGCGTCTTGTGTCATCATTTTCTGAGCTTATAGTTTGTGGGCATACATTTCCAAATTGACAGTGTTTAGCCGTGGTCAACGCGGTTGTCAGCGGAGCTAAGTACATTCCAAACTTGTGATAAATTGAGCAGCAGGCTGTTCTAAGAGTGTGTCCTACAAAAGGATCAGTCTCCAGATCGCGAATCAACCCCGCGGTGTTTGATATAGGGAGTAGTGTACTAACAGCGGTAGCGTACAAATGAATAGCCGCCGATCAAAGAGTTTTCGTCATCTCCGCACCTAACCTAGATTCGTATCGCGCATACATTTTATCGACCTACGCATCTGACATCTTGTCAACCTGACAAACTGAGAGGCTCCTACCGAAATACTGCTCCGATTGTCCCCCAGCAACCAGCACAGCTAGTCGCTCGCATCGCGTCGTGTTTTCATTTTCTTTCGGGAAAGATACCGTATCGGCAGCCGTGTCGGCAATCGTGCTGACAGGTGTTCCTACAGTTTCAGTCGTGTCGGCAGTTGACACGACTGTTTCTTCCATTAGCTGATCGAGAAGTTCGTCGCAGTTCATTGTGTTTATCGCAATCAGTACTATTCTGACTAGCCTCATAAGTCTAACATATTGCCAAGCGCACCATCCGATACTTATGATCACCGTTATGCTCGCAACAAAGCTCGCAGCGGAGCAACACATTCTTAACAATTGCTCAGCATTGTTAAGCATTTGCTCAGCATTGTTAAGCATTGTTAAGTATTTGTTCAACATTTGTTCAGCATTGTTAAGCATTGCTCAGCATTGTTAAGCATTTGTTAAGTATTTGTTAAACATTGTTAAGCATGTGCTCCGCATTTGTTAAGCATCGTTAAGCATTTGCTCAGCATTTTTTAAGTATTTGTTAAGCATTGTTCAACAATTGCTTATTACTTCGTAAGCAGTTGGCTGATCAGTCTTTAACAGAAGCTTCGCGTGCTTAGTTTCAGAAAGCATCTGTGGAACCTCCAGGCGCTCCTCGCGCGTTGGGATAACGTCGTTCCCTCGAAGACAGTCGTCGAATGAGTCTCGGTCCTTGCAGTGAAAGAGGGCGACCCATTTCGTTTGCTCACGCAGATCCTTGAGGACGTCGTTGTACTTTTGAGTGGAGATCCATACGCTTTGCCCCGCATGCCGGCCAGAAAATGCGAGCTCGGAGAGCATGTCCTTCTTTTTAGCCATCGCCGCCTTGGCCGAGCAGTCGTCAATCACGTATAGGGTGGGCTCACCCTGGAATCTTTGGTATAAACCACGCAGCCAATCGTGAAGCCTGTCACCGGGGTCAACGACGTATACCTCAGGGTCGGTCCATATTCACGGGCGCCGCTGATAAGTCTCGTTGTGCCGCACATTGGGACACAGGATCACAATGTGTCGAAAGGCATCGCGGTAGGAGCCCTCGAGCAAGTCGAGGATGAAAACAGTGTTTCCACATCCTGTCTGCCCACATATTATGGCAGAGTGGGCATCCTTCGGTAGAGTTTTAGTATAAATCTCAGACGTATCGGCCATCTTCGATGTTGAGTTGCCCATCTGTTATTATATGTAGGTACATGTTCAAAGCGCCAGCTCCGTCCGCCTCTTTGGTTATCTGGATTGCCACACCCTCGCTAGCGTCCACTACCGTGCATTTGGTCGTCGCCGCTGGCTCGCATGTCTAGCCATAGCGCGTACTTGGAAGTCTGGAACTCCGCGAGGGAGATGTCGGAGAGCTGCAGATCTTTGGCAACCGCGGCAACCTCCGGGGAGCGATTAGAGCCGGCAGCAAACTGCTTTCTGGCTTCGTCCCACTGCTGGTGCGCGCGAAGACCCTAGCTGTAGAGCTGATTGGGGACTCCCTCGATCGTCACCTCAAACTTCGTGATTTTAGGGTTATAGAATTTGTCGGTTTTTCTAGCCCCGACCGGGAACCGACCCTCCTCGAACAGCATCAGTATACCTGCCATCGAGCGGGCGGGTACGTTGACATTAATATTCCACAATGTGTCGCTTTTGTCTTTCGTCATCTTGCGGTGGCGAAGAACAACTCGGTCGTAAAGTATGGTAACGCGCCCGGCGTACTGGGTTCTGATCAATCGCGCGAGTTCGGGCATCGTGACCATGTCGTACTCCAGCGAAACATTGTCGATCGTATACGTCGATGTCATGTCAGTGGCTATGAGAACTCGACCGTAGTCGTTGAACGTTAGTTCGTATTCGAGGCGGTCCGCCAAAGCGCTCTGATAGTAGGGCATGTGACTCTCCAGCAACTCAAAGTCGAGCGGGATGTAGAAGCGGTTGCCGTAAGCGGCCGCGATCGCGTTGTCACTCACGACGTTATCTGCCTTGTTTGTTACCAGCCCCGATTCTAAGCCTGGTTACGTTCTTATTTCGGCTGGTGTCAATACCCTGATAGACCGCGTTTTCGCGCTCTTGAGTCGTCTTCCACAGGTCTTGGTAGCAATGGTAGACGTCACTGTCGTCGATCGACATCACCTCATTACCAGAAATCTTTATCATGGTCTTCTTGACAATGGCACGACCCAGGTTCTGAACGACGGTTCGGTCCGCGTCAGTCGACGTCAGCGAAATAGTGAAAGCGAGGCGAACAGTCCCCGGCACAATGACGTCGCTAGCTCCGAGGTTGGGGAAGCGGGCCAAGAGCTGATTGTTCTGGTCGATCGTCGATGGGTTGTTCGTAATAACGACACTCTGTCTCACGCCTTTCGCCCCGAGGGGCTCCCGCAGTCTGCGGTATGGATTGAGTTTGCGACCGTATTGACCCGAAGACATTATTGAAACTCTATTAAACCCGTATGGTTTTTTCTTTAATACATCGTTAAAAATGTCTGATTACTATATTGGCGTGGACGAATTCGGCAGAGACGATGTCCGAAATGATGACATCGATGATGATGATGACTTCGAGGATTCCCTCACGACCTTCGACGAAACACCCGTCATAGAGACTCCAGTTTCAATTCGTGAATTGGGTGAAATAGGTGCCGCTACCAGTAGTCTAAGTCGGAAATTACTCGAGACAGCTGTAAACGACTACTACAACACTTTGGCAGAAAATGGTATGGTCCCATCTGTCGGCCGCGACTACTCCAATTTCAAATTTGATCTGAACGGTAGGTTGCGACTAAAAGCAGCATCAAATCTCCCAATAGTCAACACGAGGACCGGTAAACCCCTAGCGCTGAGCACCATTGCCGGAAACCCGGGCGGTGGACAACTCGTAAGAAGCGAACTAGACTTCACCGATTGGAAGAGGGGTAAAACAATTATGCCGGCCCGCGCTGTAGAGACCCTACAGTCTACCGACGAAACTATGGCGAAGACGGCCGCCGCAATAGAAACGGTCGAGCTCAGCGAGATCCCTCGTGTAGCCACCGACGCTATTCGCACAATGGAGATCAACGAAAGTGAGTTAGACAGAACGATGGATGACCCACCGTTACCTCTTCGAGAACTCCGGGGACTCGATAAAGCTCTGCAAACTGTCCGGGGCGAACTGGTCCATAACCTCTCCAAACTCACGGCGCTGGATGAACATATCGCGCTAGAAGAAAGACAACTTGGGGAAGTCCTTGATGGTGATAGAGAATCTACCGAGCGGATCAACGAACGACTGCGGTCGTTGCGGGGTGAAAGAGAAGCTCGGTTGGAGGCTGCATCGGCTAACCGTGAGGCTCTCCGCACACAAATAAGTCGGATCCGCGAAACAATCTCGAGGGTTCTGCACGAGGAGACGACACCCGGTGAGCGTATTCGCACTCTGTTCAGATAGCAGGGTGTCACGATAGTAAGCATCCTCACGGCTCTCGGCATGACTATATCGACCATAGATTTAGCTATCACTGGAGGCGGTGGAGCAGCGAATGCGCCCGCACCAGCACCCACGCCATCCGGCGGAGCCAAGGAGTGGGTAAAGAAACAACTAAAAGCCCTCGCCAGTCTCCTGGCTAAATTAGCGTGAAAGGTGGCTGCCGCGCTGCCTGGGTTGATCGTGGGTCTCCTACTCGCTATCTATATTATCAGAAACGGCCGGATGGCTCGCCGAAAATGCTTGGGCTTTAATCGTGGCGATTGTCGGTCTCCTACTATTTACCGCCCGAGAGTTCCTAAAACCAAAGCGCGATTAGTCCGACCGCCACGAGGGTGACGACGAGCCCTAATTTATCCTCCTCGTGGGCTGTGACACTAGTTCCGAAGGAACTTGCTGGTGCATCAAGTCCTATTGTTGCCGTTGGAACAACGGCGGAACTTGCTGTGACACTAGTTCCGAAGGAACTTGATGGGGTGCTTTGTTCTAGGGTGGGTGCTTGCGGTTTTATGAAATCGTTTCCATGCGCGGTGCTCTTGATGATATCCGCGTTCACGTTCCCGTTATGGCCGATCTTTTGTTTGGCGGTGGCGATTACGATCTGATTATTGTAACCGTCAACCCGGTCGTCTCGTAGTATCATATTGCTCGGCGCCATATACAGACCTATTCCAAATACATAGTCTACTGGGGCGCCGGCATACTGCAAAACGTCTTGATACCGCTGGATGGCGGTTGGTAAATCTACCGGTCTGTTTATTGCGTCCTCGACATTTTCCAAGAACTGTTTCTGGCTATCGAACGCCGTCCCGGTTCCTATTATAGAACTGCGCACTTGCGACTGTGCGCTGAGGATGGCCCAGACGTACGTGCGAATGGAGTCGTTGAGACGAATAACCCCGGCCTCCGTGAACCCCAGACCCTTATCTAACATAAATGATCCACACGCGGTATTTACCCACGCATGTTGCTGAATGAAATCAACGTGGGCCGATTTGAAAGACCATGGTACTGGTGGCACGAAGTCTGTATTCTTTAGTTTTATTGGTGGTGGTGGCTCCTTTGGGTGCTTCACAAACCCCATACCCGTGATGTAAACGTCACCTAAACCGAACGTGTACCAGGACTCTTTCTGGTGGCAGTCCGCGTCTTTTTGGGACCCCAAATTCGTTACAAATTATTTCGAAAGCCCTACGGTCGTATGCGCTGGAAATGGGATTCCACCCGTCGTCCTGCGGCAGAGCAATTTTCTGTTCTTTGAGAATCCTCCTAATAGTGTAGTACGCGTGAAAGTTGTAAACGGCCCTCAAGAAGGGATCCTCCGCGGCCAGTAGCCTATTTCACGAACCTCCGTTAGTCGACGAAACTGTTAGCAGACCAAACTAAGTTTAGTCGACTAACCATAGTCTGCTAAACTTTTTGACATGTTTCCATTTCACGAACGATTTTGTAATTCAAAACAACCGTGGGCGCCGCCATCTTGGAATTCCGTGGTCTGTTATTTTGATTAGTAGACTAACCGAAAGTTTAGCCGACTAACGAGGAGGCTAAGCTAAGTAGACTTTGCTTAGTCGACTAACGTGTTCGTGAAATGCGGTTGTTCCCGTTAGTCGACTAACGGCCTAAAGTCTAGCAGACTAACCGAGTTTAGTCGACTAACTGAGGTTCGTGAAATAGGCTACAGATGGTCCTGAGAGGAAACCCCGCATCCGGCTGTTGCGCACCATATGGCGAAGTTGAGCTGATTCTGCCAAAACTGCATCGGTGTTACTTTCCACCCGTTCACGGCCTCCATGGTAGTAATCTTGGGCAGCCTATATTGTTCAAAGATATCGGGGAAGTTGGTTGAAAAACTGTTACACAGTGAACTTGAATAGTGGGGCGCACCAGCCGAGGAGCGCCATCCTTAGTGTCGTAGACCCCGCCGACCGCGTACTTTACATCAGAATTAAAGCCAAAAACCTTGTTATCCATTGAAAGATATTATTATGTTTGCTACTATCACTAATGTTCAAAGGGAAGCTTGCACATTTCAGAATTCGATCGACAACTGCTGCGGAAAACGGCGTGCCGGCCTCAGATCATTCACCTTCACGGTCGGATGGCGAAACGTGGGGGAGAACGAAGGGTTTGGCTACGTGAAGGACGGCCGTCAAGTAGGCTTAAAGTTGACCCCCGGCCTTTGGAGTTTCAGAGATCTCCAAGCTTTTGTCGCCTCGGAGCTTGCTGGTCGAGCCAGTCTCACAGTCTCGAAAGCCACCGGAATCGCAACATTGACCGTCAACCCCGGCAGCCGGCTAAGGGTTTCCCCGACGTTGGGCACGCGACTCGGTTTTAGAGAAACATACTCAGACAATAAAGGATTGTTTACCCCAGGTGAGCACGTCGGCGACGTCCCAGTGGGGTTTGCCGTCACGAAAACTCTCAGGGTGCACCTGGATCAATTGAACACATCGTACGACACGTTAGACGGAGCTCCCAGCACATTACTGAAAACTGTGCACGCCAGCGACTGTTTCTATGGGGAGACCGTGACCTTAGACTTCCCAACCTCCGAGATGAAACGTTTGGAATCGGGACACATCCACGAATTGAAGATCTCTATTCTCGATGATCAAGCGAGAGAGTTGAAGAACGATTACCCGATTTCGGTCGTTCTCGA
Organism: Conchocele bisecta; assembly: GCA_029237695.1. NCBI lineage: Eukaryota > Metazoa > Mollusca > Bivalvia > Lucinida > Thyasiridae > Conchocele > Conchocele bisecta. The sequence continues at coordinate 104,852,185 of CM055271.1, forward strand.
AATAACCGATTAAACATAATATATATATTTACATATTAATCATGAGCATATACGGCCCAGGTAGTTCCAGCGTAGAACAGGACGTTCCCGTCGCGGGTGCAGCATATGATGAAGCCGCAATGAGAAGACTGGAGGGACGGATAACGCAGGCCCTCACAGAGGCGGCTACGGCGATTGCGCACGTGCGGCGATTGCAAACTCGAAAACCCATCATAACAGTTTGGGCCGAGGAGGGGGTTCACTGGGCGAGGGGGCCTACGAATATTCATTCGGTGCCAATGTGAGCAATATATATGGGGGATACACCATGGCAGTGTCTGGGACTATTCTGCGAATGGCGGTCTGCTCGGTCAACTTTAGGGGACACGCTGCTACTGAAGTCCGAGTAAATATCGTCCTGAATGGTGTAGAACAGAAGTCTGGCATCACCAAGTACGCGGAGCATAGGTCAAGGTTTACGATATTCGATGATGACACTGCAATTAAAGTTTCGGCAGGTAGTGTTATTAACTTTGTTACAAAAGTTGCTGACCAATCGAGTTCAGCTACTGTAGTTACACTGTTAATAGAACTTGATTTATGATGAATGACGAGAAACTATATCCGCACTTACCTTCGGGGTCGGCCGACCCGGCATCCTTTAGGATGACCAGGATCGTCGAGATACAACAGATTCTCCAGCACGAGGGAGAGACACGGACGGGTCATGCGAAGAAATATAGGCGGTCAGTCAATATAGTCGAGGGGGTGAGCACCACGTTAGCCTCAGCTTCCGTTGTAAGCGGAGTGGGAAGTGTGTCTTTATTGTCAACAATCGTGGCCACACCAGTCGCGGCGATCTTGAGTGCGATAGCGGCGGGGGAGGGACTGCTTTGCATGACGGCAAGACTCGTGAGTCGAAAACTAGAGGCCAAGAGTCGAAAGCACGACCGAATAGCGGTTCTCGCGAGGTCAAAGAAAAACAGTATCGACGATATATCAGATAGCGAGCTCAAGCTGGTCGTCGAAGAGATGGCCAGGTACCAGGAGTTAAAGGGCACGATCCGGTCCAAGGCCCGACCAAAAATTCTCGCGGACGAAGACATATGGAGGGGAGGGCCGACGAGAAAAAAAATCTCCTAGCCCGTCTCTGGACGTGATATGCTTATTCGCGTGTCTGCAGCGGCAGCAGGAGATACCTCCACCATACAGTCCAGCTGTTCCGACGGCCCCTCCATACGGAACATAAAACTTTTTCAGGCCCCGTTACACCACCGGTACTTATCAAAAACTACACATCAGATCGATTCTATCTTTCTAACCGACTTTCCTATTTGAATTATTACTAAACGATAATACTTGCGAGCACGTAATTCCTTGCTAACCAGTCGATGCGTAGCCTGAGTGCCACCGCATGGTGGACATAGCAGCGACTCAGATCTGGTCCCTACCCCGCAATGCCGACATGGGCGAGGCGAAACGGATCCGCTTCTCATCCATGCCCGGTGATGCTTGCAATACTCGTAAATACCGGTACGATGACACCTCTCGCGACTACCTGTCTTCAACCACGCACAATTAACTAGAATCATTGTGTGATTACATATACTGAGTATAACCAATGGAATTCTAGTCTCTAACATGGTGTCAGAGGTGGTGACATCACCATCTAATTGATAACTTCCAGTCGAGGAAATATATGGTCTCGTGGTTGCTGAACAATATTTTCCACTCTTCTCATCCACACCCGCCGAACAGTGGGGGAAAATCCAAGTAGTATATGAGAGTCAACAATGATACCACCTCCTTGTGGTAGGCACCGCGCGTAGCCGGTGGCTTCCAGAGGGAGGTGGTATCATTTTGACTCTCATATAGTACTAGCGAACTTCCTCCAGACTAATATGTTTATTGTATTTTTCAAGCGATGGCTCAAAATGCAAGTCCTCGAAAAATGCGATCCCTCGAAATATTTTTTGTTCAAGTCCCGCGGACACATTTCTCGCTAGTTTGCTATTGGATGACTCGAAAGTCATGTCGAAGTTTGTGTTTGGCTAGTTTTCACACCTCCGCGTCCGACTTATTACCATCAAAGGCCGAACCGCGCTCTACCTGTTTTATGAAATATTATTTCTTTTCAAGTGCAGCTAAAGTGGTGCAATTTGATCGTTAACGTTGTTGATTGCGATCAACGACATACGGCGATTTATTAAATATTCTGGGCTTCGGCCACTCGGCGCATTTAATAGAGTCTGTCGTAAGACATCGGTCGTTTTTCGTGGGAACTCCCGGGTTATACCCGAGTAACCCGAGTAGCACAAGAACAACCAGAGTCGTTGGTCGTGTTCAAGTGGAGTTGGAACTCTAGTAACCCACCACCGGCATGGGTTCGATTAAAGTTACTCGAGTAAGCTGAAGTTTCAAAGATCAAACTTTCTTAACTCGAGTTGAAACTCTGCTTGCTCCAGTGGTCCTCGTGTTATTCGAGTGGCTACCCGTGAGTTACAACAAAAAACGCCCATTAATAATACCGCCCTTCCTAGTTATAAGCGAAAAGTATTAGATTTAAAATCGCCAAAGATCGGAAAAATAAGTCAAAGCTGAATGTTTCAGTATAGGTCCAGAACATCATTAGGAGAAACATATCAAAACTCCGACTGGAGCTTAATGAAGAATTCAAGATGGCGTCCACGATGGCTGCCATAAATTGATAAGGCCCATATAGGTGACTATAATGATCACATTTACACGTACTATGGCAGCATCTCACTGAACAATACTAATGTTAACCTTTCCAATACTGCGGAGTCGCTTACCCTTTCAATTGTCCAAGATGGCTACCAAGATGTCCGACAAAATAAGAAAAAGTTGCATTTAATTCACAATTGTTTTTCTTTGATTTGTAATTATATATGAGCTACAGTTATTATTATTATTAAATCTTCAAGAAATTATTATTTGAAATAACACGGTGTTAAAGATGGCCACCAACAACCTGCTATAACATGGTGTCCAATGTGTATAACAGATGGCCGCAGCCCTCTGTTGAGTCAGCCGATACTTTTGATAGTCTGAAGGTGTATTGATAGTCCCAATGTGTAAACATACCTGAAATATATAGCTGAAAAGATAAAATCTGAAATTTCATAACAAAAACCCCGATACAATGGAGGTAATAGGTAGGTATACATGAATACAACTATTGACTGCCAGGCAAAACGACACATCTTTCCTCACGAATACTTATTTATTTCACAGGTAATATATACACTATGTTTACAATGTAATCATATTTAGAAGTAATACGATAAACGGAAGATATTTATGAAAAAGTATACACAGTTTTTTATTTAACAATATAATATATTAATTAGCAGTTTTTGTCACCAATATTGGAGGCCACATGTATTTAAATGGATCTTACATACTATGTTGTATTTCAATATGTTGTATGTTACCACAAGTATAGTTAATATGAATAATTAAATCCAGAAGAAGACAGATGTTAATGCAACTGTTTGTCGAGCCCACTTGTTGAAAGCAAGAAATGGTGATAATAATAACGTCCGTGGGAGAGTTAGTCAGAAATAATAATTAAAGGTGTCCAATCATTTGTATCTCTCCAATCATAATTAGATTGCGTTGTATACGTAATGCTAAGTCTCGTCTACTTGAATTCTCAAACGCTTTTTTTTTATCACCATCCATACTTTCATTTTGTAGCTCATCCATTTGGCATACATAACCAAAGTCGAGGTAAAATTACACTGCCTTAAGATCTTTATTAATTTGAATTAAATGTTTAAATATCGTATAAATTTAACCAGTTGCATACACCCTGATATGCTGCAGAGAAGTGAGACATGTTTCAAGCATAAATAGCAATAAAATATGGGTTTTTTTTCATCAACTTGTGTTGATTTGCCATATTATTTTAAGATATTTCTCTAAATTTAGTGGTCATCTTGAATATAAATTTACAATATATAATAAATAAAGTATGCATTGAATGTATTGTGTAGTGTAAATATCACCTTATAGCAAATTCAAATGTGGTCAATGTTATATATTGTAAAAACAGATTTACGTCACTTTGTGACATTTCTCGTAATTTGGTGGTCATTTTGAATATCACATTACATAATATAATAAATACATTATGTATTAAATGTATTGTGTAGTTGGAATGTCTCATAATAACCCAACTAATACATTTGAATATAGTTATTCTCAATATTCCACATGTTTGCTTATAGAGTTATGATATTTAATTACTTCTCAAAATTTAGATTAATATGATCCATTCGTTATATACTGTTTGTTTCGGTACATTTTGTTCCGATTGGTTTAGCAGATTTTGCACTAGTTATACATTTTGCCATTGTGGCCGCCAGTTTGGACGCCATCTTGGCTCCTGGATTAAGCTCAATTGGGATTCATGGGGAGTTTTTACATGTTATTACTAATGATATTCTGAACATTTTCCGAAAAATTCAGCTTTGGCTTATTTTTTTCCGATCTCAACCCTAATACTCTTCGCCTATTAGACATAGGTGACTGGTCGTGACAAAAAGGATTTGCTCTACTGAATGTCCGATCAGTGTACAGGGGTCATACCAGTTATCCGGACAATCAGTTTATCGGACAGATGAAAATACCTGTTAATTAAGCGCATTCTTTTGATCCGATATTGCAGCGAATACATATAAGCACGCATCTGCTTGCTCTTTCCATACCAGTGTGAAGAATATATTGCCAAGGTAAACATTTTAGTAAAATTTGCTCAAAACAGTCCGCAACTCTGTCCACAAGTTGTTTACAACGTCAAACGTCGCGAGGGGGGCTTTTTTTCGTTTCAATATCGACGGTTAATGATACTAACTAAACCGGCCGTTTATTTTAAAAACGGACCAGGTTCTAGATATGATACTTACAAATGAGTCTGAAGTTAGTGACATACTAAAAATATTACAAACAAATAAAGCTTGTGGAAAATATTTAATTAGTCACAGAATGTTGAAAGGAACAGTTGCCACTGTCTCAAAACCGTTGGCAACCCTCTTTAATAGATCTATAAACGAAAGTCATTTTCCAACGGAATGTAAATCAGCAAATGTAATACCCCTATTTAAGAAAGGTTGTACACAGACTCATTCAAATTATCGTCCGATATCTCTACTAAGCTGTGTAGGAATGGAAAGAATAATGTTCAAACATATTTACAATCACTTGTATACAGAACAGTTAATATATGATAGACAATCTGGTTTTATGCCAGGCCACTCAACGGTATATCAACCTATAGATATATACCACCAAATCTGCCAGGCACTTGATGCACGACAAACTACTTGTATGGTATTCTGTGATATGTCTAAGGCGTTTGACAGAGTATGGCACAAAGGATTAATATTTAAGTTGAGAGAAAACATGGAACAAATGGTCATATTTTAAACTGGATTGAAAACTATTTAACTAACAGGACTCAATCTGTATCTATACGTTCCACATCTGCAGATACTAAACCAATAACCGCTGGTGTGCCGCAAGGATCGGTTCTTGGCCCATTGCTTTTCTTAATATACGTCAACGATATAACTGACCATCTATTAAGTATTGTTCGACTGTTTGCCGACGATAGCTCTCTATCATTTTCTTCAAGCAATACCGATGATCTAGAAGGTATAATAAATCATGATCTGTAAATTCTTTCTGACTGGGCTAAACAGTGGCTGGTAAATTTTAATCCAAATAAAACTGAAGCGATGTGTTTTACTGTAAGACATCTTGAGCGACCCCTAAATTTGATTTTTGAAAACACTTCAATTGTATTCGTGGAAAATCATAAACATCTTGGTCTAACACTGAGCAACAATGGGAAATGGCATACACATATAAATAACATTATTAAGTCGACGTCGAGAGTACTAGGCATTATGCGCAATCTAAAATTTAAAAGTAAGTTTGAAAGCACTTAACCAAATATATGTTTCTTACATACGACCTATTCTAGAGTATGCTTCATCAGTTTGGGATGGTTGTGAAGAATATGAAAAGGATTCATATAAATATATGTTTCTTACATACGACCTATTCTAGAGTATGCTTCATCAGTTTGGGATGGTTGTGAAGAATATGAAAAGGATTCATAGGAAAAAATTCAAAACGAAGCCGCTAGAATAGTAACTGGCTTAACACGATCAGTATCGCTAGAAAACCTAAAACAAGAAGTAGGCTGGCAATTATTATCAGTTCGACGAAGTGCACAAATATTGTCAATTATGTACAAAGCCAACAACAATCAATTACCTAGTTATGTTTCGAATCTTATACCTCCTCCCGTTAATAACATAACTAGTTATAATCTTAATGCTGACAGCCTTAGACAATTCAAAACAGTATGCACTGAATATTTATATACACAGTACGATGATGTTCCTCCCTGTTATTTGGAAGGAAATCGATTTTATCCGTAATGCATGAGCGAATTCGTAATAAATGTAGTAGTCTAAATGATGATCTTTGTAATAACCATATTAAAGGCACTCCCTGTTGCGATTGTTGTGAAGTAGTAGAAGATGCAGAACACTATTTATTTCAGTGTCCAAAATACTGTGCACAGCGTATAGTTTTGCGCCAATCATTGCTGCAGCTTTATCATTTAAATACGGTCATGCTATTAAAAGGTACATCTGATGGAAATCAAGAAATTAATACGGTTATTTTTAAATCAGAACATGAGTACATTAAAACTACGAAACGATTTGATTAACGGTTGACACACTCACATTCGACGCAAGCTTTGTCGGTACATTGGGGATACATTCTTATTAGATTAGGCTCAACTGCTCATTGGGCTCACCTGCTCGTAAGCTATATATGTATGTCTGCGCTGATTGTATAGTGTATAACACTTGTGACTCTCTCTCTCTCCCTCTCTCTCCCTCTCTCTCCCTCTCTCTCTCCTCCCTCTCTCTCTCTCTCTCTCTCTCCTTCTCTCTCTCCCTCTCTCTCTCTCTCTCTTTCTTTCTCTCTCTCTCTCTCTCTCTCTCTCTCTATATATATATGTATATATGTGTGTGTATATATATGTATGCATGTGTATGTGTGTGTATGTGTATGTGTAATATATTTATGGGCCGCGCTCTGTGAAAACCGGCCTTAATGACAACGTCATGAAAGCATGAAAATGACGTCGCAAAGTTACGCTTGAAACCAACGTCACGTCGGATTTTGACACTTGAAATAGTTGCGTCATTGCAATAAGTTGACGTTGTCCTATCTATAACCGTACTGTACGTTTTACTATTTGTGGCTCACAAACATTATAATGCTGGATACGCGTAGCAGAATTTTACAGTTGTTTCCATAGTGGTTCAGACAGTTGTCTGTTTTTTCGGTTTCCTTCAAGGAAACACGTAGTGATTTTATCGAAAAAAATAATTTAAGATAACACCATCACAGAATCAGTATTATGTAACAAATAGAACTGGGCACAGGGCTTAATTCGTTTAATTTACTGTTTCGCCTGTCGAATGTTTCAAAAGTCAACATAAAAATACGATTTGGACATTTTCAGAAAAATAAGCGTATCACAGATGTATAATTATGGTAGTGCCAAAATATACGCCGTTCCTGGCATATCGCTTCATGGTGACACTGGGCCAAACATGTTTTAGTATTTAGTGTGTTGGTATTGTGTTACATGCATATTTACTGCGACACAATAATCATGGTTATATCAGATTATTGTAATTGTAATTGTAGCCACCAATGACGTAGCCTACTGATTTCTATCTGTATCTTCTACCACTTACGTGTTCGGTGTCACGTAATATTTGGCGACTTTCAAAAATATCGCATTGAATCAGCCGTTTGATAACACTGTACATATTCTTTAAAATGACCACTTGTAAATATGGTTATATCAATGTATAGTAATTTTACTAGTATATTTGCAATCATTGCAGACACTGATCAGACTGCACAGATGCACAGGTCTCCAACATTTACACATTTAAGAAGTCCGACTTTGCCAGATTGTTGTTAAGTTTCTTACATTGTACTACATTGTGCTAAATAATGCATGTCTGCGTGCTTTCTTTGTTATCAAAGGGCCGTTATAGTCGTAGGCGTATAAATATTATAAAACAAAAGCACATGGACACCTTAAACGCGTTTAAATTCAAATGAGCCGCTTCGAACAATAGTCGCAGGGTGTGGAGCGTCATTTCAACAAAATAAATGTAGTGATCGGGACAAATTTAGTGTGTAAATCACTGACTGTGTTATAGTGTGCAGTTATGCAAAATACATGTACGTACGCCACGGTGCTTTTCAGGGGCGGATCCAGGATTTCAGGTTAGGGTGGGGGACTTTTTAATTGAAATATTTTACTATACTTTCGAACTAGCACCGTTTGTTCGTCGACCAAGCGGAGCTGGGGGGACTGCTAGGTGGGTCCGGCGGTATGCCCTCCGGAATAGTTGGTTGCGTTATGGCGCATTTTAGAGCAAAAATATCTTTACTCGCCAAATTTTAGGGTGGGGGGGGGGGGCGCCGGGGTTTCCCCTACGTGAATCCGCCCTTGTTTTTAGCATGGCTGTTTCTTTGCTTACAAATGCCCTGAATGTACTTTTTCTGAAACACAACAAAACTAAATTGCACATTTCATTTTCAAATTAATTATTCCCGACGAGAGAATATACTGCCGGTATTTTTATCGGGACATGTAACAATTATACAACCATGTATTTTACATCTCCACATTTTCCCGGCAGTGGCGGTGGTGCCGGTCGAGGGAGTGTGGGTCAGCGCAGCATTTTCCCATAGACCTGCTACCTGCTAGTACGGGGTACATGTACATTAGCCCGTCCGCCAGTCATATTGGCTACACAGTCCCGCTTTCTGAGATGTAAATTTAATTCCGAGAGTCGGGGGAATGAACAGTCGATTTTTAGTTTGTTTAAAAATATCCGGGGGTGTCCGACTACCCTCTAGACCCCATCGGGCGCTGAAGTCATTGATATGTGCAGCCATAGGCCTATCCAAATTCTGGTCATTCATTTCTACAGAAATAAAATGCATTTGTTTCAATCACCGATACGATGTACATATAATTTACAATTTCCAACACCAAGAATGCCGTTTAGTTTTTTGGTCTTTGGTGACGTATTGCCTAAATCAATAACTGTAAATGACGCAAATTCTTAAATAATTACATTGTATCTTTCAGACGACACACGTATATGAATATATTATGGCGTTGGTGGCAAATTACGAAGCCACAGGTCGGCTAATTATAGATTTAAAATCGATAGTTGTGCGTTTGTTTTGTTCACTACATGTACATATCATAGTTTTATTCTGATGAATGTTTGATACATACTAACACTTGTAGATACATTTAGTTCAACTTATCAGCAAATACAGTTTACAGCAAGCACCGTCAATGAGTCTATGAACACTCATTTCTACTGTAGGCTGTTGAGTAGTATATAGGGAGTCAAAATGATACCACCTAACGGTGGTATCATTTCTCCTCCCTATATACTACTCCACCACCCCCCGAAAAATCAAAAATTGGTTAACGAGGAAATTGTCTCCCACCAACCACGAAATATTCAAAATTGGTGTCATAAATACATCATGTTTTTTTCACGTCCAATTGAACAGATAAAACAATAGTCTTAAAAAGGATTTATTTTTGACACCAATTTATGAATTTATTCTAATAAGTTTCCGATTTAAATGCGTCCTCGCGCAATAGTCTATATTCCAACACCATATTTTCCTCCTCCGTATATAGCTAATTGATTCCGTAGATCAGCAATTAATTCTACCAGCTCTAGTCTACCACGTTCACCTGTAGCCACAGGGCAGCGTAGTTGCTTATGTCTACAAAGAGTTTGGGCACTAACGAATTTACAAGGGCATCTGGGGCATTGAAATTGCGGGGGGACACAAGGAAACTTTCTACGTCTCGCTAGATGCCTTCGTAGATAGTCTTTACGCGTAAACGTCTTACAACAAGTCTCACACTCCATTATATATGTATATGTTTATGTTTATATTCAATTGGTCGTAAAAAAAACATAATGTTTTCAAGACCAATTGAACAGATAAATTTCATAGGTTATACAAAAGTATATTACAGAAAATATGATAACGTCAGAAACTAGAGCAGAAATAGAAAGTTTGAGAAGAAAAGCCGAATCTCTAGGGATTACTTATAGTAAACGGTTGAGAGTTAGGGGGTTGACAAAGTTGATAAATGCCACAAAGAATGAGGCGTTTACAGAAAATATGATAACGTCAGAAACTAGAGCAGAAATAGAAAGTTTGAAGAGAAGCCGAATCTCTAGGGATTACTTATAGTAAACGGTTGAGAGTTAGGGGGTTGACAAAGCTGATAAATGCCACAAAGAATGAGGCGTTTATGAAGCGGTTTACCCGCGCCCACAAACGAGGAGCCTTTAAAGATATATCCAAAGCGGAGGAAGTAGGTAACAGAATTCAAAAAGAAAGTATTGCGGGGTTAAGGGCTAGTGTAATCAAACCTTCAAGCACAAATAATTTGTCCCAAATTAGACGCCAAAATAATAATAAGAAAAAATCTATCGTTAGTGCGATAGTGGAAAAAGGTGAAGAAATATTGGGGGCTCACGATGAAACATTGGAAAAGGTAGAAAATGGAAGACGGGTAGTTTACATTATCCTTTCGTAAAAACATTAACATTAACGAGTCTGAACGCATGTCCGATAAAACTCGCTCCGTATCTAACAACCAATTTTTATTTGAGATATTCATATTCTTACAAGCTAGAACATATGGAGGAAATTAAAAATGGAAAACCTAAAACTATAATATTTCACAAAAATCTCGGTGGTAGCGAACCACTATCATCAATGAAAACCGTTAAAAAATGGCTGTCAGATAAGGAGCAAACACGAATAATGTCCGATAAAATAGACAGACCAAATACAAAGTGGAAGTTTGTAAGATGGGTAGAGGTGTTTGTAAAGCTAATACAGGGTAGTAGGGGAATAGATTTGGGACTACAATCCAAAGAAGCAGCAGGAGGAGAACTTCCAGAATGGTTGAGGAATAGAAAAGGTATGTATTCTTTAGATAAGTATGACGACCTTTGTCTGTTCAGGTGTCTAGCTATGCACCTTGATAAAAAGATCAGACCTGACAGATGTACAGAAAAGGCGAAAGAACTTAGTAAGCAATATTTCGGTAGTAATGTGGTTTCACCAATTTCTTTTTCAGATCTGAAAAAGGTTGAAGAGTTTTTTAAAATCGGTATAGAAGTATATCAACCCACCGAATGTAATGTATGGTGGTTGAAAAAGGTACCAGCACACTATAAGGTAATAGGTAATAAACCAATGACAATAGGACTGTTTAATAATCACGCATTTCTGATAAAAAACCTTAAAAACCTATCTAAAATTTACGCCTGCGATAATTGCAAGCAGAAATTCACGAAAGCGAGTAATATGAAGAGACACGGACCAACATGTATGAGAGGTGAGACAAAAGTAATATGTGATGGTAATTATTTAGAGCGCCCGCGTTCGTCGTTCGAGAAAGCGTTTTACCCAAAAGGTTCTAACAGTTATGGGGCGATCGATTGGATGTATTCTGTGGAAAAGCGGGAGGGAATTCACATTCACCACGAACAGTGCGGACACGGAGGTGAAAGATGGATTTTAGGAGCTCCGGTAGATGGATACTGTCCAGAAACCAATACCGTATATCAATATCACGGCTGTTACTGGCACGGGTGTGAGATTCATGCAAAGCATAGAAAAGAAGAACGCGCATCCACTATGAGAAGAGATAAAGTTATTAGAAAAAGCAAAGAATTCAACCTAGTAGTTATGTGGGAATGCGAATTCCAAAGAACGGGTAAAGATATAAAGATCGGTTGTGACACTACTCTTTATCCATATCAGATAGTATACGATTTTGAGGCATATCTCCAGCCAGAAGTTGAAACTACCGGTAATAGTTTAGAGTACGAAGCTGAGCACGTTCCGGCAAGCGTTAGTATAGGAGATAATTTCTCAGGAACAGTAACTCATATTTGTGATAAAGATCCCGCAAAACTTATAGAAAAATTCGTAAGAAGATTTGAAAGTCAGGGGAAAAGCTATAAGAGAAGAAGTGTGGTCAAGATATAAGTTTAATACGGAATATTTACGTAAAAACCAAATCGCCAAAATCGAACAGTGGATAGAGCAAGTACCGGTTATAGGTTTTAACAGCAGTAAGTACGATATAAACTTAATAAAGAAATACCTAGTAGGCGAACTGACATCAACAACAAAGAAAGTAATGGTCGGAAAACGTGCAAACGCAACAATATTTCTATTTACTCCAGAATTTAGATTTCTTGATGTAATACTTTATCTAGGACCTGGTGTAAGTTATGATAGTTGGATAAAGCCTACGACTGCAAAGGACAGAAATCTTTCTTTCCTTATGAGTGGTTCGATTCTCCAGACAAACTGGATTACCCAGGACTACCGGATATAGAGAATTGGTATTCCAAACTATCTGGGAAAATGTTAATAGATGAAACAGAATTAAGTAAATGTCGTAGAATTTTCGAAGAAAATAATATGAAAACTTTCAGAGATTGGTTGAAATATTATAACGATTTAGATGTAGCACCGTTCCTAGAAGCGGTGGAAAAAATGGAAAAATGTGTGAATTTTATAAACACAGAGGTGTGGATATTTTCAAGATGCGGTAACACTACCTGGAGTAGCTATACAATATTTATTGAGAGGAACCATTAAAGAACAAAAATCTTCAAAGACGATTATACCGGAGGATGCTCTATATGCACCAAAAGAAGAAACATACGAAATGAGAAGAGGACGCTCTAGTTGGTGGTCCATCAATAGTATTTACACGCTATGCAGAAGCCGGTGTTTCCAATATTAGATCAAATGAAAGTAACAAACCTTGCAAGGCTGTTTTGGGGTACGATGCAAACGCGTTATATTTATCTACGTTAAATTAATAGAGATGCCGTGTGGGAGAGAAACTATACACCATATAGATACCCCACATAACCCTAAATTTATTAAAAAGTTTTGTAAAAGAGTTTTATCTGGAGACTGGTTTGGGTTTGCGGAGGTGGATATAGAAGTTCCACACAACTTAAAACATAAGTTTTCTGAAATGTCCCCAATATTTATAAACAGAGAAGTAGAGGTTGATGAAGTTCCCACACACATGTTTATAAAATATTTGGAAGATACTGGAAGAACTAGAGGAAATGGAAGAAAATTGGTGGGATCTATGACCGCCACTAAAGTATTGCTGTACGCGCCACTGTTGAAATGGTATAAAACACGGCCTAGAAATAACGGGAGTTCATCGTGTTATAGATTATATTAGTGGTAAACCCTTCGAATGGTTCGCAAAAGAAGTTACAGCCGCAAGACGAACAGGCGATGTAGAACCAAATAAGAAACCAGTAGCCGACATAATGAAATTATTAGGAAACTCGTGTTGTGGAAAAATGAGAGGCAACGAGGAGGGGGGAGACATTTAAATACGACATATACGAGACGAAACCTGTGTTGACAAAGCATTAAGATCCGCGTATTTTGATGATTTGGAAGAGATAGGATATGCGTACGAAATATCTTCAAGAAAACCCAGGTGTGCGCTAAAGAGACCATCCATTGTGGAATAGCGGTTTATCAACTAGCTAAATTGAGAATGTTGGAATTTTACTACGAATTTCTAGATAAATACATAAAAAGAGAAGACTTTGAATTAATACAGATGGATACAGATAGTATGTATATAGGAGTTAGTGGAAAAACGATAGAGGAATTGATTAGACCTAACTTACTAGACGAGTTTGAAAAAGAAAAAAATAAATGGTTGGCTTGGGATAAATGGAGCGAAAGAGAGCCCGGACTTTTCAAAATGGAATTTAGCGGGGATAGGGCGATAGCGTTATCTAGTAAGTGTTATTTTGTAGAAAAAATTAATTTCACTAAAGATAATTTGGAACAAATTAAAATTAATAAAAACTCTGCGAAAGGAATGTCCAAGAGAATAACAATTTAAATTGGGATAGATATAAACGAGTACTAAGTGAAACTACAGAAGATGGAAAACAAAACATTATAGATGTAGCACAAAATAGAGGATTTAAAATGAAAGACGGCGTTATGAAAACGTACTGTCAACAAAAATTAGGACTCTCGGCATACTACGATAAAAGACGCGTGTTACCAGACGGAATACATACAGAACCTCTATTGATTTAAGTAATCGGGGGTAGCTGGGTGTCAGAAGACACTATAAGAAGTTCTTCGCGAACAAACCCTCGAGATGGCCCATCATCCAAATAGTAGAGCACGGGCTCATCGGGTTTGGTAATAGATCGATCTAGATGATATACATTGAGAGACCACACTGGATCAGTCGCGCGGCGGCTGCCACCTTCGAGCTCTCCCGGTTGATAGAGGTACCGGACGTCAATATCTGATGGAAGCCGCTGCTCCTCTAAACCAACGGGTCGCCCGCAGCGAGACGGCAGAGGGCTTGCTCGTCACCCTTTTAAACTTGATAGCATCTACAGGCTTCTTACCTATCAATCTGGTCACTCTCCGTTCAGTGAGGAGACCACGGCGGGCAGTATGGCCACCACTCGGTCGATCGCGAATGAGGGTCTACAAGTTCTTTAGCGTATTGGTGTCCGAACAGTCTCTCAGCCAGGGTTCGATTGAAGCGTTCCACGATCCCCTGGTCCCGGTGGATGTTGACGCGGCCGCGTCTGATAGAAACTTTATGCTTAGACAATAGATGAGAGACCGCGCCCATGAACTCGCGGCCGGGATCGACCTGGAGAAGATTCGGCCATTTGAGAGGACTCCTCTTATATATTCGGGAAAGAGCCTCGGCCACTTCCTTAGACTCTTTAGTGGCCAACGGCTCAGCCCCCTTGTAACGACTCGCTACGTCAACGATTGTCAGTGCGTACTTGTACGTTTTGCGACCGACGCGATCGTGAGGGAGAAACAGGAGATCCGCTTGGTGAACTTGGTTCGGCACCGGCACGTCGAATTTCGGGCGCGGAATATTGTGAGGCGCGGGTAAATAGATCTGCCAGATGGCCTGCTTCTTGAGCCATTCCTTGACAGCGTTTTCTGAAACCTTGGTCGCCGCCGCGAGGTTCTTGATGGCCGCGAGTCCCTTCCAGTAGCCGCGTGGACTATAGTATGTATTCGACAGCTTGCGCGTTAGTTTGGTATCAAGTTTGCGCGTGTTCATCGTATGCGAAGTATTCTAATATATCGGACAATCTCCAACATGCCCTCGCCAGTTCGTCCGGTAACTGCGTCGTTAATAATAAACCTTTGTTGGAAGTTTCGCTGCAGCCCCAATCGCGTTTGGGTTGGAACAGGAGAGGGAAATCTAATTCATCCAATCTCGGGCCAGACGAATCATACTCTTTGCACCAGGTAAACGATGTTTTTGGGCAGTGTAGCCTACATCAATCATAGCGTTATAAAGTTCGTCAACTAACATCGTTCTATATATATATATTTATAAAAAAAAAATGTTTTAATTAATTAATTTAAAATCTCGATTGAATATAATAGCCGGCGAGACCCACCACACCCATTCCCACGATGATGAACGCGATCTCGCGGTCCTTTTGGGGCTCTGACGGTACATAGAAATCTGAAAGTTGGGGCTCGGATCCATTGGATCGAGACTTTTGTGCGGATATGCCAGCGCGTACTCGCGGTTGGCTTCTTCAACGTTCTGAAAAGTTTGCGCGGCGTGATTTTCGCGGCGAAGCTCTTCATTGACCCATCCAGATGGGCGGTTCGTTTTTTTCGACCATGCTTCCTTTGCGCTATTGAGTTGTTCTACAGCTAAATCATGACGCTTACGCTCCTCATCCACGTTCGAGCTTTTCATTTTAGAGAATATAAAGTTGCTACCGCTGAACGCCAATGCGTTTACAAGCGCACCACCTACTATTACTGCGATTGAAGCCATTTATTTCCATATATTAACTGGTAGAATTCCAGCTTTAACTAGATAATCTCGGGTCCAAACTGCGGCCGCTACATCTAAGGTCGCGAGCCCTACGTCTCTCACAGTAAAGTCCAATTTGGGAGCGGTTCCTCCTAGGGCCATCTTTGATAGTCGAGCATACCCGATACTGAAACCCGATATCACCACGGCGTGATAAAGCGCATTCACTAACATTTTACCATCTTGTTCAGCCATTGTTATAATTATTGCATATAAAATGGGTCGCGATCAATGTTTAAATGGGGCGCATCCAAATTCAACATTGTTGATGATTGGTGTTTAGTAACTTTCTTCTGAACACTGGCTGGTTGTTTTTTCTGGTATTTCCACACGCACAGGCACCAACAACTGCCAGACCACCACCAACAACCCAACTCCAATTCACGAATTTGGGTTCAATCGGATTCGCCCAACTCCAACGGTAGTTGGTATTGGGTGACAAATTCTTTGAATTTGAGTGTGCTTCCAATTCGTGAATTGGGGGTGTTGTTGTACTCAACTCTGTATTCAGATGTTTTGCTGTCTCCGTCCCCGATTGCAACCCCAATCTCGATTGGAGTTTAGCCTCTCGAAGCTCGGCGAGTATTTTATCTTGTTTAACTTTTCGGGTGGCAGCCGCCGCCCTCCCAGCTGCCTGTCTTTTGGGATTTTTTATATGCGGTATGTCATCCAGTGGCGGAGTAACACTCTGGTTCGATTGTGTTGGAGCAATCTGGTTCAACTCCGTCACTCTCGTGGGTGTGTCTTGTGTCATCATTTATAATATTAATATTAGAGCTTATAGTTCGTGGGCATATATGTCCAAATTGACAGTGTTTACCCGTGGTCAACGCGGTTGTCAGCGGAGCTAAATACATTCCAAACTTGTGATAAATTGAGCAGCAGGTTGTTCTAAGAGTGTGTCCTATAAAAGGGTCAGTCTCTAGATCGTGAATCAACCCTTCGGTGTTTGGTATAGGGAGAAGTCTACTAACGGCGGTAGCGTACAAATGAATAGCCGCCGATCCAAGAGTTTTTGTCATCTCTGCTCCCAATTTGGATTCGTATCGCGCATACATTTTATCAATCTCCGCATCTGACATCTTATCCACCTGAAAAACTGTGAGACGCCTACCGAGATAATGCTCCGATTGTCCCCCAGCAACCAGCGCAGCTAGCCGCTCTCGTCGCGCCGCATTTTCATTTTCATTCGGAGTCGTTGCACTCAACCCAGAATCCCGATTGCTCTGTCGGATCATTATTGTTGGCAGTCGGAGTTGAGGTTTCTTCTATTAGCTGATCGAGAAGTTCGTCGCAGTTCATTTTTCTTAAAATTAATTTAACTATTCTAACAAGTCTCATCACTTTAACATATTTATTTAATTTTTTCAAAATTATTAAAATAATAAATGCGCACCACCCGATACTTATGATCACCATTATGCTCGCAACAAAGCTCGCAGCGGAGCACCAAATTGTTAACATTGTTAACCATTGTTAAGCATTTGTTCAGCATTATTCAGCATTATTCAGCATTTGTTCAGCATTATTCAGCATTGTTAAGCAATTGCTAAGCATTGTTCAGCATTATTCAGCATTTGTTCAGCAATTGCTAAGCATTGTTCAGCATTTGTTCAGTATTTGTTCAGCATTGTTCAGCATTGTTCAGCAATTGCTAAGCATTGCAATAGCTTATTACTTTGCAATTTTCCTAATTTTTTCAAAATTATTAATTATTAAATAAATCGTTAGATTTAGTTGATAACTTTATAAGCAGTTGGTTGATCAGTCTTTAGCAGAAGCTTGGCGTGCTTAGTTTCGGAAAGCATCTGTCGAACCTCCAGGCGCTCCTCGCGCGTTGGGATAACGTCATTCTCTCGAAGACAGTCATCGAATGAGTCTCGGTCCTTGCAGTGAAAGAGGGCGACCCATTTCGTTTGCTCGCGCAGATCCTTGAGGACGGCGTTGTATTTTTGAGTGGATATCCATACGCTTTGCCTCGCATGGCGGCCAGAAAATGCGAGCTCGGAGAGCATGTCCTTCTTTTTGGTCATCGCCGCCTTGGCTGAGCAATCGTCAATCACGTATAGGGTGGGCTCGCCCTGAAATATTTGGTATAAACCACGCAACCAATCGTGAAGCCTATCACCGGGGTCAATAACGTATACCTCAGGGTCGGTCCATATCCACGGGCACCGCTGATAAGTATCGTTGTGCCGCACAGTGGGACATAGGATCACAATGTGACGAAAGGCATCGCGGTAGGATCCCTCGAGTAAGTTGAGGATGAAAACCGTTTTTCCACATCCTGTCTGCCCACATATTATGGCGGTAGTGAGCATCTCAATCGTGAAATTGGTATTGATTGCTAGATTTCTTAATTTTTTCAAAATTATGTATTAATAAATCGTTAGATGATTTTTTTTATTAAATCAGTAAGATCGCTGATACGTATCGACCATCTTCGATGTTGAGTTGTGCGTCTGTAATTATATATAAGTATACACGTTCAATGGCCCGGCTCCGTCCGCCTCTTTGGTTATCTGGATCGTCACACCCTCACTAGCGTTCTCAACTTGGCGTCCGCTACCGTGTATTTGGTCATCGTCGCTGGCTCGCATGTCTAGCCATAACGCGTATTTGGTATTCAGGAACTCCGCGAGGGAGACGGCCGGCCGAGAGATGCAGGTCTTTAGCAACTGCTGCAACCTCCGGAGAGCGCTTAGATCCGGCAGCAAACTGCTTTCTTACTTCATCCCACTGCTGGTGCGCGCGAAGACCCGCGCTGTAGAGTTGATTGGGGACTCCCTCGATCGTCACCTCTACCTTCGTGATTTTGGGGTTATAGAATCTGTCGGTTTTTCTAGCACCGAACGCGAACCGAGCATCCTCGAACAACATCAGTATACCTTTCATCGAGCGGGGCGGGTACGTTGACGTTAATATTCCACAATGTGTCGCTTTTGTTTTTCGGCATCTTGCGATGGCGAAGAATCTCGGTCGTAAAGTATGGCAACGCGCGCCCGCGACTGGGTTCTGATCAATCGCGCTAGTTCGGGCATCGTGACCATGTCGTACTCCAGCGAAACATTATCGATCGTATACGTCGATAACTGGTCGGTGGCTATGATAACTCGGCCGTAGTCGTTGAACGTTAGTTCGTATTCGAGGCGGTCAGCCAAAGCGCTCTGATAGTAGGGCATGTGACTCTCCAGCAACTCAAAGTCGAGCGGGATGTAGAAGCGGTTGCCGTAAGCGCCCGCGACCGCGTTGTCACTCGCGTTGTTATCTGCCTTGTTAGCAGCCCCGATTCTAAGTTTGGTTACGTTCTTATTTTTGCTGGTGTCAATACCTTGATAGACAGCGTTTTCAAGCTCGTGTGACGTCTTCCACAGGTCCTGATAGCAATGGTAGACGTCGCTGTCATCGATCGACATCACCTCATTACCAGAAATCTTTATCATAGTCTTCTTGACTATGGCGCGACCCAAGTTCTGAACGACGGTTCGGTCCGCGTCCGTCGACGTTAGCGAAATAGTGAAAGCGAGGCGAACAGTACCCGGAACAATGACGTCGTTAGCTCCGAGGTTGGGGAAGCGGACTAAGAGCTGCTGGTTCTGGTCGATCGTCGATGGGTTGTTCGTAATAACGACACTCTGTCTCACGCCTTTTGCCCCGAGGGGCTCACGCAGTCTGCGGTATGGATTGAGTTTGCGACCGTATTGACTCGAAGACATAATTAATTTTTTCAAAATTATTGAAACTATTAAACCCGTATGGTTTTGTCTTTAATACATAATTAATTTTAAGAAAATTATAAATATGGCTGATTACATGGACGAATTCGATCACACTACGGGCGACCGAGAAGATTACCTCGATGGTGATGATGATAACTTCGAGGATTCCCTCACGACACCCACCATAGAAACTCCAGTTCCAATCCAATCACAATTGGGTGACGCTACCACTAGTCAAAGTCAGGAATTACTTGAGGGAGCTGTAAACGACTACTACAACAATTTGGCAGCAGAAAAAGGTCTGGTCCCCTCTGTCGGTCGCGACTACTCCAAGTTCAAATTTATGAGCGGTAAATTGCGACTAAGAGCAGCACTAACTGTCCAATTAGTTAACGGGAGGACCGGAAAACCACTATCACTAAACACCATTGCAGGAAACCGGGGCGGTGGCCAACTCATAAGGGACGAACTAGGATTCACGGATTGGAAGAGGGGTAAAACAAGTATACCGGCCCGCGCTGTAGAGGCCCTAAAGTCTACCGACGAAACTATAGCGAAGACGGCCACCGCGATAGAAACGGTCGAGCTCAGCGAGGTCCCTCAAATAGCCACCGACGTTATTAACACTATGGAGACCACGTTCAGCGTCCAATCGCAATTGGGGAAAAATACTCAACGATGACCCACCGTTACCTCTTCGAGAACTCCGTGGACTCGATAAGGCTCTACAAACGGTCCGGGGCGAACTGGTCCTTAACCTCTCCAAACTCACGGCGCTGGATGAACATATCGCGCTAGAAGAAAGAAAACTGGAGGAAGCCGGTGACGATAGAGAATCTACCGAGCGGATCAACAAACTCCTGCGGTCTTTGCGGGATGAAAGAGAAGCTCGCTTGGAGGCCGCCTCGGCTAACCGTGAGGCTCTCCGCACACAAATAAGTCGGATCCGCGAATCAATCTCGAGGGTCCTGCACGAGGAGACGACACTCGGTGAGCGTCTTCGCACTCTGTTCAGAGAGCAGGGCGTCACGATAGCAAGCATCCTCGTTGCTATCGGCATGACTATATCGACCATAGTTCTAACTTTCACTGGTGGTGCGGCGCTACCACCCGCTCCAGCACCAGCACCAGCACCAGCACCAGCACCCTCTCCATCCGGTGGAGCCAAGGAGTGGATAAAAAAACAACTAAAAGCCCTCGCCAGTCTTCTAGCTAAATTAGCTGGAAAGGCGGCTGCCGCACTACCTGGACTGATCGGAAGTATCGTTTCTTACTTGCTATCTATATTATCAAAAACGGCCGGATGGCTAGCCAAAAATACCTGGGCTTTAATCGTGGCAATCGCCGGTCTCCTATTATTCTCTGTCAGAGAGTTCCTACAACCAAAGCGTAAATAATCCGATCGCCACGAGGGCGATGACGAGACCCAATTTCTCCTCCTCGTGTGTTGTGCTTCCAATTTCAACATTGTTGATGATTGGTGTTTCTCCAATCGCGATTGGTCTGTTGATGGAACTCGATGGTGCATCCAATTTACGAATTGGGGTACTGGGTTCGATTTACGAATTGGGGGAGGTGTTATCCATTTTGTGTTTTATGAAATCGGTTCCACTGTTGGGGGTGCGCTTGATGATATCCGTGTTCACGTTACCGTTGTGGCCGATTTTTTGATTGGCGGTGGCGATTACGATATGATTATTGTAACCGTCAACCGGGTCGTCTCGTAGTATCATATTGCTCGGCGCCATATAAAGACCTATTCCAAATACATAGTCTACTGGGGTGCTGGCATTCTGCAAAACGTCTTGATAATTCTGGATCGCCTTCTCCAGGTCCACCCTAGCTGAGATGGCGTCCTCTACAAGTGCCAAAAATTGTTTTTGTGCATCAAACGCTGTTCCCATGCCCAGTATAGAACTGCGAGTTTGCTTCTGTGCGCCGAGAATGGCCCAGACGTACGTGCGAATGGAGTCGTTGACGCGAGTAACCCCGGCCTGCGTGAACCCTAGACCCGTAATCTAACATAAATGTACCCCACGCGTTCTGAACCTCAGCAGCCTGCTGTATGTAATCGACGTGAGCCAGTTTCGGAGGTAACATTTTACAAGAAAACACGCCACAGTGTCGACCTCCAGACACTTCCGTCCCGAAAGTCATAGTCGCGGGGTCAAAATTCCCGGCGTTCCGACTGACGATGTGGTCACCGGAGTGATCGTGTCTAAAATCAGTCTGTGTCCAATTCCCGGACTGGCCGTGAATGAGAAACGTCCCCGAGGCCGGTGCTGGTAGGAAATGCTTTCTGTCTCCAGTCCGCGTCTTTTGAAACGTAAAATTCGTTACACAGTCTTTCAAAGGCCATACGGTTATATGTGTTGGAAATGGGATCCCAGGCGTCGTCTTGAGGTAGTGAAATACCTAGTTCTTTGAGAATCCTCCTAATAGTATAATACACGTGAAAGTTGTAGACACTTCGGAGCATGACATTCTTGGATGTCAGATGGTCTTTATATGAAACTCCACACCCGGCTGTTGCGCACCATACAGCGAAATTTATTTGGTTCTGCCAAAACTGCATCGGTGTTGCTTTCCAGCCGTTTACCACCTCCATCGTAGTAATCTTGGGCAACCTATATTGTTCAAAGATTAAAAGTTGTTAGGGAAGTTGGTGGCAAAGCCACTGTCCGGTCTAACCGTTACGGTTGGGTGTACAAGGCGGTTAACAACGTCTTTTTGTGTGTATTTACCTCCGACCGCGTACTTTACATTAGAGTTAAAGCTAAATGCTTTGGTATCCATTGAAAGATATTATTATGTTTGCTACTATAACTAATGTTCAAAAAGGGAGTTGTGAACTTCAAAAATTAATAGACAACTGCTGCGGAAAACGCCGGGTAGGCCTTAGATCAATCACGTTCACGGTTGGATGGCAGAATGTGGGGAAGAGTGAAGGGTTTTACTATGTGAAGGATGGACAACAATTAGGTGTAAAGCTGCCTCACGGACTGTGGGGAATAAGACAGCTCAAAGATTTTGTCAACTCAGAGCTTGACGGTATAATCAACCTCACAGTATCGAATGTTACCGGGCTCACAACAATGATCATCAGCAGTGATGTAGTGGTCTCCCCGGGGTTGGGTATTCAACTCGGTTTTAGAGAGACATACTCCTCAAACAAAGGAGTGTTCACCCCGGGTGAGTACGTCGGTGATAACCCGGTGGACTTCACCTTCACGAAAACTCTCAGGGTGCACCTGGATCGGGTGAACACATCGTACAACACGATAGACGGATCCCCCAGCACATTACTGAAAACTGTGCCCGCCAGCGATTGTTTCTATGGTGAGACTGTAACGTTAGACTTCCCACACCCAGAGATGAAAGTTTTGGAATCGGGACACATCCACGAGTTGAAGATTTATATTCTTGATGATAAAGGGCGAGAGTTGAAGAACGATTACCCGATTTCGGTCGTCCTAGAAATTTCAAATTAATTAATTTTAAGAAAATTAGAATTAAACGCATGTTACGTAATATATATTATCAACATTATGAGTATATACGGACCAGGTAGTTCTTCCGATTGGGTGACAAATTCAAATAATTTGGAACCTGCAGAAGGGGGATTCATCCCGACAGAGGGCGACTTTTTAACTACCCAAAAAACAAAGGCCTTGATTAATAGAACTATATCGAGGGCCACGGACGAGATTCACAAGAGTCTACTATCACAACTTAGAGAATATGCCCTGGCTGTGAATACACAAAGTCGTGAAGAAACGCATACGGCAACTAAACGAACTAGTAAAAAAATAACCAAATTTAGAAAGAGGCCCGGTTGGGGATTGATAAAGCCCGAGAAGACCGTAAGGCTGACATTACGGAGGTTTATGATGCGTTGCGCTTAGAAGACTCTCTCAGCAAAGAAGCTACACTTGCTGAATTAGACGGGAAAATAATCGATTTTCGAAATGAGGCCACGTCGGGTATTGAGAAAGCACGAGAAGACCACCAGGCGGACCTTACGAAGGCTTATGAGGTGTTGCGCTCAGAGGACTCTCTCATCAGAGAAGCGGCACTTACTGAACTAGATAAAAAAATAACCAAATTTCGAAAAGAGGAACCATGGTCGGGTATTGATAAAGTCCGAGAAGACCACCAGTCGAACCTTGCAGAGGCCATTGCGGAGGCTTATGATGCGTTGCGCTTAGAGAACTCTCACAGCAAAGAAGCGACACTTACCGAACTAGACGGCAAAATAGCCGAATTTATAAAAGAGACCAGGTCGGGGGTTGAGGGGGTCCGAGAAGATCACAAAGAGGCCATTGCGGAGGCTTATGGGGCGTTACGCTCAGAGGACTCTCTCAACAGAGAAGCGGCACTTACTGACCTATATGAAAAAATAACCGAATTTAAAAAAGAGACCCGGTTTGATCTTGATGGAGTCCGAACGGGTATTGATAAAGTCCTAGAAGACCACCAGGCGGATATTACGGAGGCTTATAGGGTGTTGCTCTTAGAGGACTCTATCAACAGAGAAGCGACACTTACTAAACTAGATGAAAAAATAACCGAATTTCAAAAAGAGACCCGGTCGGGTATTGATAAAGCCTTAGAAGACCACCAGGCAACCATTACGGAGGCTTATGATGCGTTGCGCTTAGAGGACTCTCTCAACAGAGAAGCGACACTTACTGAACTAGATGAAAAAATAACCGATAAACTGAAACATGATCGTATAGCCGCGACCAAAGCTCTTGAGGAGGCCTCTTATGAGATTCGTACTGAGGCATATAACGCAAACAATGCGCTTGCCGGAATAGTGAAAACAATGAAAACACCAAAACGTGTCATAACAGTTTGGGCTGAGAAGCGGGGCCCATTGGTTGTGGGGCACTATGAATATTCGTTCGGTGCCAAAGCGAGTAATAAATATGGGGGATACACTATGACAGCTGCAGGTGAAGTTATCCAAATGGCGGTCTGCTCGGTTAATGCTAATGGTAAACCTGTGGGCGCGGTCGCGATAAATATTGTAGTAGATGGGGAAGAACGGGGGGTTGGAGTCACTAAAATCTCTGGAGATAGTTCGACGGTGGTTTCGTTCTCCGGTGATGATCGAATTAGACTTTCCCAAGGTAGTGTTATTAACTTTGTTACGAAAATCGGTGACTCAGAGAGTTTCTTCCACTATTGTCTCATTGTTAATTGAACTTATTGTGTTAAATACAATATATGAAATGAAATTTAACTATGAACGAATCACCGCTTCCAATTGTCAATACCGATCCACCAACACTGTATCCAACTCTCAATACCACTCCACCAACACTGTATTCAACTCTCAATACCACTCCACCAACACTGTATTCAATTAACGAAAAAAGTTCAGATTTTAGGTTGAATAATATCGTCGCTATGCAGGATATTTTAGTTAGAGAATGTGCAAATAGAAAAAGACACTCTAATAAATATAGGCGCGCGGCAAACATAGCTGAAGCATCTAGTACGGTTCTGGCAAGTGTTTCTGTGTTGTGTGGGGCGGGGACTGCTGCAACGCTATCTACAATTGTAATGATTCCACTTGCAGGGGTTTTGAGTGGAATTACCGTTTTATCTGGAACACTTTGTATGGTAATTAGGGCGGCGGGTGGAAAACTCGAGAAAAAAAGTAGAAAACATGATAGAATATCCGTTCTCGCTAGGTCTAAGAAAAATAGCATCGACGTTATGGTGTCCAAAGCGTTGGCCGATAAGAAAATATCAAATTTAGAGTTTGAATCCGTGGTGGAAGAAATGGGGAGATATGAAGAATTAAAAAATGATATAAGGATCAAGGCGCGCGCCACCATGCCAAAAATTGAGTGTACTGATTGGGATAAATTTAGGGTAAAACTTGGAAATAAAGTCGGAGGAAATGTTACAGCACCATTATAAAATAATTTAAAAAAAAATTTAAAAAAATAATTAAAAAAAAAAAAAAAATAAAAAAAAAAAAAAAAAAAAAAAAAAAAAAAATAATAATTTAAAAAAAAAAAAAAATTCTTAATTTTATAATTTTCCTAATTTTTTCAAAATTATATTGGTGCAGTAAACAAATTTACATACCTATACAACATGTGTTTTTCACTGAGAATTATCGGCTCTGTTTACCTCGGCTATCAATTTACGCATGGGCCATAACCCGTGTAATTGAAACATTGTCGTTACAACATAAATTAATTACTATGTAATAATAGGGAGTGTTCAGCAAATTATTATAAAAAAAAATATAAAATTAATTATAAAATAACGAACCATCACATGTTTTCTTTCGCCAATATGTATTAATAAATAATTATAATATGCACACCATTTGTATGTTGTATAGGAAACTGATGAGTATATATATGTGTGTTGACCTTACAACAATTGGTCTCATCTCGTGTGTGCTATGTTGTTGATCCGGTATGACGTCCGTCTCGTCTGTTTAATGGTAGCAGTCTATGCATATGTGTGTATTTGGCGATGTAATTGTGTAGCTCAAAGGTGCCGGCCTAAAAGATTTCTGCCTAAGAGCTTTGCAATTTCGGAAACCAAATTCACACATAGGCTCGTCTTACTTCGCTGGTTTCTCTTAATAGAGTAATTGGCAATGGGGTTCAAGGCGACCCAGAATGTGAGCCAACAGATGCGTGGGCTTAAGAAAGGTCCCAACACCCCAGTGGCTGGGTGCCGGCTAGAAATCTTGCCCAGTCGCTGGGGGTGTTGTGCACGAGTGGAGGCTTTTGCTATTTTTTTTTTTAATTTTTACAAATTATTAATATCTTTATACGCGATAGACCTAATCGTGTAATCTCTCTATAAAATGGACACCTAATTTACATGTTCATAACACGTGTAATTGGAACATTGTCGTCTGCTTATAACATAAATTAGTTCTGTTCAATAATTTTCAATTTCTTCTAATAATTTTCCAATTTCTTCGTTAAAAGCGATATTGTAGAAACGCATATCCGTAAACGAATCTTTGATTTTAAACTGTTTTATAAAATTAGTTTGATAATGTTTCGGTAGTGTTTCTCCGATCCTATTTAGTCGCTTCATTATATAAATTTGATACTATATACCGGCGACATAATTGCCGGTTTAATATTGTAAATGCAACGTTTTTATCGCAGCGTAATAAATTACGCTGATATTTCATGTATTCGATATCACATAGTATTGTCATTTTACCGTGTTTTAATACTGTAGAAACAACAGCGTAAAATCCTTCATCCAAATCATTATAAACGTCCAATTCGTTGTGTATTTTATTATCCATTTTGTTATAATATTTTATTATAACCTATTAAATTTATATGTTCAATTGGACGTGAAAAAAACATGATGTATTTATGACACCAATTTTGAATATTTCGTGGTTGGTGGGAGACAATTTCCTCGTTAACCAATTTTTGATTTTTCGGGGGGTGGTGGAGTAGTATATAGGGAGGAGAAATGATACCACCGTTAGGTGGTATCATTTTGACTCCCTATATACTACTTGTTGAGTTGCATTGTACAAACGTCACCGTTTCAATAACGTCAGTTTCTCGATGACGTTACGTTTTTTTTTCGTGCCTGATTCACATGGTGCTACAAACAGTGAGATAAAACAAAAACTATTAAACATAATTGCATTTTCTTTGTGTGTGTGTGTGTGTGTGTGTGTGTGTGTGTGTGTGCGTGCGTGCGTGCGTGCGTGCGTGCGTGCGTGCGTGTCTGTGTGTACCAAATGCTGATTCGTACGTAAATGCATTGAAATGTATCGCCATTGTTGTTTATATAACTTGTTATGCTGATTAGGGTAAGGGCCGTAACTAATGTTGGTAGAACTTGTGGCCCCAGCCCATTGTAATTATGTTTAAACTAGGTGAGGGGAGCACATTTCAGTGCGCCCATTACATCATTGCCGAGTTGTTCTATAAATACAATACATTCTATAAATATGGTGTTTTCCAAGAAGCGAAGGTTGACTAATTGTTCTGCAGAACTACATAATGCTGTTTACAGGCGATAAACTTATGATTTCAATGTGAGAATAGAAGTTCTACGACTATTATACATTTGTCCGGATAACTGATTGTCAATGTTAATTTTGGGGCAATATTACGACAGATGATCTGACCCAACTTCAAATGAGAAAGGTGGCACATTTTGCTAAATAGTTTTCATGTGATCAGACAACAAGAACCGATGATTGTTCTGTGACAATTATATCCCCGTATCTGTTATTTTAAGAAAAATATCGCACACTGACGTATTTGTCCGATAATCTCGAGGATCCCTGTAGCATTAAATCGTTCTGCACATTCAGTTCAGGGCCTGAAATGTTCGTTCTCGACAGCTATTCATGATGCATAATATAGTGAAATAGTAAACCCATATCAAGTTGAATGAGTCTGCAACTTGTAGCGTTTACACTAGTCACAAACTAAGTAAAGCACCTTCTGTTGCGTCTCAACATTTTACAATGCATGACTGATTTTTATGGGCGCCGTATAACATTGTTTGAGCTGGGCCCATACACCGCTGTTTCGAGTGACGTCACAACCACCTGCGACAATAATTATGTGCGCCGCTATTTATAGTAAATACTGGAGCTTTTCTCCTTTGAAAATATTTGAAATGAAGACAGTTTTGTAAATACATTTATGTAAAGTTTATTTAATTTCACATGATAAATTTAATCTGGGAATAAATACTATAATTATCTAAAACCAAAATCGCAAGATGTGATGGCTCGAAAAATGTGATCACTCGAAAAAAATGTGCGGGCCCATTGTCTTTCAATTAATTTACTGTATATAATCCCCACCCGCCCATAAACAGTAATGCCAGATTATTTTTTATTTGAATACATTTGAAGATAAATCATTAATTATTGTCAACACTATTTGTTAACACTATTTACAACAAAATGGGGTTATTTTTGTGTGAAACTAAAAATGGTTAATTGATTGCATTCAGAGATAGTTCCTTTAACTTTCATTTGTTGCTTGTTTACGGTTCGATAGTTGGGTACCAGTATCGCTGGTCCTCGGCTTTCGCGCACTTGATATTTTTGTAGTCATGGTTGCATAACAAGTGCCTCGCTTTTGATTTGTACGCAGTGCGTAAAAAACTTTTGTTCGTCTTGCGCATTTTTGTTTGGTCACAGTTTGTTTGTCCATTGACTGAGACAGTTCTAAAAGATATTGTTATATTGTATTCGAGTCGGCATAACGTGTCTTCACTGTGGCACGCTGCAAATTGTTGGCAGTATATAGAAATATAGTTATCTTTTTGGATCGTTGCTGTTATAAACGACAGATGCGGAGTGTCAGGGGAATTTTCAAGTTCAAGAAAGTTACGAGACTCTCGGAAGGAAGGCGGAAAGATGGAGTTAGGGGCACGGCAAGGGTAACCTAGTAAAAATAGGCAACCCCACTTCCTCCCGCTCCACGACTATATGCCAAGCGATATATGGCTTATGCTGTGGACAAGGACCTAAAACAATAAGGGACCGCAGCTACTTATTTCCATTTGCAACATATATTTATAGATATCCGGTACTATGCTGTATTTTAGCAGCGTTTGTTTCTTACCGAATATAGCAAACACAAGAAGAGTTTTGCGAACACAGTAGACACAGATCAGACTGCACTACTTGGCAAGGATCTAGAACCGGCTTAGGTCACCGACTCCAGGAATAGAAGCAACACAATTGATGTTACCGCAGGTACATGTAGTTTGAGATTGTCAGGTTTGTGTGAATGTGGGTCTATGAGAAATCAATTGCTTGCCTGTTTCCTAAACCAGTCCTGACACAGCTTAGCAACAAAGAGCAAATTCTCAGGACAACGGCATCGATTGTTATTATTGTGACAGAGAGATACATAAAATAGATGCTGCAGGAAACAAACATTTTCCGTGCCAAACATTTTATTATATTATTTGGATGCTCTACACATGAAAGTTAAATTGTCTGTGTGCGACTTGATTTGGAGGTGAGATAGAGATTTTGAAAGTGAAAGTAGCTAGACGGTTCCGCCAAAAAAGGAGAAATAACTCATGCACTCAATCCGCATGACCCCGTGTTTGGCATGGGTCTAGAATCGGCTTAGGTCAATGACTCCAGGAAGGGAAGTAACAAATTTGATTTTGCCACAGGTAGTTTGCGATTGTCATGTTTGTGTGAATGCGAGTCTATGGGAAAGACATTGCCTGCCTGTTTCCTACAGCGACGTAAACAAACAAGGTTAATATTGTGACGGGCGCATTGTAATGGGCGGGCAGGGGTTAAACATTACCCCCACATCCCAATAAATTGGTGAAGGGGTGGGGGCGACATAAAAACAAATCAATGTAATAAAATGGTGTATAATATTTAGACAAGCGCAATAATTCATTTGATTGATATTAATAATTCGATTATTTGATATTAATAATAATATTAATAAATATTAATTAATACATATATTAATAAATATTGAATATTGATATTAACAAATGTTGAATAAATAGTATAACAGCACCACGGAAATACTGAATATATAGTAAAACAACACATCATAACAACATACCTGTTGGATGTAGATCTACGTGTTACAGTTGATCGTATGATTCCCCCGCTCGCAATGTGCATATATGTCCCTAGAAAGGAAGCTATACTAGAACAGGAAATATTGCGCACCTATTCCAAGAAGTGAATAGGCGCACCTGTACCCTATAAGTATTTAGAGTATTTGTTTCGATATTTAGTTCCTAGAAAGTAGCACATTAGCCAGGTGACTTTTCCGCAGTTAACGACGAGCCGTTGACGAGCCGTTGACGAGCCGCCTCATGAGGACCTGCACGTTTTGTAAGTAATTTTTATATTTTTTGAGAACGAAAGCACCCCCTTTTCATAAATGAATTAGTCTAAAAAGTATTTTGTGACGATTAGATTAGTTTCAAAATTAACATATCAAAATCCATTCCAGTTACTTAGGGGTAAAAGGGTTAATTCCCATCTTGTGTAATGTGTCGATTGTGGTGCAACAGTTTTGTGACACCATGGACTGATTCATTGTGTTTATCGATAGAACGAGTATATATCAAGGTGCATGACCACGTGGTTACAACAGCAACAACAATTGCTGAAAGTGTTGAAAGGCCCAACTGGGATATAAAAAGCCACAAGATGGCACTGGGCAGGCTTTTTGATCATTTTATGCATGCTTCACTTGAAGGACATATTTTCAGATATATTAGAAATACTAATAATAGAACAAATAATAACGCTATTTCACACAGATATAGATAATACAACTATGAAAGGCTTAGACAAATTTGAATTTAAGAAAAAAATTATAAATGTGCTTTTGACGTACATAACAATGTACTCAACTGACAATTGATTCAAACTTGCCGGGCTGAGCGTAGCTGTTACGTACGGAAGCATGGAGGGGACATGTGTGTTTTTTATTTATCTCGTGGCCGCGACTTATTATGTCGTGGCCACGAGATAAATAAACAAGAGTGCCATGATGGCCCTAATACGCTCACCTGACTCCATGAACACCAGACGAGAATATGACATTGAGTTCAAATGTGTTTTAAAAAAACTGTGCTATTTTTAGATGGCGGTCATCTTGGATTAAGCGATGACTCTCATTTTACCAAATCTGGAAATGCTTCACCCAAGGATCTTAACTTACTATGAAGTTTGGCCAGCATCGGCCAGCATCGGCCATGTGGTTCCTGAGAAAAAGA
This sequence comes from Conchocele bisecta, assembly GCA_029237695.1. Classification (NCBI taxonomy): domain Eukaryota; kingdom Metazoa; phylum Mollusca; class Bivalvia; order Lucinida; family Thyasiridae; genus Conchocele; species Conchocele bisecta. The sequence goes on from CM055271.1 coordinate 104,883,727, forward strand.
CGTTCAAAATCTCGAATAAATGGATCTTTTGGCGGCCATCATGGATGACATAATCATCCGATTCCGACAAATATTGCACCAGAGCAATCGCCTCATCGATACCTTCAATTTGATATATGACATGAGCATATTCGGTAAAAAATAAAATTTGACCCCACGGGCCACGCCCATTTTTGGCCTCGGGGGTCAAGATTTTAACACCTTTGAAAGAGCATTCAACATCGATCATTCCTACACAAGTTTCGTCGAAATCCACCTGGCGGTTCATGAGAAGAATTTTTTTTAAGAATTTGTGCTATTTTTACACGGCGGCCATCTTGGATTAGCGATGACCTCCGTTTTAAAAATTCTGAAAAGGATTCACCCATGGACCATAACTGTGAAGTTTGGCCACCATGGGCCAAGCGGTTTGTGTGAAGAAGAATTTTGAAATCTCTAATAAAAGAACGACCTTTTGACCTTTCGGCGGCCATCTTGGATGACATGACCATCCAATTTCGACAAGACCATCCAATTTCGACAAAATATGTACCAGAGTGATCGCCTCTTTGATACCTTCGATTTGATATAGATATGACCATCTTCGGTCAAAAATAAAATTTTACCCTCGGGCGACGCCCATTTTTGACCCCGGGGTCACCATTTTAACAACTTTGAAAGAGCATTGTACATCGATCATTCCTACCAAGTTTCGTCGAAATCCGGCTGGCGCTTCATGAGAAGAAGATTTTTTAAGAATTTCTGCTATTTTTAGATGGCGGCCATTTTGTTTTAGCGATGACCTCCATTTTAACAAATCTGAAAAGGCTTCAAACATGGACCATAACTTTTAAGTTTGGCTACCATGGGCCAAGCGGTTCATGTGTAGAAGAAGTTTGAAATCTCTAATAAAAGAACAACTTTTTGACATTTCGGCGGCCATCTTGGATGACATAACCATCCGATTTCGACAAAAAATGCACCAGAGTGATCGCCTGGTTGATACCTTCGATTTGATATATGACATGACCATATTCGGTCAAAAATAAAATTTGACCCCAATTTGACCCCACGGGCCACGCCCATTTTTGACCCCGGGATCACCTTTTTAACAACTTTGAAAAAGCATTGAACATCGATCATTCCTACCAAATTTTGTCGAAATCCGGTTGGCGGTTCTTGAGAAGAAGATTTTTGAAGAATTTGTGCTATTTTTAGACGGCGGCCATCTTGGATTACGCAATGACGTCATTTTAACAATTTTGTAATCCCCCTACCTATGGACCATGATCATGAAGTTTGGTGACTATACGCCCAATGGTTACCGAGGAGAAGACGTTTGAAAATGTTCACGGACGACGACGGACGACGGACGACGACGGACACATTGCGGTAACAATAAAAACACACCTAAAGATCTCGTGGCACGACATAATTCAGGTGTGTTTTTTTTATTTATCTTGTGGCCACGACTTATTATGTCATGGCCACGAGATAAATAAAAATAAAACACACCTAAAGATCTCGTGGCCACGACATAATTCAGGTGTTTTTCATTTATTATTTATCTCGTGGCCACGACTTATTATGTCGTGGCCACGAGATAAAAAAAACACACACACCTGAAGATCTCGTGGCCACGACATAATTGTCAAATCAGAAAAGACTACCAATATGCCACGCAGTTTCCGATTGGTCAATTATCTCGTGGCCACGACTTATTATGTCGTGGCCACGAGATAATCAGCCAATCAGAAAACGTGTTGTTGTTGCTGCAATTTCCAAGTATTTTCACGAAAGTAAAGACGTATAAATTGGCATTTGTTAACTGAACGCGCAGTGGATTTGAAACATTCAATCGAATTTCCGTAACTTTCAATACACAATTTTTTAAATATAATAAAATGTGATTTATTAGGTTTCGAAATATGGCTTGTATAAGTACGAAAGCTTGAAGCTAGAAAGTTTAGGCCAAGGGCTTTAGGTTTGAGATCTGAAATATAATATACAAAGCTGAATACCACTAGAAACATATCAAAACTCCATGTGAAATAGTGAACGCAGTTAACATCGAGAACCCAGTTCCCCGCTATATTTTGCGATATGATAGGTATGTGACATCATCACCCATAACTAGATAACCCCGTGGAGTTTTTAAACATAATTTATGTTAGCAGTTGCAGATATGAATGTAATTCATACGAAGTTAAATATTGTTTTAATGATGTCTAAAATATGTGTTTTGTTGCCTAAAATGCAATAAAAAGACGTAATTTAAAACAATACAAATCAAAGCACAGAAGGTACATTGGAGCTGGTTGTTATACTAGATAGATAATTATTGATGACTGTCCGCAGCAGAAACTAACTGTCTACTCTTTAAACACGTCGCCGAAGTTATTCCAGGGATGCCGCTTCCATCGAACCCCTTTGGTGACGGACTTAAAGATGAAAACTTTAGTGCTTTCCCCACCAAGTGCGCTATTGCAGTTAGTTTCTGCTGCGGACGGTCATCAATAATTAGCCATAATAATTAGACACATCGGGTACCGGGACACAAGGAGACACACCGGGAAATATGTAGACATACCGGGAACATGTAGACACATCGAATACGTAGACATACCGGGACATAAGTAGATACACCGGGTACCGGGACACAAGGAGACACACCGGGAAATACGTAGACATACCGGGAAATAAGTAGACACATCGAATAGGTAGACATACCGGGACATAAGTAGATACACCGGGTACCGAGACACAATGAGATACACCGGGAAATGCGTAGACATACCTGGAAATAAGTAGACACATCGAATAGGTAGACATACCGGGAAATATGTATATACACAGGGTACCGGGACACAAGGAGATACACCGGGAAATACGTAGACATACCGGGAAATAAGTAGACACATCGGGTACCGGGACTCAATGAGATACACCGGGAAATACGTAGACATACCGGGAAATAAGTAGACACATCGGGTACCGGGACAAAAGGAGATACACCGGGAAATATGTAGACATATCGGGTGCCGGGACACAAGGTGACACACCGGGAAATAAGTAGACATTCCGGGAAATAAGTAGATACATCGGGTACCGGGAAACAAGGAGACACACCGGAAAATACGTAGACATACCGGGAAATAAGTAGACACACCGGGTACCGGGACACAAGGAGATACACCGGGAAATACGCAGACATACCAGGTACCGGGACACAAGGAGACACACTGGCAATATGTAGACATACCGGGAGAAAGAGATATACCTGGAAATAAGTAGGCATACGTGGACATAATGATACAGACCGGGACACAAGTAGGCATACCGGGAAAAAAAGAGACATACCGGGAAATAAGTGGACACAGTGGGAAATAAGGAAACACTCCGTGGAATAAGGAGAAACATAACAGGAAATTAGACATATCGGGAAATGAGGAGACACATCGGAAAATTTGGAGACATGCCGGGAAATAAGTAGACACAATGGGAAATAAGGAGACACTCCATGGAATAATGAGAAACATAACAGGAAAATAAGTAGCTACATCGGGAAATAAGTAGACAGACCGGGGAATAAGGAGACACACAGGGAAGTAAGTAGATCATACACCGGGAAATACGTAGACATACCGGGAAATGCTGAATATCTTAATCAGAGGGTACCGAAAGTATGTCATTGGATTGTGAGCCGCCCGCCACGAAATCCAGCCTGTAAGAGTTTGATTGTTTATTGATATCTAGCACATTTATGTATGCATACATCATCATGGAATATGTAACCGATCACATCGCACAAGAAGAATCTAAGAATTGTTCTTATGTTGTAAATACCACTCCTGTGACTGATTGGGAATCAGGTTAGGCCCTTATCAGACTGTGTGGATGTGCCGACGGATTTGGGACTATAATAGTCACATATGTTGTATATATTATATATCCTAATCCTAATCAGAGGGCATATACATCACATATTGTTTGACGGCATATGGTTACATGCCCGCATATATGTATGGAGAGATATAAAGCACAATATTTTAAATATAAGGGTCATACATGTAGATAGTGTAAATCCGTTCCATTTATATACATGTATATATATATGAGATCTAGCACGTTTGTGTAAGTATAAATCGTAATGGAATACATGTATGTATACTCGACTACAACGCACAATGAGAATCTAAGTGTTTTGCTCGTATTTCGGGATCAGCATAGGCCCTGATCAGACTGCTTGGATGTGCAGACGGATTTGGGACTATGCTGATCGATCATTGTCTTGTGAACCACCACAAAACTCAGATATTGCTTGGCGGCATACGGTTATATATGTTTATGGTACAGCCGATACTTTATTATGCCGTATACATGCTTAGAGTGATGTTTTGTAAAGTACATGTATGTGTTTTTACATGTATAATTGCCTGGACCCATGCTTTCTAGAGTGGATTTGTCCCAATGGGTTTGTCTCTAGTTTTAACGCAGGGTCATTAACAGGAAAACTATCGTTACGTTGATAATTGTAGGAACATATAATATTATTATAATAACGCATGGCGCCATTTAGTAGTAAGATTGTACTGGTTACAGAGTAGAGTGGGGTTTTACATCAATTTTGAGAAGATTGTTGCTTAACTCTTTGCACGCTAGCGGTGACAATATTATCCAAATATGTTATGAAATTTCATTGGAATTGCATCGAAATCGGTATTGCCTGACAATCACTGATCTATTCACAAAATGGATCAAACCATATCCACTTCCATCCAAGGCAGCTGCCAGTGTAGCAGAGCACCTGCGTAGTTTGTTCTTCCAGTTCAGTCCGCCGACGAAAATAATTACTGACCAAGGTCAGGAATTCGTAAATGAGTTGAATGCCTCTATATTTGGTATAATGGATGTTAAACACGCAGTAACATCGGCGTACCACCCACAGAACAACGGACAAGATGAACGGACGAACAGGACACTGAATGAAGCATTAAGTAAGGTGGTGAATGACAGTCAGGACAACTGGTATGAAGTCGTACAGCCAGTACTTTTTGGACTGCGAAGTGCCAGACAGGATTCCATAAAGATGTCGCCTTTTGTCACCATGTTCGGTCCAGAGGCGCGGCTTTTTTCAGAGGGCGGTGTGGATGAAGGCGAGGAAACGTCTGTAAACGAAAATGCAGATGAGAGAGATAGTGATGCCAAATTCGAAGAACCACACAAAGAGATACGTCTGAGTTTTATGAAGGATGTGCATGATTATATAGGAAAAAACATCAAGATTGCACTGGAAAAGCAGAAGAGGAATTTCAATCAACGGAAGGCCAAAGGTTGTGTGTCATTTAGTTTCTGCAGTGGAGATGACGTATTAAAACGCAATTTCTGGAAAATTGGACGGAAAGGATCCAAGATGATGACTGACTGGCAGGGACCGTATACCATATTGGAAATAAATAAAGAGTTGGTATCGCTGAAAGACCGTCAGGGGAATATTGGGAAACGAAAGCTTAATGTATACCATCTAAAACCGTACAGGGGGCAGAAGCTGCATCATCTATCGACAAATTATCTGTTGACAAATCGACTGTTGTCAAATCTGTTGACAAATCAACTGTTGAGAAATCATATATTGAGAAATCATCTATTGACAAATCGTCTGTTGACAAATCGTCTGTTTTCAAATCATCTGTTGACAAAATATATGTTGATAAAACATAATTATGTTGAAAAGTAATCTGTTGACAAATCATCAGATTCATATGTTGACACATCATCTGTTGTCAAATCATCTGTTGTCAAAGCATCTGTTGACAAACCCTCTGTTGACACACCCTCTGTTAACAAATCATCAGATTCACCTGTTGACCAATCATTTGTTGACAAATTATCTGTTAACACATCATATGTTAACAATCATATGTTGTGAAATCATCTGTTAACAAATCATATGTTGTGAAATCATCTGTTGACAAATCATATGTTGGCGAATTATCTGTTAACAAATCATCTGCAAACAAATCATCTATTAACAAATCATCTGTTGAAAAATAATCTGTTGACAAATCATCTGTTAACAAATCATCTGTTGTGAAATCATCTGTTGTGAAATCATCTGTTGTGAAATCACCTGTTGACAAATCACATGTTAACAAATCGTCTGTTGACTCAACAAAGACTGCTTCATCACTGAGATTGAACCCCCAGAAAACGTGTTGTACAATCCTGTGGATTGTGCGTGGCAAACTGAAAGAGCTAGTGCAATTGGTCTGAACATCAGAAATCGCATTGCCAGGTCAACGCCAGCGCATAATATGTCCGTATTGACACGGCCTGGTGACAATATTAAAATACGTGGCGATGCAAACTGCTATTTTAGGACATTAAGCCATTTTTTGACTGGTATCCAATCTGAACACATTGTACTGCGTCAGTGCGTACACAGTTACACTGAGCAATACGACACAGAGTTTTCTTCTCTGTTGCCATGTAACGATTACAGTGCACATAGTGGTATGCAAAGTCTCCGGAAGAAGTGGGCGACGGAAGTGGAAATCATGGCTACCGCGTCCTTACTCGCCACTGATATGTGCATATATTCTCCTTCAGTGGTAGACAGTGCTGGAAATGCAGTTTATAAGTGGCTAACGTATACACCGTTGAAGGACGTTAAGCCCATATCAGGACTACAGAAATCGGAAAAGGTCATATATATAGCCAATCTCGGCCAACATTATGTGCCTGTTTACACAGTCTAAGTTTCTTTGGCGAGCATCGACGCAGTCGCCATGATTTCCAATGATGTCATTCACTATACGTGCCCAGCAAGATTATACAGAGTCGTAACATTAAAATTATATTTTTGCATATCTCTTCTCATGCATATTTTAGATATTGAATCACACTATGTCAAAAATCTGTTTCAATACGGTACAAAATGGGAGAAACTGATGTGAAAAATGGCAATCCCGGAGTTTGGTGAAATACTGTCTACTGTCTCAAAATATGCTTTGCTATTGTCTGCTATACTCGACTACCGAACCATAATATCATTGATATTGACGCCATAATGATTAACTATGATATGAGCCAGGATCTCAGACTTTAGTCTTATCACAGTTATCGCGTTTTCTCGATAGTTCTCGTTGCACGCCGAGATAGCTTGTTGCTGTAACAACAAACTAACTCGGCGTGCAATGAGAAGTATACACAAAAGCTGGCGTATCTTAACAGTATAAATGCAGAGTATAAAACATAATGTTTTCACCGGTTATATAGGTTATTGGCAAAGGATATTATACAAAGTAAAACTGTATTAAGCCTCAAAATCTCAGAACCTGGCTCGTATATATTATGATGATATGGTCTTCACTTTACACAGATCTGTGTGACTATTTAGGGCCCAGTCACACCGGGCTTGCAACCATGTTACCACCTAGCTACGACCAGAAGATGTTGGAATCGTGGGGAAGACGTAGAAAGAACGCACGACCTGTGATAGAGTTCGTGGGTGATCGTACGAGCAAAAGCAGTCGTAGCAACATCGATGGTCATGTTCAAAATTTCTGACCTGCGATTCGGGGCGATAATTTTCTATTTGGCCCAATTCTCAGCCTGGCACTTCCATTCATTCTGGCCCCGGCTGGTAAAAGAGACATTGCGACACATGCAACCAGTGTAGCCACATATCAGACTGTGAATCGTCCCATCCGGGCCTACAATGTTCGTCAGTCTGTCTACATATGTTCCAGTGTGTCTACGTATTTCCCGGTATGTCTACATATTTCCCGGTGTATCTCCTTGTGTCCCGGTACCCAGTGTGTCTACTTATTTCCAGGTATGTCTACGTATTTCCCGGTGTGTCTACATATTTCCCGGTGTGTCTCATTGTGTCCCGGTACCCGGTGTGTCTACTTATTTCCCGGTATGTCTACATATTTTCCGGTATGTCTACACATTTCAGGGTGTATCTCTTTCTTATCAAGTATGTCTACACATCTCCCGGCTTGTCTACTTATTTCCCGGTATGTCTACGTACTTCCCAGTGTGTCTCCTTGTGTCCCGGTACCCGGTGTGTCTACTTATTTCCCGGTATGTCTACATATTTTCCGGTATGTCTACATATTTCCTGGTGTATCTCCTTTTTACCAAGTATGTCTACACATCTTCCGGCTTGTCTACATACTTCCCGGTATGTCTACTTATTTCTCGGTATGTCTACATATTAGCCGGCTTGTCTACATATTTCCCGGTATGTCTACATATTTTCCGGTATGTCTACATATTTCCTGGTGTATCTCATTTTTACCAAGTATGTCTACACATCTTCCGGTTTGTCTACATATTTCCCGGTATGTCTACTTATTTCCCGGTATGTCTACATATTACCCGGCGTGTCTACATATTTCCCGGTATGTCTACTTATTTCCCGGTGCATCTACTTACTTCCCGGTGTGTCTCCATATTTCCCGGTATGTCTACATATTTTCCGGTATGTCTACTTATTTCCCGGTATGTCTACTTATTTCCCGGTGTGTCTCATTTTTTCCGTGTGTACATGTATTTACTTATTTCCCGGGGTGTCTACTTATTTCCCGGTTTGTCTACTCATATCCGAGTTTGTCTACTTATTTCACAGCACGTCTCCCATGCTTGTTTTATGGAGCGACTTCAAATGTTACATATAATTATTTATAGTTTTATATAAATACATATAAGCAAACTAGCCTATTGTCGTCATTTGATGCATATTTATGAATTTTGAGACGATACCTCTATGCCTAGTCACATGGCTCCGCCTCAATTCGTGGGCGCATGCGCAGAACTGCTTCTGTCTACTAGTTTCTTGTTACACCAGAACTCGTAAAATAGTTTCTTCTATACCACCACTAATTTGTTTATTGTATGTGTTAGTTGTATAATTTTTGAGGCGCATATAAATTGCAAGTGATTTACGTATAATAAAAAGGATATTTGATTTGTAGATCTCTGCCACTCGTTCCGCCGTGCAGCGATATCGCGCGCTGCGGAACTCGTGCATATATCCACATACAAATATAATATACTTTGCATATCATTCTGTCCACAGTGTCATCATTTCGTGTTTTAAACATTATTTAGCGGACGACAGTGATTTCTGTTCAGTACTGTAAGAGTAGGAGACGGTGTATATGTATATAGAACTTGATGACATGAATTACACACAGTATGACAGAAAACTTGTATTCGGTTTATGGGGGATGACCCAGACCTACCACAAACATATTACGGGGACAATAAATATTGTTCAAACCCAAAAAGATATAATACATGTAACTACAAACCAAATTACATGAAGAGCCTATAAAACGTTCCAATACGGAGGCTGTTACAAGTTTGATTTGATGCCGGGATTATTGATTATCTCCAATTTTTTTACTTGAATTTCACATGTTTGCCTTGTAATTCGTAAACCTTTTAAACCTTAATATCTTTGTGATGCTAGGATTTATCAAATTCAACGTGAATCTAAAACTCTAATTGTAATACTCATTTGCTATGACGCATAGTAAATATAACAGCTTCAGAGATTATGTTTTGCAAAAAACAATCTGCTGACTTTGAGAGAATTTGGATATGTAAGAATACACCACGCTATGAAGTTGTTTTTCCTTGATTTGGAAGGAGATCGTCCTATAATCAGATGCTCTGGTAACAACGATGTGCGGAATACACTCGCAAAATGTGTCTCAAAATCAGAGGCAATAGCGTGCGGATTTGTCGCACGATTCGGCGCAGTAGGTGAAGAAACATGTATGGCTGTTGTTCTCCACTGACGGATATATGCCACGCTACGGAACTCATATCCACATACAAATCAAATAACCTATAAGTATAGAAAATCATAACATAATATACCCAACCCTTAACACGGTCTGACATACTAACACAGTGCGGTAGGGGAATGAACTAGCTACGTTAAATTAACCGTCTCATAACCTCCTTAAATTAAAGCACACGTATCTATGGAAGGGGATATCCGCCACTACATTGCATGCTGCTTCATGACAATGCCGTCGACCATTGTTACATGTCATCCTGCACTGCGGCTACTCGTTACTGCTTATTGACAACTCCATCGTGCATTATTACATTTCACATTGCATACCTCGATTGGCTATTTGACATTGTTACATGTCATCCTGTATCTTGGCTATACAATACTGCTTAATGACAACTCCATCGTGCATTATTACATTTCACATTGCATACCTCGATTGGCTATTTGACATTGTTACATGTCATCCTGCATCTTGGCTATACAATACTGCTTAATGACAACTCCATCTTGCATTATTACATTGCATATTGCATACCTCGATTGGCTATTTGACATTGTTACGTATCGACCGCATTCATTGCAACTAAATTCAGAAAGATAAATGGGCCAACGGCCATTGGCTTGAAACATTTTCTGGGCTCATATGCCCGGGTTTGGAAGGTATGTGATCCAATTCCTACCCTTAAATATAAGATCACACACAGTCATAGCACACACACAGTCATAGCACACACAGTCATAGCACACACACAGTCATAGCACACACAGTCATAGCACACACAGCCATAGCACACACAGTCATAGCACACACACAGTCATAGCACACACACAGTCATAGCACACACACACAGTCATAGCACACACAGTCACAGCACACACAGTCATAGCACACACAGTCATAGCACACACAGTCATAGCACACACACAGTCATAGCACACACAGTCATAGCACACACAGTCACAGCACACACAATCACAACACACACAGTCATAGCACACACAATTATAGCACACACAGTCACACAGTCATAGCACACACAGTCATAGCACACACAGTCACAGCACACACAGTCATAGCACACACAGTCATAGCACACACAGTCACAGCACACACAGTCATAGCACACACAGTCATAGCACATACACAGTCATAGCACACACAGTCATAGCACACCAGGGTAATACATTAGGCTACAGAAAACACACGAGGTAATCAGCGAGGCTTCAATTTATCATTTCTTGCTTATTATTAGACATATATCAGACTACAGGAGTTTGTTATTTGATCACGTTCTACACTGGTCATAACTGACGTAAGTCACATTTCTCCAGTCACAGCCATAGGTAATTGGCGTGTTTCGGCTTTCATCGGTATAACTCTATATATATGAGCAAGGCTTCTAACTTTGGTCGGACAAGACCTTATATTATAACAAATTCCGCGATTTTATTAACGCTAATATGAATATTTTGGCGGAAAGTGCGTATGTTCATTTGACAATTATTGTTATCTTGCTAAAATAACATAGTTAGAACCTAATTATGCAAATAATATCGAATTACAACTGTTTTTCTTAGGTCGGACACAACCTCGTATCATAACAAATGAAATAAGTGTTTAAGGCTCTAACGTCAATATTGTGGTGGCAAGTTCAAATGATCATTTGAGAATTATCGTTATCCTGCAGAAATACATAGAATACATAGAAAATTACAATTTTAAACATGTTATTTTGTTATGATACGAGGTCGTGTCCGACCAAATTTAGAAGCCTTGTTCATATATACTATAACCGATGAAAGCCGAAACACGCCGAATGCCTGTGGTCACAGCTACATTTATTTATACTATTTCTTGTGGAGGGTTGAGTGGGCGGTGGCGACGGGAAAACTCTCAGAAAACAAACATATGACAATTGACTGGAGACATGGGGCTTATGTGATTTGTGACCAGTGTAGCTCCTGATCAAATAGCACACTCCTGTAGCTTGATAGCGTTCTATATTAATTGTTAGTAGCATGGCGGGAGCTTCATTGATGGAATGGCGAACAGTGCAGATCCTGATCAGACCGTGCGAATGCACGGGCTGATCTGGATCTACACTGATCGCAAACCCCATACGCCCTATTTCTCCAGTCGCAGCCAAATCATAGTTTGACAAGTATCTTGCATCTCTTTCTAACCTTCAATAATGGTTGTTGAAAACCAACTGCGTATTTATAATGCAACGATGATAAAAATAGAAACAACTGCTGTTCAAATGACGCAGTATATTAAATTGTAAACTTTAAGGTATTGGGGAATTCCTTGTTTGAAAGGTTAAATACAGGTACGTTAAATTTACTCATGGGTGACTTGGACAGTAGATACCTGCATAAATAAACGTACATTCGTTTAAGCGAGTTTTAATATTTCAGTTTTGTTTTGGGAGCGTTCGGAAAATATCGCCGTATTTTTTTGTTTACACATGTGACGTATCTCGTGATGTCACGGTTGGAGTTTCATGTATGAAATGTGTACCATGGCAACACATTTAGTCATAATCATGATAATATGCTTACTATGAAAATGATGAGGAGTAAACTTGTTTTCCGAAATGTTCTAACAAAATCGACAAATACTCTGTCTATAACTAAACTCATCAAGCATTGATATGACGAGCATATTAATAAATTATTTAATTTTAACTAGACAAAACAGTATTATGGCTCACGTATAAACCGTTTAACTCGTACAATACAACCATTTGTTGCCCGATTGAACGTCACGTCACGTTGGCACAACTATATGGTGGCTAGTTACAGACACTTCTTGCCGCGGGGTAACGAATGTTAATTTACATGTATAGCATTGTCGCGTGGTAACGAATGTTAATTTACATGTATAACATTGTCGCGTGGTATAACATTGTCGCGTGGTAACGAATGTTAATTTACATGTATAACATTGTCGCGGGGGTAACGAATGTTAATTTACATGTATAACCATTTCACCCATGAGCAACTGGAATGGATTTTAATGTGTTTTTGCAACCAATCAAATTGTCAAAAATGATTTTCAGACTAGTCCATTTATGAAAATTGGATGTTTTTGCTGTCAAACATATGAAAATTGCAAAAGGTGCAGGTCCTGATGAGACCGCTCGTTACGAGCATAGAGTCGAAACTTAAATAGTAATAGTTACATTTTAAGGAAACACGGTTATCACCCCTGATATCAGTGTGGAAATTTACGTCTGATATAAAATGTATAATAATGAAAATCAATACGTGGGGTAATTGTGAATGTATGTTTATTTTGCCAGGAAATGTCATGGTGGTCGCGACATATACTTCTGAACGCATAGAAGGAAAATATGTAGGATTTTCTATGGAACGCCTTTACTGCCTCGTCATACCTCCAGCGTTGATGTCCTGTATTGCCAGCGTTATATTTTATACAAACATCTTTATATTATTTGCTCACATTGTGTTTTTATTTGCTAACTTCTTTATATTGTGTACGAACGTCTTTGTATTCTGTAAGAACGTCATTATATTATATAAACACACTTGTATAGTATTTGCCGACTTTGTGTTATTATTTGCTATCGTCTTTATATTGTGTACGAACGTCTTTGTATTATGTAAGAACGTATATATATTATATACACACATCTTTCTATTTACTCACATTGTGTTATTATTTGCTAACGTCTTTGTATTGTGTACAAAAGTCATTGTATTGTATAAACACACCTTTATATTATTTGCCTACTTTGTGTTATTATTTGCTAACGTTTTATTATTGTGTACGAACGTCTTTATATTATATGCATACACCTTTATATTATTTGTTCACCGTGTGTTATTATTTTCTAAAGTCTTTATATTGTATACGAACGTCTTTGTATTGTTTACGAACGTCCATATATTATATACACTCATCTTTATATTTTATGCCGACTTTGTGGTATCATATGCTAACTTCTTTATATTGTGTACAAACACCTTTATGTTGTTTCGTTTCGTCGTTATGTCCATCATCGTTATTATGGGTCATATTCCGCGGGGAGAATTTGTCTGTACACCGGTAACAAAAATGGCAGGCAATGAAGCGCGTTCACTTCAACGCGCGTTAGAATCTTTGGATCTTGGTGCATTGTACCATCGATTTTTCTGAGGAAAAACAAACGATGTTGATGTTGTAAAAAAGTCATCACGGATCACCAATTAAGTAATTTAGGTGTTACAACAATCGGTGATCGTATTAGACTTCGAGAAATTCTTGGGGCGAAAAGAGCAGACGACAATCGCGATGCTGAAAGTGAAAGTTCCAGACTTCAGGAGAATGTAGGAGCAGGTGAAATTACAATCTCTATAATTTACACGATATATCACGCTCTGTATAATATATAATGATCAGTAAATGTAAATTACCAATCACATCCCCCTCCGGAGAAATAGCGGGGCTTCTTCTAATTGTGTAGTTGCGAACGGTAACTCTTGCAGTTTACTCCCGTATCGTCTGTAGCCAGGCCCTTACGCAGAGGGGGTGCGACGGGTGCGTACGCACCCCATTAACCCGTTCAACACCACAGGCCTGTATAGTGGTATTGGCAAAAAGTGTAGATCCAGATGAGCCGTCTCATCAGGATATGCACTTTTTGCAAGTAATGTTCATAATTTTGAGAACAAAAACACCTGTTCATAAATGGACTGGACTGAAAATCATTTGTCTCGTCACGATCTGCACTTTTTGCAAGTAATGTTCATAATTTTGAGAACAAAAACACCTCATGTTCATAAATGGACTGGTCTGAAAATGAATTTGTGATGATAATCATCAAAAGTGATGATAATCATCACAAAATGATTTTCAGACCCGTCCATTTGGAATGGGTTGCAAAATTAACATATCAAAATCCATTGCAGTTAATTAGGGGTGAAATGGTTAATCTGCCGAGGTCTGTCCGTGAATGTGCAAAAAAACAATGTTTAGACCTTCGCGCCGTCGATAACGCACCCCCCCCCCTAAATTAATTCCTGCGTACGTGCCTGGTAGCCAGAGTTACAATTCCACTGGTAGGATTCTTCGGCAGAATAGTGAATCAGATCTGATTCACACTTTAGCAGTTAATTGTGACATGTTTGAGATATTTTCCATCAGAAAACAATATTAGTCTATTATAAAGGTTAGAAGACACAAAATGGTGCGAAATCGCCCAGGGTGTATGCAAAAATAGTCCTGTATAAAAAAATAGTGCGGGTGTTTTGAGGTCACAGCAAATCTTGATCCATTACTACAGTTTCACTTGAGGAACATTTTGGGGTGCCTTTAACACCAGTTTTCAGCATATTTGTAGCATTTAAAAGAAAACACTGAACCTGTTGGTCACTTGATGTAAACAGAGTTTCCGTGGCCAAAAAATGTACACAATATTGGAGGATATGACAAGGTTGGATTTTTCTTTCTTAGGAGTAAGTGAACCTATTGTTTAGTTCATGCAGAACCAGTACAGACTGGCTGCAGGTCATGTACAAGTGGGTCCCACAGCATCCATACGAATAGTGAAAAGTAGGAGAGACCTGGCCTTATTGGATGGCATTCGGTTAAATTATATAGTAAAACTATTTGGTGGTGTCTAACCTAAAAGTAATACAAACTAATAATTCTGAAACAAGTTTTACCATTGTAGGTATAGAAAATTATTTGTTGCCTTTCCACAAAATGGACCCCATCTTATGTTGAATTTGGCTGCCACCGACTGGGTCACTTGTTGATTCAAGCTAAAAGTTACTTTATCAGGTCATCTACATATGTAAATGTATGTCATAATTACTTGAAAATGTTATTTTCATAATATTAAAGGTACATGCCCACTTAGTTGCAGCCTGTAACTCTGTGACCCTCTTGTACCGTACGTATCACGGTATGGGAGAGTCACAGAGTTACAGGCTGCAAATAGTGCCCACTCAGTAGGCACAAACAATTCTTTATATCAGAGACATCAACTGTCAGAGACATTTTCTGGTAAAATATAACATTCATTCATCATTACCCCACGTATTGATTGGCATTATTAAACATTTTATATCGGACTTATTGCACATTACTGCTTTTACGACTCTGAGCCCATATTTATGCATGGATTATGACCAGATGTTATCTGTAGACTAGGTCTTAGGTGATGCCTTTCCGAAGTTGTTAAAATGCAGTCATTATGAAATCCATGATGGCCGCCGTTGAAAAGTAGGTCGAATACTTAATCCGACTTCTGCTGAAACTGATGCATATGAAAGATTGACTGGATATATCGTTCTTTTCAGCTCACTAATGGAAGTCCCACCTTCATGCACCTTTTCACACCATCCCAGCCAGTGCCACTCACACATAAGATGATGACGCAGCTGCTGGTACCACAATTCAGTCCGGAAGGGTCCAATCGTAGATTACAAGAATCCTTGGCATACTCCTCATTTCTCAAGTACTCACGTGAAGCAGCCAGTAAGTATAAACCATACTATTGTACCATACTTAATATGCCTGAAAGATTTTGTAAAGCCATATCGGTTTAATCCTTGGAAATCATTAAACTACACACTTTTGACTATATTTTAATTATTTAAACACAATTGAAGTTTTATTGTATGCCCTGGACGAAAGTCTGGGGGTACTATGGATTTGACGTCACGCCGCCGCGTCCGCCGCAGACACTTGCTTGTCCAAGGCATATCTTGAATAGTGAATACCGTATAAAAATAGTTTAACCAAACTTCACATATGCATAGCTATCGACCTAACGCAGTGTCACACCCAAGGAGGACAACTTTCGCATCAATAATTTTGCAGTTATTGCCCTTTGTTTACTTTTTAGAGAAATATTTTGTCCGGAGTATATCTCCAATACCGTATGAAATATTTAATTAAAACTTCACATGTATAGACATCAACCTAACGAAGTGTCGCTGACAAGGACAACCCTCGCTTCGCTAATTTGGAGTTATTGCCCTTTATTCATTTTGTGAAATATCTTGTTCGGTGTATATCTACTGCGTTACTATATGTAATATTTTAAAGATACTTCACACATGCATAGATACCAACCTGATGCAGAGGCAAGAAGGACAACGCTCGCATAAATATTTTTGGAGTTTATCATCACCCTTTGTATTTTGATGCGCTGCCACTTTTGACAATTTCTATGTCCGGGGTATCTCGATTACTGTATGAGGTACTTTAATGAAACTGCACACATGCATAGAACCGAAAGAAGTGTCACGCACAAGGACAAGCGTCGCTTCGACCATTTTGGAGTTATCCGACTTTGTTTTTTAGAGCACTGTTGTACTGGTATAAATAGATCAATAAATATTGAATACTCAGTAACAGTAACATCTTTGTATGAATTTTGTTCGAGGTACATATAGACGCCTACCTGCCTGTCCGTATGTACAGTGAAACCTCTCTAAACCGGATCGGCCTTAAATGACCTTAACTGTTGATAGGCTGTTAAGCACCAGCAAACAAAAACTGTAAACCTGACACCCTTTCACTGTAAATCAGGCATTTGATCTTTCTGAGCCATAGTTGTGTTTGTTATGCTATCACGAACAGACGTTATCACCCCAAGCAGGGGAGCATGCCCCCGGACCCCCATAGCAACATCGAAGGGCCCTCAAGACTGTATTGTGGTTTATGTGTTTGTTTTTAATTTGGTATATCTATTCTTTCAATGTTTATACAGGTGGCAGAAGAGGACCTGTCAGTCTTGGATCTATTCTCCAATTTACAACTGGCACTGACGAAGAACCTGTATTGGGTTACCGCTTGCAGCCTTCGATCTGTTTCACAGAGAGGCAGACGTTCCTACCATCAGCAAATACGTGTGTTAATAAGCTGATTCTGGCCATTCCATCTGCTGAAATGTCCATGCCCTCTGGGGAGCAGTTATTTAGTTTATTTGACTATGTATTTTCAAACTCATATTTTGGTTTAGAGTAACACTGATAGGGCGAATGTAGAAACAAAATGAAGATTGTGATAAAATTGTGATGATGATATATGGTGACGAAAATTACAAGGATGTTTATGATGATGATAGGTGATGAGAACTAGTGATTAAAATTACCATGATGATGATAGGTGATGAAAATTACAATGATGTTGACGATATGCCATATGGCTTCAAATGTTCACGCTTTTATTATGACCGAATGGTGAGGGGGGCATATGGTGTTACCGGCATCCGTACATCCCGTTTCTGTTTCCTTGTACGATCCTTGATATTTGAAATTTCGCACAAGCATTGCTCTAATGATCCTCTACCACCCTGTGGCAAATGCATTATAGTCCCGCCCCCGCTAAGTGGGCAATTTTGCCTTGTAACTTGTTAAACTTTTAAACTACATTTAGCTACATACCTGAAACTTGATATGTAGCTTCTATAATTATGATGAGTAGATGCACATAGTTTATTTCTCTTTTTGATTCGACTCCTGTGTCTCGGATTATCTCCCCCTTTTCGACTTAGAAATCTGGGCGGCAGGTGGGAGCATGCGATGGGTAATTTAGCTATCAGGATTCATCCTTACCATTATCCCGAACAGGATACCTGGTTTGGTCCTCATTTTAAGAGTTACGTTTGGCATTCCTGTATGTGAGGGTTTAATATGGTGGTTATACACCTTGTATGAGTAATATGATTAGTCCTAATCCTATTAGTTTTAGGGGAAGGGGCCAAGTGACTTTGGTGTGGACACTAGGTCAGGTTATTCTAATTTCAGCGCTGAATATATATTTATTTTCATGTAAATATTCCGTTCTGACTTTGGGATTTTCTCCCCAATGCAGCAGGTTACATGCGGGATCGAACCCCTTGGCCTGGCTTTAAATGACCTTAGCTGTTGATAGGCCATTAAACACCACTAAATCAAATTAAATCAATCGATAGCAAGGGGGCATATTGCATTGCTCTTGAGGTCCTCAGTGTACATTCATGTCAAAAAGTTTGTTAGAGTTTCTCCAACATGTAATATCTTCACTATTACGCGAAAGATTGTTTCAAAACTTGGACACTTGAATCACCTGAACATGTATCACACACTCGCACCATCAGTGATACGACCTTGACATTTGTCTCCTTCGAAACTTTGTAATATTTCTCAAATTACTTTGAAATTTGTGTAAATTTAAATGTTTTTATTTTTTTACAAACAATCTCTAGTTCGAGTCCAGTATGCCATGGGGCGATATCCATGTTTTACAAACATAATTTCTAGTTAATTTTTGAGTGTGGATGAAGTGAATAATATTATGCTGCCTGTATTATAGTCTGTACTGTATATTGTGCATCAATGCACAACAAATCGCCATGGATGTTTTTTGTCCTACTCACGGACAATGTTGATATACTACCACTGTAACCACTGTACAGTTTTATAAATTTACTGAATTATTAAAACATTATCCCGGCCTTAAATGACCGTAGCTGTTGATATGCCATTAAATACCACCAGCAACAACAACAATTAATATTGCCCATGCGTGGTGCAAAAATGTCCATGGCCGATAGATCATTGTAATATTAAAGCGACCTTCTGTAGCGAACTAATTAGTACACGAGTCTTCGTCGTATTATTGTAGCCACATGGCCTATGTATTGTGGTGTATTGTCGGACACTACATATACTATCTTCATTTTGTATGCTTGTCGTACTCCAGACCAATGTACACCTGCATACAACATTGACTGGCATGTACTATTGCAGTGAAGTTCTAGTCATAATACATTTTCTACATATACACTATGTGCTAATTCAACGTCATGAAGACACATGCTTGTGTGATTGTCAATATGTATACATGTACACATGATCTATTGCAGTGAAGTCTATAGTATACTGTACTGATAAAGGAATTACGAGCGACAGCATTTCTTTGTTATATTATAATTATGTTGAAATTGCTGAGCCAGCAGTGTTAGAGAGTGGGCAGCAGTGTTAGTGAGTGGGTGGTGGTCGGGCGAACACGACGGCGTAAAGTTACGGTAGTGGTTCTCCTTATAGGAATCACGATTTACCCGGTTTGGCCCTCAGGTACGTTTTCATCTTTGGCTCTTTTGTCACCTGTGGGTTGGATTGGGTTATTTCCGCTTATAAATGCAGTAAGATTACTGATCCTACTGCTTTTGGGAGGGGGCCAAGTGATTCTTGGTGTGGCAAAAGACATGGCATCAGATCCTACATAAAACGGAAACCATGGCAATACAGGGGCGCCGGAAGCATATTAAGATTGGTGGTCCGGCGAATCTACTGGGTGCCCCCCCCCCCCCCCCCCCCCCCCCCCCCCCCCAAAGTGTATGTTATTACCACTCGGTTGAACCGTCTCGGCTACGACTCAGTTGAACCGTCTCGCCGAGACAGTTCAACTGAGTGGTAACAACGTACAATTTTGATGAGAAATGAGAAAAATTGCAGAAAAATTTGCATTCCGTTTTTGGCGGGAGACATACTGTCTCCACGCTATTGGGATCGTGATTCTGGCCGTTTGCACGGGTCTACTTTCGGAAGTGGCTCTGTTTATCGGGGGACGTCTCAATAGGCTCAATTTGCGTTCGCAATTAACAACAGTCAGGTGACATTTAGAGTCCGCGAGTGAACTGAAAGCAAGTTATTAATAGCAACGGCAATGCTCAACATTATGTGTAAAATAGTTGGCATGCCCAACTTTACTTTTGAAGAGAACACATTGCTGTTATTGAGACGCCCCCCGTATCGCTATTGGGATCGTGATTCTCTATTCATCGGGGGACGTCTCAATAGGCTCAATTTGCGTTCGCAATTAACAACAGTCAGGTGACATTTAAAGTCAGCGAGTGAACTGAAAGCAAGTTATTAATAGCAACGGCAATGCTCAACATTATGTGTAAAATAGTTGACATGCCCAACTTTACTTTTGAAGAGAACACATTTCTGTTATTGAGACGCCCCCCGTATCGTGTACCACGCAGATGCCGAAGGCCATTTCTTTTTCATATTGTGGTTTACGGGCGATTTTCGAAAAATTACCCTCTGGGTGAGCGAAACAAAATTCATGAAAACATTTTGCCGTTCATGCAGCATACACGTATGTAGGCCTACGCCCAGTCATAATTTTGAAAAGATTTCACATAATACGTCTGCAATATACCTCGTAAAACGGTTTATTAGTCGGACATAAAGCACCTTTGCTTCATCAACCTATTTGTGTTTAGAGCAGGCTGTATTTTACAAACACCAGTAACTGATCAAGTTCTCCAAATTTGCAGATTGTACATCCAATAATCAACATCGAATATATTTCTAACAAGGAATTTCTGAGTATGCAAATTCACAAGTGGCTACTTGTCTCCCGCCAGTCAGTACTTTCAGTACTTTGATTTATACATGAAATTACAAATATGTTAAAATTATTGATCCGGCAGTCGCCGGACCTGCCGGACCTGTCCGACGCACCTGCAATAGGTTGTACTATGAAATTACATGGACGTAGGCAATTACTGTTTTATCCACAGGATATTATACCATATTGACGTCAGCTTCATATACATAACATTTTCTGGTCTGGTGAGATTTTAAATACAATATATATGATCTGTCCTGATAGTTGTTGTTTGCAAAAATATTATTAATTGTTTTCTAAATACTACACTTTTTCTTGTAAAAAGAAAACCCCAAATACAATGTAATATAACCAGCACCAAAACTCGCACAATCCACGAGTTTGACCATGTGTAGCATTTGACTTGTAAACCGGTCTCTGTGTTTGTTTGTTTATTGGTGTTTAACGGCGTATCAACAGCTAAGGTCATGTAAGGCCCGGGCAAACGGTTTTGATCCTGTTTTAACCTGATGCATTGGGGGGAAAATCCCAAAAGCAGAACAGAATATTTACATCAAGAAAAAAATATATTCAGCCCTGAAATTAGAATAACCTTACCTGGTGCCTGGTCCATATCACACCAAAGTCACTTGGCCCCTTCCCCTAAAATAGGATTACGAATAATCGTAATACTCACATAAGGGGTATAACCAAATTCAACTGTCGCATAAAAAATGCCAAAGTCGTATGTGAGGACCAAACCAGGTCTCGAGTCGGAAATCCGTTAAGGATGAATCCTGGTCGTTAAATTATCTATCGCATGCTCCCACCTGCCACCCACCTGGGGGCCGTTTCACTAAAACTTTGTACGACTAAAATGTTCGTAAGTGCACATTATGATAGTCTGTAAATTTCACATTAACATTGTTTTGTTGTAAATAATTATTGGATTTACATTTATTGAGCATAGGCTGCATACGCAGCCTATGCTCAATAAATGTAAATCCATAAATTTAAATTTACAGACGATCTTAAATTTGCACTTACGAACATTTTAGTTGTAAGAAGTTTAGTGAAACGGGCCCCTGATCTCCGACATGGACATACTTGAAATGATGAGCAATGTTTTGTTTAGTCATGTAAAAATATACTTTTATCATTTGTGGGTGGTGGTCGCGCGAATGAGACGGCGTAAATTAACGGTATGGGTTCCTCCTTATAGGAATCACGATTTGCCTGGTTTGGCCATCAGGTATGTTTTTATGCCCCATCACGATAGTGGAGGGGGCATTTAGTGTTACCCTTGTCCGTCCGTCCGTCCGTCCGTCACAAAACTTTAACGCTCGGGTAAATGTTACCCTTGTCCGTCCATCCGTCCGTCACAAAAACTTTAACGCTCTGGTAATGTCTCATAATTTCTTCATCCTTCGACCGATCTGCTTCATATTTCATATACACATTGCTATAATGGTCCTCTACCGCCCTGTGCCAAATCCGCATTTGTCCTGCCCCCGCCAAGCCCAGGGTCAAGGTCACACACTTGGTGCTTCAAAAACTTTAACGCTCGGGTAAATATTCTTATAATTTCTGTTCCCCTTCACGGACCAGCTTCATACTTTATATACGCATTGCTCTAATCCTCTACTGTCCTGTGCCAAATCCACGTTCGTCCTGCCCCCGCCAAGCCCAGGGTCAAGGTCACATACTTGGTGCTTCAAAAACTATAACGCTCGGGTAAAATATCTTATAAGTTGTGTTCCCCTTCACGGACCAGCTTCATACTTCATATACGCATTGCTCTAATGGTCCTCTACTGTCCTGTGCCAAATCCACGCTCGTCCTACCCCCGCCAAGCCAGGGTCAAGGTCACATACTTAGTGCTTCAAAAAAAACTTTAACGCTCATGTAAATATCTTATAATTTCTGTTTACCTTTCACGGATCAGCTTCATACTTCATATACGCATTGCTCTAATGGTCCTCTACCGCCCTGTGCTAAATCCACGTTTGTCCTACCCCCGCCAAGCCCAGGGTCAAGGTCACATACTTGGTGCTTCAAAAACTTTAACGCTCGGGTAAATATCTTATCATTTCTGTTCCCTTTCACGGATCAGCTTCATACTTCATATACACATTGCTCTAATGGTCCTCTACTGCCCTGTGCCAAATCCACGTTCGTCTTGCCCCTGCCAAGCACAGGGTCAAGGTCACATACTTGGTGCTTCAAAAACTAAAATTTAACGCTCGGTAAAAAAGATGTTTTTACTTGGAATTTGGCCTCATTTATTATCAAAGCGATATGTGGGGCATCCGTGTTCTATGAACACATTTTCTAGTTATCTTTGGCTCTTTTGTTACCTGGGAGTTGAATTGGGCATTGCCCATTATTAAAGTAGTAAGATGATTACTGATCCTACTGCTTTTGGGAGGGGCCAAGTGATTCTGGTGTGGCGAGGACCTGACATCAGATCAGGATTATTCTGATTTCAGGGCTGAATATATAGTTTTGTTATTGTAAATATTCAGTTCTGATTTTGGGATTTTCCTCGCATTTGTACAGGTAACATATGGGATTTAGTACTAAACCCATTGACCCGGCCTTAAGTGACCTTAGCTGTTGATAGGCCGTTAAACCCCAACAGACAAACAAAACTTTAGAACCCGCCTGTATTAAATGATTTCCTAGATTTCACAGATTCTAACATTTGTGACGTTTTAATATGGTATTTATTAAACTCATTGAACGAGTTAATTAATTCATAAGAAACTCTACAAAGGCTTGTTTCCTATGAGCTCCTTTCCTATGAGCTCCTTAAACTTGTTTAATAAATATGAGTTAGAAGTTCACATTGTTTGTATTTTTCATAACCCATCATCCTCTTCACCGATTTTGATAATATTCCACCACAATGTGCGTCTATGGATGATTCTTTGTTTTGCATACCACCCACGTCCGACCGCCCAATGGCAAGGTCACAGGACTTGATTATTTTTATTTTGTATCAAGGCTGTCAGCGAGTGGATTAGCTTCGCTTAACGATGCCAGTTCTTGTTTTTCAATGTACCTGTTGCTACATTATATATATCTTGCCCTGAGATCACCAGATGCCTCGCCGGGCTCGACATGCAGGATGCGGCCTTCTGATACTATATAATCTAACAGAATACCATCCAATAAGGCCAGTCTCTCCAACTTTCACTATTTGTATGGATGCTGTGGGACCTACTTGTAGATGAAATGCAGCCACTCTGTACTGGTTTAGCATGAATTAAACAATAGGTTCACTTACTCCTAGAAAGAAAAATGCAAGCTCGCCATGTCCCTCAATATTGTTTACCTTTTTTATTGGCCACGGAAACTATGTTTACATCACGCGACCAACTGCGTCTGTGACCTCAAAACACCCGCACTATGTTTTTTTATACCGGACTACTTTTGCATAACCCCTTGGCGATTTCGCACCATTAATATTTTGTAACCTATACAAAAGTAGTCTGGTATAAACAAATAGTGCGGGTGTGTTGAGGTCACAGACACAGTTTGCTTGTAAATCATGAACCATTACTACCCACTGTCACTGGAGGAACATGTTGGGTTTCCAGCATATTTGAAGCAATTTAAAAGACTGAGCTGTTGGTCACGTGAGGTAAACAGTTTCCGTGGCGAAATAATGTAAACTAGAAATTATATTTGTAAAACATGGATATGCCCTCATGGCATACTGGACTCTGTGTAAAAAATAGAAAGTTAAATTTACACAAAATTCAAAGTTATTTCAGAAAATCTTACAAACATTTTGACGTAAAAATGCTTTCAGCACCATTTTGAAGGTCACAAGGGTCAAGGTCATGTCATTGATGGTGTAATTGCATCGCTCATGTTCAGGTGAACAAACTGTCCAAATATTAAAGTAATCCTTCAAGTTATGTTATGAAGATATTACATGATGAGAAATTCTACAAACTTATCGACGTAATAAAATGGATTAAGTTTTTTCAGCGAATGTTTGAAGGTGACAAAGTTCAAGATCGTGTTAATGGTGGCGCGAGTCGTTTGTGACAAATGTTCAGGTGATCCAAGTGTCCAAGTATTGAAGCAATCCTTCCGTACTATTGAAGATAGTACATGTTGGAGAAACTCTTACAAACTTTTCGACTCTGGACGTAAATGTACACGGACGGACGGACGGACGGACGGACGGACAGAACCTCAAGGGCAAAGCAATATGCCCCTTGCTAATTCGCATAGGGGACAAAACAATATTGGGGTACATGACAAGGTTGGATTTTTCTTTATTAGCAGTAAGTGAACCTATAGTTTAATTCATGCAGAACCAGTACAGACCATTTACAGAACTACTTGTTCATACCCCCTTGGCAATTCCGCACCATTTAGGATTCTCTAACCTAAGGAGAACTCGATGGTGGTGGCCCACCTGAAGTAGCATGTGTACAGACAAATTATCCCCGCTGAATATGACCCATAACAACGATGACTGACATAACGACGAAACGAAACAACATAAAGACGTTTGTACACAATATAAAGGCGTTAGCAAATAATACCACAAAGTCGGCATATAATATAAAAGTGTGTATATATAATATAAAGATGTTCGTAAACAATACATATACGTTCGTACACAATATAAAGACGTTCGCAAATAATAACACAATGTGAGTAAATAATATAAAGGTGTGTGTACATAATATAAAGACGTTCGTAAACAATACAAATACGTTCGTACACAATATAAAGACGTTCGCAAATAATAACACAATGTGAGCAAATAATATAAATGGTGTGTGTACATAATATAAAGACGTTCGTAAACAATACAAATACGTTCGTACACAATATAAAGACGTTCGCAAATAATAACACAATGTGAGCAAATAATATAAAGGTTGTGTGTACATAATATAAAGACGTTCGTAAACAATACAAAGACGTTTGTACACAATATTAAAGACGTTAATAGCAAATATAACACAATGAGAGCAAATAACATAACGATGTGTGTATATAATATAAAGACGTTCGTAAAGAATACAAAGTTCGTACACAATATAAAGATGTTAACAAATAATAACACAAAGTTTGAAAATAATATAAATGTGTGTGTATATAATATAAAGACGTTTGTACACAATACAAAGACGTTCGTACACAATATGAAGACGTTAGCAAATAATAACACAAAGTCGGCAAATAATATAAAGATGTTTGTATAAAATATAACGCTGACAATACAGGACATCACCGCTGGAAGTATGACGAGGCAGTAAAGGCGTTCCATAATTTTCCGCAAACATAATGGCGTATCCTTCGCATGAAAAGGGTTGAATGCCGTGCCTTCGTTTCTACGCCCCGGATAATGAAACGTTAAAGTCATTTCGTTCGTTTGTAGGCCGGGTAGAGACTTAATGTTCCTCTCTACGCTACGGAGCCCTGCAGGGACATGCCGGTCTGACTTTTTTTATTAATTCGTTCCCACGAAATAACAATTCGTTCCCTCAATTTAACAATTCGTTCCCTCGAATTAACAATTAGTTCCCACGATATAACAATTCGTTCCCACGAATTAACAATTCGTTCCCGTGGGAACGAATTGTTATTTCGTGGGAACGCATTGTTAAATTGAGGAAACGAACGAATTAATAAAAAAAAAATTCTTCGTCCGCTGCAGGTCTCCGTGCTACGCGGTGTATAAACGAATACACGAAATATCCATAACGCTCCGCCGTATAAAACGCTCGCAATACAGGCTATATATATGGTCGACTTATAAGATCGATATATCGGCCTATTCGGTAACTAGAGTGTATGCACTGCCGCTCATGTGCCGTGCTTAGAGATAGTCATGTGATGTTTATAATACGTAGTGACGTACGGGTTATTGCGATCAACCATTTTGAAACTGACATATTTTGCAATAGTTGTGCTACACTGGAGTATACGCATATATATATAAGTAAAACGTCTGCAAAGGCACGGTATTATCACGGTTAAGGCAAAAGGTAATATATTGTATTGTTTGTGTTATATTTCGTTGCGTATTTTCACGTCGGTGTGTTAGATCGTAAGGGTATATTGTACATTGTATATATAATACACACCTGTGTTGACTTACATTCGCCGCGGCTTGGATTGTACATATGTGATAAATATACTTTAGAGAAATTGGACACGTATCAAGGTAAGTAATTAGAGACATATTTACTGCGCAAAAAAGCGACATACTTATGTGACAAGATGCAGCGATTGAATGACGGTATAATATTGTGTTGCTAGTGGTTTTAAATATTATCCATGGTTACGGGCAGAAAACGGACTCAGGTCCATCGGCAACATGCACGCAGTGATGAGCAGGGTGCCACGCCCTTTTAAAAATCATAGGCGTCGTCAGGGGGTGGTGGTGGGTTTAGGGTGTTCGATGGGTTTACACCCTTTTTGGAGCCATTTCATTCTGGCAAATGCGAACACATTGACATTTTCTTCTTCAATTACAGCATCATCATCAGATCAAACCTAAACCCAGCTTTCAAAAACCCTGGCGACGCCCATAACACTAATTAAGATGGCGTCTGAAATCGAATGGGCCAAATACCATATATAACTAGAGCAGCTGAAGCTGCATCAACGGTTTGAGGCTTGATGTACTGACAAACGTACACTGGCAAAGTGATTAGAAGACATTGCCAATGACGAAAACATATGAAACTCAAAAAAAATTGATGCAATTGCAATGAAATTGAAAAAATAGTTTTGTATTTTCAGAATCGCTTGACTATCCTAAGCATTTTTCATTATATAACGTTCTACGAAATGTGTACCGTTAACCCCTAGTCTGACATTGAAGTTGAGACGATTCTTTAAAGCACTCACAGCATGTCAGTTCGTATATAAAATGAAAATTGTTTATATTGTTACTGTGTGATTTAACGTGACGCTGTCAAACTTCAAATGCATGTAGCTCTCTCATTTGAGCAGATAGCTAAAAACTACCAGCGATGCGGAGATAGAGAATTTTATTGCCTTTTTAATGGAAAAAAAATATTTGAAATCGGTTGAATAATAAAAAAGTTATGACCATTTCAAATTTTATTTAAAAACATGAAAGAATCAACTTCAAATGCCTACAACTCTCTCATTTGGGCAGATAGCCAAAAACTACCAGCGAAGCGGAGATAGAGAATTTTGTTGGCTTTTTAATGGAAAAAAAATATTTGAAATCGGTTAGATAATAACAAAGTTATGAACATTTAAAATTTGAAAATTGAAGAAAAAAAACTTCAAATGCATGTAGCTCTCTCTTTGAGCAGATAGCTAAAAACTACCAGTGATGCGGAGATAGAGAATTTTATTGCCTTTTTAATGGAAACAAAATATTTGAAATCGGTTGAATAATAAAAAAGTTATGACCATTTTCAATTTTTTTTTAAAAATTTTTTTTTCTTCAAATGCCTACAACTCTCTCATTTGGGCAGATAGCCAAAAACTACCAGGGAATCGGAGATAGAGAATTTTGTTGGCTTTTTAATGCAAAAAAATATTTGAAATCGGTTAGATAATAAAAAAGTTATGACCATTTCAAATTTGAAAAATTGAAAAAAAACGTCCAAGTTTGAAAGACAATAGAATCAGAACTATTCAAGCCATTGCTCTGAAAAATATCATCTTCTGTGCGGATGAATGTCCCGCGTGACGCTGTCAAAAAATTATGTTGCTGAGATTACTGTACAAATTGGAAACTGTTTTCAAAGACCACCCGTTAAAATAAAATAAAAATCTGAAATTGTTGATTTTTTTCATTTTTCTCAATTTCATATGTCTATAGCTCTCTCATTTGAGCAGATAGCCAAACATTGTCAGCGAAGCGAAGATAGAGAATTCTCGCAGCTTTACAATTCAAAAAGAATTTTTGAAATCGGTTGGAAAATAAGGAAGTTATAGGGAATTATATGATATATGACGTCACTTCCGGTTTCGTAAAAAGTGACGTCATGAGAATTCTGAAAATTGAGTTATTCTCGTCTCACTGTTGATGCGAATCGGTATACAAAATTTGAAGTCGATCCGACCAGCCGTTAAAATAAAATAAAATTCGGCCTGTTTCGGCTTTCATCGGTATAAATATCACGGCAGAATAAAAAAAAAAAAAAAAAAAAAAAAAAAAAAAAAACCAAGGAATACAATAGGTTTTCGGCGAAGCTGAAAGCCGCCTCAAACCTAATAACACTGTATCATCCAATGTGCCCCGTTCCCTGACGATCCAGCAAGTCGGGAGTAGTATATAAGAGTCAAAATGATACCACCACCCTCTGGAAGCCACCGGCTACACGTGGTGCCTCCCACCAGGTGGTGCTATAATTAATGACTCTTATATACTACTCAGATTTTCCTCCATTTTTATGAGAATATTTATGAGAATGGGAGTAATTTTAATTTTTCAAAACACGAAGGGGGGAGTAGGCTAATTTTAATTTTTCCAAACACAAAGGGGGAGTAAGCATAATTTTAATTTTTCAAACACATGGGGGGAGTAGCACTAAAAAAACACCTACTGTTCGGTCGGGTATGTATGAGAACATATTTTTCATCAACCGCGAGACCATATATTTATGACATGAGAAGATACACCCTATTAGAGATAAGAATCCCTATGTTATACTCAGTATATTACAGCAATCTGTCATACATTTATTACAAATAAACTTACACCCTATTGAAGATAAAAATCTATTGGTTATACTCAGTATAATGTCTACCATAAAGCAAATGAGAGAGCAAGCTAAGAGTTGGGGAATTTCCCTAAGAGGTTTGAGACTCAAGAAAGATATAGCAGATAGGATAAGTGACGCGCGAGCCATCGTCTACGAGGAGAGGCTGCGACGTGCGGTTTCGACCGACGACTGCCCGCTGACCCTGAAAAACGCTCCGAGAAATTGGAGAACGAGACGACGGCCAGTCTGCGCGCCAACTGCTTAAGCGCAGCGTGTAAAAGAAGATCCCAGCGCGCGTAGAAAACCACTATTCAAGGCGTACTACAATAAGATTTATCAAGGGTTGGTTGGGAGACCTCCTAAGAGTAGGAGAGATATCGCCAGAGCTTTGGTGGAGGAGGGTCCAGGATTCTCGCCGAAGAAGCCGAAGTTAGGGAAACTGTTGATAGGGGTAGGAGGAAGATAGTATGGACTTTCGAGAGGGGGGTAGATGGGGAGATCGCTAATCGCATAATGAATAAAATTCGTCCAGAGATGACCACGGCGTGTTATCTGAGGTATTCGTGCTCGTATCGTATTAGGAACATAGAGACCGACGCTACTATGATCTATCACAAACAATCAAAGGGCAGTCCGTGGATAAACGAGATCGCCAAAGCCGAGAGTTGGATATCCGATAGAGAGAAAGGTCGAATGGACATCGACAAAGTTGATAGACCAAACACAAAATGGACCTTCGTTCGTTGGATATCGGTCGAGGTGAAGATGATCATCGACGCTCAACAACTTCTCATGGGAGCGGGAAAACTCCCAGACTGGTTAAGACAGAAAAAGGGAATGTATTCCGTCGACACGTACGACGACTACTTGTGTCTGTTTAGGTGCATAGCCATCCACCGTGGAGGGAGACCAGACCGCTGTTGTGAGAATGCACGAACTCTAGCTAACGAATATCTCGGTCACGATAACGGACCGGATAGTAAGGGAATTCCCTTGAAAGATATTAAGAAGGTCGAAGAGCACTTCAAGATGGGCATTCGCGTTTACGAGCCCACCGACGAGGGAGTGTGGTATCTCATGAAGGTTCCGGCAAATTACGATGTGGTTGGGGAGAAGACAATGACGATAGGAATGTTTGGAGGTCACTCTTTCCTCATAACGAACCTCCGCAAGATGACGAACGAGTACGGGTGCTCCGGATGCCAACAACGGTTCACAAAGTCGTGTAACATGCACAGGCACGCGACACCTGCATGGGTGGGAAGACCGTGGTGACATGTCCAGGTAAGATCGTAGAGAGACCACAGTCTGCATACGAGAAGGCGTTCTATCCCAAGGGGGTCAGCGAGCGAGAGATCGATTCAATGGTTGAGCAGAGAAGAAGAGAGATTGGGAAAGCACATACATCACGCGAGATGCGGTCACGGTGGAGAGAGGTGGGTGGCCGGCGATCCTGTCGATGGATATTGTCACGAGACCAAGACCGTGTTTCAGTTTCACGGATGCTACTGGCACGGTGTGCCGATTCATCACGGTAATACAGCGCTGTATATGAGGTACAGGAAGACGAAAATTCGAGACGCCAAGATAAGGGAGGCGGGTTACGAGCTGGTGGTGATGTGGGAGTGCGAGTGGTTGAATGAGGTGAATACCTACTATCCACAATCACCGCGCGAGGAGGAGACGACTCTGTACCCTCACCACCAGATAGTCTATGACTTCGAGGCGTATCTCGACAAGTCAAAAACCACTCAACCCACCAAAGACCTGACCTTCGAGGTCGAGCACGTTCCTATATCTGTGTCTTTGGGGGATACGATGCATGAAGGGATAACCCACATCTGCGAACGAGATCCTGACACGCTAGTCGAGAAGTTCGTGACCGAGCTACAGATGAGAGGCAAGGCAATCAGGGAGGGGTTAGGAAGAAGTATCTGCCGGCCGATATAGATATGCTATCGAAGTCTCAGCAAGCAAAGATTGTCTCTTGGATTGACCAAGTCCGGTGGTGGGGTTCAACTGTAGCAGGTACGACCTGAACCTCAATTCAAGCAGTACTTTGTCGAGAAGTTGGCGGCCACCGTGACTAAGGTGATGGTCGGAAAGAGAGCCAGCACGACGATGTTTCTGTTTACCCCGGAGTTTAGATTTCTCGACATCATCCAGTATCTGGCGGGACCCGGTACCACGTACGACCGGTGGGTTAAGGCGTACGACTGTAAAACGATAAAGTCTCACTTCCCGTACGAGTGGTTCGATAGCGCGGACAAGATCGACCATCCGGGGCTGCCAGACTATCCCGAGTGGTACTCGAAGTTGAAGGGTGAGTTCCTACTGTCGTTGTCCGAGTGGAAAGAGTGTAAGAAGGTATTCCAAGAAAATGGGATGAAGACGTTCAAGGAATGGTTGCAACACTACAACGACTTGGATGTCGGACCGTTCCTAGAGGCTCTAACTAAGATGACGGAGTTCTACAGAGGAAGAGGTGTGGATATACTCAAGGATGCTGTGTCTCTGCCGGCGTTTCCCTTCAGTACCTACTTCGTGGGACGATCGATGGGAAGGCGGACACACCCGAGCTGTGGTCACCGAAGTCTGAAACTTATGAGATGATGAAGCAGGGATTGGTCGGTGGTCCGTCCATAGTGTTCTCCAGATACGCAGAGGCTGGCAGGTCGACGATCAGGGGTCAGGTAGGTAGTCGGGAGGAGAAGATGTGCAGGCGGTGATGGGGTACGACGCCAATGCACTGTATCTGTCTACCCTGTCGAAAGACATGCCGTGCGGGGAGGAGACGATATGGACGTGTGACGACCCGGAAAGACAGTCGTATATAGACTGTTTCGTGAGGAAGGTCAGGAGTGAAAAGTGGTTCGGATTTGCGGAGTTGGATATAGAGGTCCCGGAAACGTTGAGAGACAAGTTCTCGGAAATGTCACCGCTGTTCGTTAATCAAGAAATCGATGAGAACGATGTTCCGCAGCACATGAAGGATTACCTGGCCAGTACCGGGAGGAAAAGGGTCGAAGGACAGAGAAAGCTCGTGGGGGCAATGTCCGCGAAGAAGATGATCATATACTCCCCACTGCTAAAGTGGTATCTGGAGCACGGTCTGATCATCAAGGCGGTGCATAGGGTGATAGACTACACGCCCGGCAAACCGTTTCAGTGGTTCGTGGAAGAGGTCACCGCTGCCAGACGGACGGGGGACGTAGACAAGAGCAAGACGGTGTTGGCGGAGATATTCAAACTGGTTGGCAACGCGTGTTGTGGCAAGCTAATAGAGGCACAAGAGAGACACCTGAACACCACATATACGAAGGATGAGAAGACTGTCGACCGGGCACTGAGGTCGGCGTGGTTCGAAGACCTGGAGGAGATTGGGGAGGCTTACGAGATATCGAGCAGGAAGACTCGAGTGGTGATCAACAGACCGTTTCAGTGTGGCATAGCGGTCTACCAGTTGGCCAAGCTCCGGATGCTGGAGTTCTACTACGATTTCTTGGACAAGTACGTGGATCGCGGAGATTTCGAACTGATACAGATGGACACTGACAGCATGTACTTCGCGCTGTCGGAGAAGACGCTGGCGGCGTGGTGAGAAAGAATATGAAGAGAAAGTTTAATAAGGAGAAGACCGAGTGGTTGGGCGTGGGACGCGTGGAGCAACAGAACTCCGGGATTGTTCAAGCTGGAATTCGAGGGAGATAGAGCCATCGCTCTGTGTAGCAAGTGTTACTACGTGAGTGGTGATGGAAAATCTAAGCACTCGGCCAAGGGGAGTGTCGAAGAGATCTAACGATCTGACTTGGGAAAGGTATAAGAGTGCTCTCGAAGGGGGTAGGGATATGGCGGAGAACAGGGGATTCCGAATGATTAACGGGGTGATGAAGACGTACTGTCAACAAAATTAGGACTCTCGGCGTACTACGACAAGAGGAGAGTGATGGAAGACGGGTTGCACACAGAGCCTATAGGATAGGTAAAAAAAAGAACTCTGAAAAAAGGATAGAATACTAAAGACTCTAACGATCCGGGGGTAACTGGGTGTCAGAAGGTACCATAAGAAGTTCTTCGCGAACAAAACCGCGAGATGGACCATCAGCCAAATAATAGAGCACGGGCTCATCAGGTTTGGTAATAGAGCGATCCAGATGATATACATTCATTGACCACACGGGATCAGTCGCGCGGCGGCTGCCACCTTCGAGCTCTCCCGGTTGATAGAGGTACCGGACGTCAATATCTGATGGAAGTGCAATCGCCGATTGCTGCTCCTCTAAACCAACGGGTCGCCCGCGCGAGACGGCAGAGGGCTTGCTCGTCACCCTTTTAAACTTGATAGCATCTACAGGCTTCTTACCTATCAATCTGGTCACCTCTCCGTTCAGTGCGGAGACCACGGCGGGCAGTCTGGCCACCCACTCGGTCGACCGTGAATGGGGGTCCAAGTTTATTCTTTGGCGTATTGGTGTCCGAACAGTCTCTCAGCCAGGGTTCGATTGAAGCGTTCCACGATCCCCTGGTCCCGGTGGATGTTGACGCGGCCGCGTCTGATAGAAACTTTATGCTTAGACAATAGATGAGAGACCGCGCCCATGAACTCGCGGCCGGGATCGACCTGGAGAAGATTCGGCCATTTGAGAGGACTCCTCTTATATATTCGGGAAAGAGCCTCGGCCACTTCCTTAGACTCTTTAGTGGCCAACGGCTCAGCCCCCTTGTAACGACTCGCTACGTCAACGATTGTCAGTGCGTACTTGTACGTTTTGCGACCGACGCGATCGTGAGGTGAGAAACAGGAGATCCGCTTGGTGAACTTGGTTCGGCACCGGCACGTCGAATTTCGGCCGCGGAATATTGTGAGGCGCGGGTAAATAGATCTGCCAGATGGCCTGCTTCTTGAGCCATTCCTTGACAGCGTTTTCTGAAACCTTGGTCGCCGCCCGCGAGGTTCTTGATGGCCGCGAGTCCCTTCCAGTAGCCGCGTGGACTATATATGTATTCGACAGCTTGCGCGTTAGTTTGGTATCAAGTTTGCGCGGTGTTCATCGTATGCGAAGTATTCTAATATATCGGACAATCTCCAACATGCCCTCGCCAGTTCGTCCGGTAACTGCGTCGTTAATAATAAACCTTTGTTGGAAGTACAATTGCGATTGTCGCTGCAGCCCCAATCGCGTTTGGGTTGGAACAGGAGAGGGAAATCTAATTCATCCAATCTCGATTGGGAGGAATCTAACATCCGCTTTGCGAAAAGGGTGGCCGCTTTTTCGTCCTCGAGACAATCTCGGGCCAGACGAATCATACTCTTTGCACCAGGTAAACGATGTTTTTGGGCAGTGTAGCCTACATCAATCATAGCGTTATAAAGTTCGTCAACTAACATCGTTCTATATATATATATTTATAAAAAAAAATGTTTTAATTAATTAATTTAAAATCTCGATTGAATATAATAGCCGGCGAGACCCACCACACCCACTTTCCCACGATGATGAACGCGATCTCGCGGTCCTTTTGGGGCTCTGACGGTACATAGAAATCTGAAAGTTGGGGCTCGGGATCCATTGGATCGAGACTTTTGTGCGGATATGCCAGCGCGTACTCGCGGTTGGCTTCTTCAACGTTCTGAAAAGTTTGCGCGGCGTGATTTTCGCGGCGAAGCTCTTCATTGACCCAGTCCAGATGGGCGGTTCGTTTTTTCGACCATGCTTCCTTTGCGCTATTGAGTTGTTCTACAGCTAAATCATGACGCTTACGCTCCTCATCCACGTTCGAGCTTTTCATTTTAGAGAATATAAAGTTGCTACCGCTGAACGCCAATGCGTTTACAAGCGCACCACCTACTATTACTGCGATTGAAGCCATTTATTTCCATATATTAACTGGTAGAATTCCAGCTTTAACTAGATAATCTCGGGTCCAAACTGCGGCCGCTACATCTAAGGTCGCGAGCCCTACGTCTCTCACAGTAAAGTCCAATTTGGGAGCGGTTCCTCCTAGGGCCATCTTTGATAGTCGAGCATACCCGATACTGAAACCCGATATCACCACGGCGTGATAAAGCGCATTCACTAACATTTTACCATCTTGTTCAGCCATTGTTATAATTATTGCATATAAAATGGGTCGCGATCAATGTTTAAATGGGGCGCATCCAAATTCAACATTGTTGATGATTGGTGTTTAGTTAACTTTCTTCTGAACACTGGCTGGTTGTTTTTTCTGGTATTTCCACACGCACAACAGGGCAACAACTGCCAGAACCACACAACAAAACCCAACTCCAATTCACGAATTTGGGTTCAATCGGATTCGCCCAACTCCAACGGTAGTTGGTATTGGGTGACAAATTCTTTGAATTTGAGTGTGCTTCCAATTCGTGAATTGGGGGTGTTGTTGTACTCAACTCTGTATTCAGATGTTTTGCTGTCTCCGTCCCCGATTGCAACCCCAATCTCGATTGGAGTTTAGCCTCTCGAAGCTCGTCGAGTATTTTATCTTGTTTAAAACTTTTCGGGTGGCAGCCGCCGCCCGCCCAGCTGCCTGTCTTTTGGGATTTTTATATGCGGTATGTCATCCAGTGGCGGAGTAACACTCTGGTTCGATTGTGTTGGAGCAATCTGGTTCAACTCCGTCACTCTCGTGGGTGTGTCTTGTGTCATCATTTATAATATTAATATTAGAGCTTATAGTTCGTGGGCATATATGTCCAAATTGACAGTGTTTACCGTGGTCAACGCGGTTGTTAGTGGAGCTAAGTACATTCCAAACTTGTGATAAATTGAGCAGCATGCCGTTTCTAGAGTGTGTCCTATAAAAAAAAAGGGTCAGTCTCTAGATCGTGAATCAACCCTTCGGTGTTTGGTATAGGGAGAAGTCTACTAACGGCGGTAGCGTACAAATGAATAGCCGCCGATCCAAGAGTTTTTGTCATCTCTGCTCCCAATTTGGATTCGTATCGCGCTACATTTTATCGATCTCCGCATCTGACATCTTATCCACCTACCAAAAATGAAAAACTGAGAGACGCCTACCGAGATAATGCTCCGATTGTCCCCCAGCAACCAGCGCAGCTAGCCGCTCTCGTCGCGCCGCATTTTCATTTTCATTCGGAGTCGTTGCACTCAACCCAGATCCCGATTGCTCTGTCGGATCATTATTGTTGGCAGTCGGAGTGAGGTTTCTTCTATTAGCTGATCGAGAAGTTCGTCGCAGTTCATTTTTCTTAATTTTTTCAAAATTAGTAATTTAACTATTCTAACAAGTCTCATCACTTTAACATATTTATTTAATTTTTTCAAAAATAATAAATGCGCACCACCCGATACTTATGATCACCATTATGCTCGCAACAAAGCTCGCAGCGGAGCACCAAATTGTTAACATTGTTAACCATTGTTCAGTATTTGTTCAGCATTTGTTCAGCATTTGCTAAGCATTGTTCAGCAATTGCTAAGCATTGTTCAGTATTTGTTCAGCATTGTTCAGCAATTGCTAAGCATTGTTCAGCAATTGCTAAGCATTGCAATAGCTTATTACTTTGCAATTTTCCTAATTTTCCTAATTTTTTCAAAATCGTTAGATTTAGTTGATAACTTTATAAGCAGTTGGTTGATCAGTCTTTAGCAGAAGCTTGGCGTGCTTAGTTTTCGAAAGTATCTGTCGAACCTCCAGGCGCTCCTGCGCGTTGGGATAACGTCATTCTCTCGAAGACAGTCATCGAATGAGTCTCGGTCCTTGCATGAATGAAAGAGGGCGACCCATTTCCCATTTCGTTTTGCTCGCGCAGATCCTTGAGGACGGCGTTGTATTTTTGAGTGGATATCCATACGCTTTGCCTCGCATGGCGGCCAGAAAATGCGAGCTCGGAGAGCATGTCCTTCTTTTTGGTCATCGCCGCCTTGGCTGAGCAATCGTCAATCACGTATAGGGTGGGCTCGCCCTGAAATATTTGGTATAAACCACGCAACCAATCGTGAAGCCTATCACCGGGGTCAATAACGTATACCTCAGGGTCGGTCCATATCCACGGGCCTGATCACCGCTGATAAGTATCGTTGTGTCGCACAGTGGGACATAGGATCACAATGTGACGAAAGGCATCGCGGTAGGATCCCTCGAGTAAGTTGAGGATGAAAAACCGTTTTTCACATCCTGTCTGCCCACAATATTATGGCGGAGTGAGCATCTCCAATCGTGAATTGGTATTGATTGCTAGATTTCTTAATTTTTTCAAAATTATGTATTAATAAATCGTTAGATGATTTTTTTATTAAATCAGTAGATCGCTGATACGTATCGACCATCTTCGATGTTGAGTTGTGCGTCTGTAATTATATATAAGTACACGTTCAATGGCCCGGCTCCGTCCGCCTCTTTGGTTATCTGGATCGTCACACCCTCACTAGCGTTCTCAACTTGGCGTCCGCTACCGTGTGGTCATCGTCGCTGGCTCGCATGTCTAGCCATAACGCGTATTTGGTATTCAGGAACTCCGCGAGGGAGACGGCCGAGAGATGCAGGTCTTTAGCAACTGCTGCAACCTCCGGAGAGCGCTTAGATCCGGCAGCAAACTGCTTTCTTACTTCATCCCACTGCTGGTGCGCGCGAAGACCCGCGCTGTAGAGTTGATTGGGGACTCCCTCGATCGTCACCTCTACCTTCGTGATTTTGGGGTTATAGAATCTGTCGGTTTTTCTAGCACCGAACGCGAACCGAGCATCCTCGAACAACATCAGTATACCTTTCATATGCGCGGGGCGGGTACGTTGACGTTAATATTCCACAATGTGTCGCTTTTGTTTTTCGGCATCTTGCGATGGCGAAGAACTCGGTCGTAAAGTATGGCAACGCGCCGGCGTACTGGGTTCTGATCAATCGCGCTAGTTCGGGCATCGTGACCATGTCGTACTCCAGCGAAACATTATCGATCGTATACGTCGATAATGGTCGGTGGCTATGATAACTCGGCCGTAGTCGTTGAACGTTAGTTCGTATTCGAGGCGGTCAGCCAAAGCACTCTGATAGTAGGGCATGTGACTCTCTAGCAACTCAAAGTCGAGCGGAATGTAGAAGCGGTTGCCGTAAGCGCCCGCGACCGCGTTGTCACTCGCGTTGTTATCTGCCTTGTTAGCAGCCCCGATTCTAAGTTTGGTTACGTTTTTATTTTTGCTGGTGTCAATACCTTGATAGACAGCGTTTTCAAGCTCGTGTGACGTCTTCCACAGGTCCTGATAGCAATGGTAGACGTCGCTGTCGTCGATCGACATCACCTCATTACCAGAAATCTTTATCATGGTCTTCTTGACGATGGCGCGACCCAGGTTCTGAACGACGGTTCGGTCCGCGTCCGTCGACGTTAGCGAAATAGTGAAAGCGAGGCGAACAGTACCAGGAACAATGACGTCGTTAGCTCCGAGGTTGGGGAAGCGGACTAAGAGCTGCTGGTTCTGGTCGATCGTAGATGGGTTGTTCGTAATAACGACACTCTGTCTCACGCCTTTTGCCCCGAGGGGCTCACGCAGTCTGCGGTATGGATTGAGTTTGCGACCGTATTGACTCGAAGACATAATTAATTTTTTCAAAATTATTGAAACTATTAAACCCGTATGGTTTTGTCTTTAATACATAATTAATTTTAAGAAAATTATAAATATGGCTGATTACGATGTTGAAATGGATGCAATCGGTATAGACGATGGTGATGATGATGATAACGAAACGCCCTTCATAGAGACTCCAGTTCCAATCCAATCGCAATTGGGGTTGGGGGAAATAGGTGGCGCTACCAGCAGCGTTGGTCAAAGTCAGGAATTACTTGAGGGAGCTGTAAACGACTACTACAACAATTTGTCAGAAATCGGTCTGGTCCCGTCTGTCGGTCGCGACTACTCCAAGTTCGAATTGGATATGCATGGTAGGTTGCGACTAAAATCATCAAATCTCCCAATAATCAACACGAATACCGGTAAACCCCTATCGCTAAACACCATTGCCGGAAACCGGGGCGGTGGCGAAATCATAAAGAACGAACTAGGATTTCCAGATTGGACGCGTGGTAAAACAATTGTGCCGGCCCGCGCTGTAGAGGCCCTACAGTCTACCGACGAAACTATAGCGAAGACGGCCACCGCGATAGAAACGGTTGATCTCAGCGAGGTCCCTAAAATAGCCACCGACGTTATTAACACGATGGAGACCACGTTCAGCGTGCAATCACAATTGGGGAAAATACTCAACGATGACCCACCGTTACCTCTTCGAGAACTCCGTGGACTCGATAAGGCTCTACAAACGGTCCGGGCGAACTGGTCCTTAACCTCTCCAAACTCACGGCGCTGGATGAACATATCGCGCTAGAAGAAAGAAAACTGGAGGAAGCCGGTGACGATAGAGAATCTACCGAGCGGATCAACAAACTCCTGCGGTCTTTGCGGGATGAAAGAGAAGCTCGCTTGGAGGCCGCCTCGGCTAACCGTGAGGCTCTCCGCACACAAATAAGTCGGATCCGCGAATCAATCTCGAGGGTCCTGCACGAGGAGACGACACTCGGTGAGCGTCTTCGCACTCTGTTCAGAGAGCAGGGCGTCACGATAGCAAGCATCCTCGTTGCTATCGGCATGACTATATCGACCATAGTTCTAGCTTTCACTGGTGGTGCGGCGCCACCACCCGCTCCAGCACCAGCACCAGCACCAGCACCCGCTCCATCCGGTGGAGCCAAGGAGTGGGTAAAAAAACAACTAAAAGCCCTCGCCAATCTTCTAGCTAAATTAGCTGGAAAGGTGGCTGCCGCACTACCTGGATTGATCGGAAGTATCGTTTCTTACTTGCTATCTATATTATCAAAAACGGCCGGATGGCTAGCCAAAAATACCTGGGCTTTAATCGTGGCAATCGCCGGTCTCCTACTATTCTTCGCCAGAGAGTTCCTACAACCAAAGCGTAAATAATCCGATCGCCACGAGGGCGATGACGAGCCCCAATTTCTCCTCCTCGTGTGTTGTGCTTCCAATTTCAACATTGTTGATGATTGGTGTTTCTCCAATCGCGATTGGTCTGTTGATGGAACTCGATGGTGCATCCAATTTACGAATTGGGGGTACTGGGTTCGATTTACGAATTGGGGGAGGTGTATCCATTTTGTGTTTTATGAAATCGGTTCCACTGTTGGGGGTGCGCTTGATGATATCCGTGTTCACGTTACCGTTGTGGCCGATTTTTTTGATTGGCTGGTGGCGATTACGATATGATTATTGTAACCGTCAACCGGGTCGTCTCGTAGTATCATATTGCTCGGCGCCTATAAAGACCTATTCCAAATACATAGTCTACTGGGGTGCTGGCATTCTGTAAAACGTCTCTTGATAATTCTGGATCGCCTTCTCCAGGTCCACCCTAGCTGAGATGGCGTCCTCTACAAGTGCCAAAAATTGTTTTTGTGCATCAAACGCTGTTCCCATGCCCAGTATAGAACTGCGAGTTTGTTTTTGTGCGCCGAGAATGGCCCAGACGTACGTGCGAATGGAGTCGTTGACGCGAGTAACCCGGCCTGCGTGAACCCTAGACCGTATCTAACATAAATGTACCCCACGCGTTCTGAACCTCAGCAGCCTGCTGTATGTAATCGACGTGAGCCCGTTTCGGAGGTAACATTTTACAAGAAAACACGCCACAGTGTCGACCTCCAGACACTTCCGTCCCGAAAGTCATAGTCGCGGGGTCAAAATTCCCGGCGTTCCGACTGACGATGTGGTCACCGGAGTGATCGTGTCTAAAATCAGTCTGTGTCCAATTCCCGGACTGGCCGTGAATGAGAACGTCCCCGAGGCCGGTGCTGGTAGGAAATGCTTTCTGTCTCCAGTCCGCGTCTTTTGAAACGTAAAATTCGTTACACAGTCTTTCAAAGGCCATACGGTTATATGTGTTGGAAATGGGATCCCAGGCGTCGTCTTGAGGTAGTGAAATACCTAGTTCTTTGAGAATCCTCCTAATAGTATAATACACGTGAAAGTTGTAGACACTTCGGAGCATGACATTCTTGGATGTCAGATGGTCTTTATATGAAACTCCACACCCGGCTGTTGCGCACCATACAGCGAAATTTATTTGGTTCTGCCAAAACTGCTCGGTGTTGCTTTCCAGCCGTTTACCACCTCCATCGTAGTAATCTTGGGCAACCTATATTGTTCAAAGATGTTAGGGAAGTTGGTGGCAAAGCCACTGTCCGGTCTAACCGTTACGGTTGGGTGTACAAGGCGGTTAACAACGTCTTTTTGTGTGTATTTACCTCCGACCGCGTACTTTACATTAGAGTTAAAGCTAAATGCTTTGGTATCCATTGAAAGATATTATTATGTTTGCTACTATAACTAATGTTCAAAAAGGGAGTTGTGAAACTTCAAAAATTAATAGACAACTGCTGCGGAAAACGCCGGGTAGGCCTTAGATCAATCACCTTCACGGTTGGATGGCAGAATGTGGGGAAGAGCGAATGGTTTTACTATGTGAAGGATGGACTACAATTAGAAGTAAAGCTGCCTCACGGACTGTGGGGAATAAGACAGCTCAAAGATTTTGTCAACTCAGAGCTTGACGGTATAATCAACCTCACAGTATCGAATGCTACCGGGCTCGCAACAATGACCATCAGCAGTGATAATAAGGTAGTGGTCCTCCCCGGGGTTGGGTATTCAACTCGGTTTTAGAGAGACATACTCCTCAAACAAAGGAGTGTTTACCCCGGGTGAGTACGTCGGTGATAAACCGGTGGGACTTCACCTTCACGAAAACTCTCAGGGTGCACCTGGATCGGGTGAACACATCGTACAACACGATAGACGGATCCCCCAGCACATTACTGAAAACTGTGCCCGCCAGCGATTGTTTCTATGGCGAGACTGTAACGTTAGACTTCCCACACCCAGAGATGAAAGTTTTGGAATCGGGACACATCCACGAGTTGAAGATTTATATTCTTGATGATAAAGGGCGAGAGTTGAAGAACGATTACCCGATTTCGGTCGTCCTAGAAATTTCAAATTAATTAATTTTAAGAAAATTAGAATTAAACGCATGTTCGTAATATATATTATCAACATTATGAGTATATACGGACCAGGTAGTTCTTCCGATTGGGTGACAAATTCAAATAATTTGGAACCTGCAGAAGGGGGATTCATCCCGACAGAGGGCGACTTTTTAACTACCCAAAAAAACAAAGGCCTTGATTAATAGAACTATATCGAGGGCCACGGACGAGATTCACAAGAGTCTACTATCACAACTTAGAGGGGGGGCATAATTTATGCCCTGGCTGTGATACACAAAGTCGTGAAGAAACGCATACGGAACTAAACGAACTAGGTAAAAAAATAACCAAATTTAGAAAAGAGGCCCGGTTGGGGATTGATAAAGCCCGAGAAGACCGTAAGGCTGACATTACGGAGGTTTATGATGCGTTGCGCTTAGAAGACTCTCTCAGCAAAGAAGCTACACTTGCTGAATTAGACGGGAAAATAATCGATTTTCGAAATGAGGCCACGTCGGGTATTGAGAAAGCACGAGAAGACCACCAGGTGGACCTTATGAAGGCTTATGAGGTGTTGCGCTCAGAGGATCTCTCATCAGAGAAGCGGCACTTACTGAACTAGATAAAAAAAATAACCAAATTTCGAAAAGAGACCCGGTCGGGTATTGATAAAGTCCGAGAAGACCACCAGTCTAACCTTGCAGAGGCCATTGCGGAGGCTTATGATGCGTTGCGCTTAGAGAAATCTCACAGTAAAGAAGCGACACTTGCCGAACTAGATGAAAAAATAGCCGAATTTATGAAAGAGACCAGGTCGGGGGTTGAGGGGGTCCGAGAAGATCACAAAGAGGCCATTGCGGAGGCTTATGGGGCGTTACGCTCAGAGGACTCTCTCAACAGAGAAGCGGCACTTACTGACCTATATGAAAAAATAACCGAATTTAAAAAAGAGACCCGGTTTGATCTTGATGGAGTCCGAACGGGTATTGATAAAGCCCTAGAAGACCACCAGGCGGATATTACGGAGGCTTATAGGGTGTTGCTCTTAGAGGACTCTATCAACAGAGAAGCGACACTTACTAAACTAGATGAAAAAATAACCGAATTTCAAAAAGAGACCCGGTCGGGTATTGATAAAGCCTTAGAAGACCACCAGGCAACCATTACGGAGGCTTATGATGCGTTGCGCTCAGAGGACTCTATCAA
Organism: Conchocele bisecta; assembly: GCA_029237695.1. Lineage (NCBI taxonomy): Eukaryota > Metazoa > Mollusca > Bivalvia > Lucinida > Thyasiridae > Conchocele > Conchocele bisecta. Next base: position 104,927,835 of record CM055271.1, read on the forward strand.
CAGAGAAGCGACACTTACTGAACTAGATGAAAAAATAACCGATAAACTGAAACATGATCGTATAGCCGCGACCAAAGCTCTTGAGGAGGCCTCTTATGAGATTCGTACTGAGGCATATAACGCAAACAATGCGCTTGCCGGAATAGTGAAAACAATGAAAACACCAAAACGTGTCATAACAGTTTGGGCTGAGAAGCGGGGCCCATTGGTTGTGGGGCACTATGAATATTCGTTCGGTGCCAAAGCGAGTAATAAATATGGGGGATACACTATGACAGCTGCAGGTGAAGTTATCCAAATGGCGGTCTGCTCGGTTAATGCTAATGGTAAACCTGTGGGCGCGGTCGCGATAAATATTGTAGTAGATGGGGAAGAACGGGGGGTTGGAGAGTCACTAAAAATCTCTGGAGATAGTTCGACGGTGGTTTCGTTCTCCGGTGATGATCGAATTAGACTTTCCCAAGGTAGTGTTATTAACTTTGTTACGAAAATCGGTGACTCAGAGAGTTCTTCCACTATTGTCTCATTGTTAATTGAACTTATTGTGTAAATACTAATATATTGAAATAAATTTAACTATGAACGAATCACCGCTTCCAATTGTCAATACCGATCCACCAACACTGTATCCAACTCTCAATACCACTCCACCAACACTGTATTCAACTCTCAATACCACTCCACCAACACTGTATTCAATTAACGAAAAAAAGTTAGTTCAGTTTTAGGTTGAATAATATCGTCGCTATGCAGGATATTTTAGTTAGAGAATGTGCAAATAGAAAAAGACACGCTAACAAATATAGGCGCTCGGCAAACATAGCTGAAGCATCTAGTACGGTTCTGGCAAGTGTTTCTGTGTTGTGTGGGGCGGGGACTACTGCAATGCTATCTACAATTGTAATGGTTCCACTTGCAGGGGTTTTGAGTGGAATTACCGTTTTATCTGGAACACTTTGTATGGTAATTAGGGCGGCGGGTGGAAAACTCGAGAAAAAAAGTAGAAAACATGATAGAATATCCGTTCTCGCTAGGTCTAAGAAAAATAGCATCGACGTTATGGTGTCCAAAGCGTTGGCCGATAAGAAAATATCAAATTTAGAGTTTGAAATGGGGAGATCCGGTGTGGGGAGATGAAGAATTAAAAAATGATATAAGGATCAAGGCGCGCGCCACCATGCCAAAAATTGAGTGTACTGATTGGGATAAATTTAGGGTAAAACTTGGAAATAAAGTCGGAGGAAATGTTACAGCACCAACTACAGACATTTGATTAGTAGTGGGTAAACGAATCGTTGAAGTTTATACATAATACGGTAACTCGGCGCAGACATAATCGTAAAACTCTATATCCGTAAACGAATCGTTGTTTTTAAACAGTCTTATAAAATTAGTTTCACCCTCTTCACCTAGTTGTTCTCCGATCCTATTTAGTCGCTTCATTTCACGAATATGTCTCTTGCTTAGCTTACATAATTTCCGGTATAATATTGTAAATGCAACGTTTTTATCGGAACGTAATAAATTACGCTGATATTTCATGTATTCAATTATATATAGTGCTTTCAATTTATAGTAATATTCATCAATAAGGTCATTATAAAATTCCAATTCCCATTCTATTTTATTATCCATTTTTGTGAGTATAACTTATAGTTTTCTTATCTTTAATAGGGTGTAAGTTGTGGTTAATTTTTAAAAAAAATTGAACATATCATATCTTTCTAACTGACTTTTCGATTTGAATTATTACTAAACGATAATACTTGCGAGCACGTAATCCCTTGTTAATCATTCGATGAGTAGCCTGAGTGCCACCGCATGGTGGACATAGTAATGACTCGGCTTTGGTCCCTACCCCACAATGCCGACAGGGGCGAGGCGAAACGGAACCTCTTCGCATCCATGCACGGTGATGTTTGCAATATTCGTAAATACCGGTACGAAAACATCTCTCGTGACTACCTGTCTTCAACCACGCACACTTAACTAGAACCATTATGTTATTATATATACTGAGTATAACATAGGGATTCTTATCTCTAATAGGGTGTATCTTCTCATGTCATAAATATATGGTGAAAAATATGTTCTCATACATACCCGCCGAACAGTAGGTGTGTTTTTAAAAAAATTATGCTTACTCCCCCCTTTGTGTTTGGAAAAATTAAAATTATGCCTACTCCCCCCTTCGTGTTTTGAAAAATTAAAATTACTCCCATTCTCATAAATATTCTCATAAAAATGGAGGAAAATCTGAGTAGTATATAAGAGTCATTAATTATAGCACCACCTGGTGGGAGGCACCACGTGTAGCCGGTGGCTTCCAGAGGGTGGTGGTATCATTTTGACTCTTATATACTACTTCGGGTGATAGACACAGGTTATTTCTTGTACTTAGTTGCTAAATGACTCGAATACCTTCCATATTAGTGACTGAGTGACAACAGTCTATGACGGCTAGTTGAATGTATTAGTGGTAACAAGTTATGAGTGTTGCTTGAATGCACCAGTGGCTAAGGGGCAACCGTGTATGACAGTTGTGTGTATGTGGTGTACATAGCTTTGGAGAGAATATCAGTTAATATGGATTTATTACTTCAGATTTTCTGTATCCTACCGCTATCCTAGCTTACCCTATGTAACCAGATATTATAAACACGAAAAGTCCTGGGGGTCCGTTTCACTAAGCTTCGTACGACTAAAATATTCGTAAGCGCAATTTTATGATCGTCTAGAAATTTCAATTCATGGATTTACATTTATTGAGCATAGGCTGCATAAGCAGCCTATGCTCAATAAATGTAAATCCAGTAATTGTTTACAAGAAAACATTGTTAATGCGAAATTTACAGACGATCATAGTTTTGCACTTACGAACATTTTAGTGTACGAAGTTTAGTGAAACGACCCCCTGCTTGTTGTTGGATAGCACCGGACCAGCACGCCGCCTTTCAGTGGTTAAATTGTAATAAATAATAGATCAATGTATTGTGCAACACTTTCCCATATACATGTCGGTGCATTCCTGTCTGTATATATGACCTTTCTGTTGAACGGACGTAAAACGCCACTCAATCAATCAAAATCTAGATGCACAGATAACGGAAATACAGCCCCGGTTTGTCACTCAGCCACCGGTGTGTATATGTCGGCGACGTGCCACGCCCTTCAATAATTGTCTGCAAAATAATATTGCTCATATGTGGCTGTGACTGGAGAAAAGGGGCATATAGGGTTTGCTACCAGTATAGGTCCTGATCAAATAACGCAATCCTGTAGCCTGATAATGGTATTCATTGCTTGCTAGAAGCATGAAGGGTGTTTCGTTAATGGAAGGACGAACTGCATATATCCTGATCAGACAGTCTGATCTGGGTCTGCACATGTTGTAAAACCCAGTAAACAGGGGCCCGTTTCACTAAGCTTCGTACGACTAAAATGTTCGTAAGTGTAAATTTAGGATCGTCTGTAAATTTCAATTGATGGATTTACATTTATTGAGCATAGGCTGCATATGCAGCCTATGCTCAATAAATGCAAATCCAATAATTGTTTACAAGAAAACATTGTTAATGTGAAATGTACAGACTATCATAATTTTGCACTTACGAACATTTTAGTCGTAACAAGTTTAGTGAAACGGGCCCCAGTTCCTTACATGTGGCTGTGACTGGAGAAATGGGGCCTATGTGGTTTGTGGCCAGTGTAGCTTTTGCTCAAATATCACACTCATGTAGCTTGATAACGATCTATATTGCTTGCTAGACGCACGCCATGTCGGAACAGTGTATATCCTGATCAGACTGTGCGATCTGGATCTACACTGGTCGCAACATCGATAAGCTTCATTTCTCCAGTCACAGCCACATATACCACATTTTATCTGACACTAAGTTGGGCATCAGCTGAGAAAACGTACTTTAGGGAATTTGCAACAAATGTAGTTGTTGATCTTGATGATACAAAGTTTATTACAGATTAATGGTTTTTCTGATGTCTGCACTTCACTGATTACCGGCGAACACCCTATACCCTGAGCAGACTGTACATATGCTCAGTCTAATAGTGGCCTATACTGATCGCAAACGTCACAAGGTCTTATTTGCCCGTCAAATATACCACGCAAATACAACAAGAAAATGCGTTATAGGCGTTGGGTTGTTCTATACCGCTACAATGTAACGCGGTATAGATATGAGGTTTCACTTTCGCGCACTAAATGTAGCTATAATACGCTGAACGTGCACGTTCGTACTTCGCTGTATTGTTCTTGAGAGAAATACTATGATATGATACAAAAACATTGTCACAAGCTCACCTAATATTGCGTGTATCAGCAAATGTCTCAGGTCACTCTCCATGGCGTATGAAGTAAAGGACTCTTCAGAAATTTGGAAATACTATACCATCATAAATGTTATGTAATGCAATGTAATGTAATTAGAGTTATGTACTCAAAGCCAGACTGATGGGGGAGGGGGCGCAGACATGACACATAGAGAGAATGCCCGCGGGCAAGCCATTGCGCCCAGCATTGTAAACTGGACATCTATTGAACTATACACGCTAATGTTGCCAATATTTGTCATGTTTTTTGTTTCAAAATACTTAATATTGTGATTGGAATCAAGCAGCTTGATTGGCTGAGACTGAGCTGTGCTACAGCTCAGTCTCGGTAAATAAAACTGCTTGATTGCGAGTTGAGATTACCAATCGATGTTCAGAAACGTTGACACCTGAGCAAGATTATCGCTGGCAGTTGTGTACATATAATATGGGGTTGAATGTTTAGAGACACGAAATTTCATTGCGTCCCATGTTCCATGAACGTCAATTCATTATGTTCAGTCCTTAATTGACAATTGTGCATTCCAATGTTACGCAAATTCGATTGAGCAAATGCCATATTTTCATCGCTTGGCAAATGTGGACCTGCCAAACAACGGAACTATGAATTGCTGTATGCTTTCCCTGCACGTATGTAACTACGTTATCAGAGAATGGTTGGAAAACAATCGGTATGTGGTGGGGCGGGGGGGTCCCCACTGGAAATCCGCCGTTGCCATCGTACAGGGTAACATGATAAGTACTTTAAAGTTTGTCTCAGAAGATGTCTCGGATATCCACTATGTGTTTTTCCATTCATGAACAGTAAATGACATTTAAACCAATCCCACCATTTCAGTTGATCACATTCACAAATATATGCGTTATATTCAAGTACACGCGATTGGAAACTGGGATTGGGATATGAAGGGGGGATAACTTGGCTTGAAATTAGTTGCTATATGTTACTATATACCGGTATATACCTGTAAGGAGAACATTGTGACGGCGTGCAAGTCCTTATTTCTCAATAAAAACATGGTTTGACAGCACTTCAGAATCATGTCCAATGGAAATGATTATGAAGTGCTGTCAAAGCATGTTGTAAATTATTCTAAAGTGCTGTCAAAGCATGTTTGATGATAAAATAGAAAATAAACAGCAGATGACAAAAACGGCGTGCAAGTCCATAGAATCAGTGCGGCCGCTAAACGTAAGCATCAAGTCAAGTGGAGGTTGTGACATTTTTGTATTTGTTGTTGTTAAATAATAATGCTATATCAGACGTTCCCATTGTAGATGCTAGTGTAATTAATTTAAATGAACTAATTATGAAACCAGCGATGTTTATTATACTGACAAATAACGAGCGTTGCAAACATACAATTAACCCTTAGACCGCTACATACAACAATTCTCGTCTGCTGTTACTTTTATATCTTGCCTTATTTCTCAATAAAAACATGGTTTGACAGCACTTCAGAATCATTTCCAATGGAAATGATTCTGATGTGCTGTCAAGCATGTTGTACATTATTCTAAAATGCTGTCAAAGCATGTTTTTGATGATCAAAATGGAAAATATAAATAAACAACAGACGACAAAGCATTAAGACAGCGGTGTAAGGGTCAAACTATGTTTTCCTTTTTCTATTTAATCACTATCTACGTATATATGTCCGAGACCCAATGGCTTTAAGTTGCTTCCCCGTAGTGAGTTTGCTAGTATTGGGTGTCAGGTTTCATTAACGTCAATTCATTATGTTCGATTCTTAATTGAATATTCTGTATTCCAATACACCGGAGATTGGAAGTCGTTGTACAGTGAAAGCTCGCTAAATCGGACAACCTGGGAGGTCCCCAGGGTGTCCGGTTTAGCGAGGTTTTACTGTAATTCAGGCATTTGATTATTCCGAGCCATAGTTGTGTGCTATGCGATCACGAACATGCATTATCACCTGAGATAAATAACCAAGAAGCCAATCAAAATTATGATCACATATGTTTATTGTCGTCCGGTTTAGAGAGGTTGCACTGTATTTTATTGTGGCTATGGTGACAAAATGGACTTTGTGACGTTTCCGACTAACGTAGCTCCAGATCAGGATGAACATTCGCGCAGTCTAATGTGGGTCTACATTGCTCTCCACTAATTCGTCTGGGTGTACTTAGCGTAGTTATTAATGCGGTTGTGAATCTATAAATGTCTTCTTTGTTTTCACTGTCAAGTGGAGTGGCGGGAAATTACCCGGGAATTAGACACGCTATAAACTACATAGTCTAATGAAAGCCTCTCTGAATTTAATATGTGTCTAATTTCTGAGTGATGGTAGCATTCCCAGCGAAATAACAATATGGTAGACTTATGGACATCTAATATCAGACCTCCGCCACGGAATGTTTTTCCTCGTCTAATTCCCACCCACATTAGTTGGTTTGGTTGTCTATTCAGTTCCGCATCATATCCAACTTTCGCGGCCACCTTACCTGGACAAAATCCATAGTGACCACATGGTCAATTTCAGCTGACCAATACGTGATGGTCAGTCGGCAATTTCCGTGATATCGGTTTTTTCCGTAATCTCTCGGAAATCTACAGGTGTCACGTGATGTATGCAATTTTATCGATATGTAAATCGATAATCCATGTACATGTAGTGTGGCGATCCACCATTGACCACTGTCATATTCGAATTAATGTGTCAGGTTAACATGTATCTCACTTCCCGAACATGTTTATTTTATTGAAAATGACATTTATGACCACGTGAAAAGGATTTCCAAAGTTAAATATGGTTTCCGTAAATGACATCGCATATATTTTATACCAAATGTGGAATTAAATAGTCTTCCTTTGTACAAATAAAGTGCAATGAAGTTTAGTTTGCAGTAAATAATTCGCGATGATTCTGCTTAATTCCCTGTAAATAAAAACAACACATTTACATTTATTGACAATTTTATAATTTGTGACACTTTCACCAATACTAGTTTCGATAATCGGTGGAAATCTCGTTCATATTGCCATGAAATCAAGAGAAAACATGCAACGATACAAATAGTTACAACCAGCGTAAGTAATTTTGTAAACTAACGTAATCTGACCAAGATTTATAATTCCCGTGTACGTAAAAAGGGAATTACGTTAATTATTTCTAAACAGATCAAATAAAGATGAAATTATAGTAAGTATTGCAAGTTGCAATTATCTCAAAGATAATCAAATAAGACAAAGTCTATGCTGAAATTAGAAATCAGTATGTCAGTTGCTATAGGTGTATACTATGATAAGACTGCTCGGATGCAGACGTATATGTACGGAAGCGTATACCGACCCCCTTACATGTTACATAAAGTAAAAAAAAAAAGCTTGCATTACGTAAAACGAATTATATCGTTTTGCTGTTGTTAATACTCAACTTTATTTTTGTCATTGATCTGCGAGTGTTTACAACCAATATATGTCAGAGAAAGAGCTATGTCACATGTGTTTATGCATTTATACTTAATTTGAATATAGTTTGTTCTCGTAAAAAAAAACGACGACGCTATGTGATACGAATTATATATTTATGTTTTTTGTTAATACTTACGTTCCTAAAACGGGCCAAAAAGGGCATTTTCGCGAGGCGTCCGACCGGACGCTGCCCGATTTCTACGGGCTCCGCTGTGATTTTTAGAGGTCGCACGAACGCCGCAGGCGTGACAACCTGACCCCCAAATCTGCGATTTTCCAAGCGCGACTTTAGGTCGTGGCAAGCCCGTAGGCACGTCGCTAGGGCCCTGCCCGGCGGCCTGCCGGAAACCGACCAGTGATCTGGCGGCCGCATGAAGATTTTGACGTAAATTATTGGAAAAAAATACGCCGGGCGCTGTGGGATTTTCACGGGCCCCTACGATAGCCTCACGGCCCCCTCACGCCCCCTCACGGATCCCGCCAGGATCTGTTCTATGATCTGTTCTTTGACCAGCCGGCGCCCGCCAGATTATCTAGCGGCGTCCGTCCGCCGCCCTAACGGGCGCACTGTATCCACTGCGAAACAATGTTCAAAGTGCACCGCCCGGGCCCCGTTTAATATGTCAGTGCACAAGTCGCAGACATGAAATTCTCCCGATTCATCCATGGGCTCTAAATCTCCCGGCGACTCCTGCGATTGGAAAAATCGCGCGGACGCCGGCTGATATGTGAGGGCCGCTTTATATCTCTATTTTGCGTGTAGAAAAAAAATATACTTACTTGAGAATATATATCAATGATGCAACAATTGTGGGTAAATACGAATTACCGGCTTCTCTCTAAAATCAAAATGGGCCAAAGAGAAGTTATTAAATAGCTTAAGTATGAGCATAAGCTCATAATCGGTATCAATACCATTAAGTCATTAAGTCAATAGTACCTATACATTGATATACTAACAACTGGATAATAATTCAAAATGCTAAGGCTATAGTATTCACATATGTATTAAAGGGCATAGATGCATATATTAACATTAAAAGGAAAGTGTGGATGAGAGAAGAGAGAACGGGTTATTCGAGCCAGCATGTTGCATTGTACATCCTATCAGAGACATATGACTCTGAGAAAACCACATAATTGCTTGTTCGTAATTGGCCGAAAATGCTTTACAAAAATAACTATATGTTTCGTAAATGACGTCGAAAGTTGGCACAAATTTAATTCCGCATATGCTCAGTATTTTTTATCAACTTTCGACGTCATTTACGGAAACTATATAACGTTTCATCGATTTCATTTACGGCGATATACGTCAGTGCGATAAGGGTTGATATGTCACAGCCGGGCTCATATAATACATGTATTATATGTCTCTGATCATATATACATCTAGCATTACTCACAATAATATACACCGCCCCTGGGATATTACAATCATATTGGTAATATATTGGTTGTAATGAACAAAGTGCATCACATGACTATGGAGAAAAATGCATTGTAATATGTGCTGTTGTGTTCAGAAAGATTTGCTAATTAGTTTCATAGTTTTCTATATGTATGCCGAAAAGGAGTTGATGTTCGGTTATAGCTGTTGGTAGATTACGAAACTGTCTGAGTCTTATATCAGAATAACGAGTGCAACTAAGCAAAATGTGGTCGGAACTCTCAATACAACCGCAGGCAGTGACTGGGTATAAAATTACGACGGGAAATGTGATCATTGAGAGAGCTACACTGTAGTCTAAGTCAACTCTCAATACAACCGCATGCATTACAGAGTGGACTGGGTACAACATTACGACGGGAAATGTGATCATTGAGAGAGATACACTGTAGTCTAAGTCAACTCTCGATACAACCGCATGCAGTACAGAGTGGACTGGGTACAACATTACGACGGAAAATGTGATCATTGAGAGAGCTACACTGTAGTCTAAGTCTCGCATGTAGTATTTGACCCATTCCTGAGCCTACGTAATAGTAGTCTGGTATGACAAGATGGTATTCCACCAATTGCTTGTTGAAATGCGGTTAAAGATCGATTGTTTCGCACATACAAATCAATATTGTGACAGACTCAAAGAGTAGATGGCAACAAAGCATGGTAGTATATAGTTGTTCTGGTTTGGGGTATTTGAACATTTTCAGAGTTTCGTAATGGCTAATTTGACCCTTCGCCTACTCGTGCAGCGAGGATATTCGATAGATATGTTGGTACAAGACCATTTACAATTGTGTATAACATTACAGTGGGGTCAGCGTGTAAGTGCACACACGAATGAACACGACAGGTTGGTTCCAACCTGTCGTGTTCGTTCGTGTGTGCACTTACACTCTGACCCCACTGTACATGTATGCATGATTTGGAATGGGAGATTTAAAATGTGACGAATATGCCAATTGAGGATGATCGAGGTCGTTCACACAACTTGTTCATTAACTATCGACTATGTGTGAATACGTAGTAGTCCTTAGACTGATTGTTCATTTGACTGCACTGCATGCTAGTTTTAAACATGCGTGCTTAGCTATGTTTAAATAACTCACATTTTGTTCTCGAATGTCACTTTGTGTTGTAGACATTACCACAAATAAGTTTATGTTGATTAAATTCACGCGCATTGTATATCAATATTCATGGCATGACTTCAGTTAAAGGTGCTGTCACACTTAAGGTTTCGCAATAATAATATATTGCTTGACAATGACAATTTTGGCACACATATGCTACTATCAAGAATTTAATTGAGGCAGTTATTATTCCTATTTATTTAAATATGCCAATATGTCAAAATATACTATGGTATGCTACATCGACATCTAGTTATCCATAAGACATATTTATGTTTCTTGGTGTCTTTTGTGATGACGACAGTATGGTATAATATTGTTTTAAATATCAAAAAAAATGTGTTCATAATATAAAATCATTATTAATTATGATGAGATATAGTTAACACAAATTATTTTTATTATGGTGCTGACATGCAGTATCCCGCCAATAATTAGGTAATCCGTGTACATAATTGAATGTGTTGTTCCACATAAAACTTAACTTGATTACCTTACTGATATTGTCTATAATGGTGATCACTGTCGCACAAATTCGTCTTGTAAATTACATAGCAAAGCTGTTTATCTCCAAGTGTCTGTGATAAGGCCAATTGTTAATGTAATGTTTCACATACAATGGCATGTCCGGGGTAAATGCAATTTGTAACGAAGGCATGCACAGACCAACCTACACACTTTCTTATTGTTAATAGCAAATGTTATTGCATAATGATGGGTACAGAGATCAGCATACAGTGATGTCCTCGTAACACCTCGTTTGTACACTACGTGACGATACTTTAAGCAGATTCACATGGATGTGTTCAATCGCGTGTCCAGCACGTGCGATCAACTTGCTATTGTAGGGGAAATGTTTCTTCTGGCGTTGTACGGTACTGAGGAGTTCGCATCATTGGACCAGTATCGCCACGTAGCGTACACACGAGGTGAAGAGAGGACATCACTCAGTGGTAGTTTTCAACTATCCAATCTGCCACTAGATTCGATGTTGCGGGTATTACCTACCGGTGTTGGGTCAGATGATACCGTGTCAAAATTGAGATTACATTACAACCTAAATTAGACTAGGCGGCCATTGTGGCTGTCATTTTACCAGCCATCTTGAAAAAATGTTAGTCAAAAAATGCTAAATAGCCTTATTTAATATTTTCCTGAGTGTAATATTTTATATCTTTCAATATATGGATTAGATTTTTTTTATAATTTTTCATTTATCATATATAACCGTAACATGCGTGATTTGGTTGCCATTTTGGCGGCCATCTTGGAAGCACCGGTTGAAAGCCCGGGGACTTTTTTGTCTTGTTCAGTAAATTTTTCTGGATTTTTTTCCCGAAAAAGATTTAGCTTGTTAACGTTAATTTCCTTGCCAAATTCGAAAATACCTGGCCTAAATGGGTGTTTCCTGCGGCTTAACAGAACATGCAAATGATATTATCGAACAGTCTGGCAATTAAGGAAATAATGAACACGGTGCAAACAGTTCCTGTTTTAAAGTTGGTATGCGAACGTTCGCAGTTTTCGGTGAAAAAAAATGATCCGAAAATTTATCTTTGTTCAAATTGTAATACTGCAGAAAAAAGATTCATATGTTTATTTTATACATCATATTACAGGATCTTTAAATTAACACATTTATCTTAGGACAGAATATCTTAAATGAACACAAAAAATGAGAATCTCTATATATATATTAGTCCTAATATCGTCTTTAAAAATGCACAGTTATCTTTGCGCAACATATAAATACACACAAAAATAGAGAATCTATGTTAGTCATAATATAACTTATTTCGAAAAGCACAGTTAGCTTTGTGCAATATATCATAAATGCACAAAAAAAGAGAACCTATTTTATTATATATCTACCCATGAAATACAAAGTTATACGATGTAAATAAAAGGCATTTGTTCTCATCGATGAAATAAACATCTTCCGGTGAAAATACGACTACTTCCGCTATCTATATTCATAACGAGCACCTGCAGTGCCGGACTGCAAATAGGCTGCAAATACACATTCATTACGTATACAGTCTAAAAACCTGCTAATTTCCATGGCGCGGTATATAACAAATAGAATATTCATATTGTTGCAACGTATATGACATATATGTTCAGCTCGTGGTGTGAAATGTCCATATTTCACGAGTGCCGTTAGACATTCCACACCACCTGATGAACATATATGTCATATTCGTTGCAAAAATATGAATATCCTCTATTTAGTCATAATATAACTTCTTTAAAAAGCACTGCTATCTTTGTGCAAACTATCATAAATGCACAAACAATCGAGATTCTCTTTTAGTCATAATATAACTTCTCTAAAAAAGCACAATTGTCCTTGTGTAAAATATCAGGAATGCATAATAAATCCATGATCTCTTTTTAGTCTTTTATACATAATACAAGTTTTTATTTACATAAACATATGTATCATATAACTGGTCAATACACCATACATGTAGTTAGAATATTCCATATAAAACTCGGCACTGCTGATGCAGACTTTCTACAGGTAAGGTGGCCGCGAAAGTTGGATATGAAGGTTTGAATTTTATGTCTATTCGATGAAATTCCCACCTCAATATGGCATTTTATTTTGAAATCAATATCAACGGCAGTTGGCAATGCGATACGTGAGGTCATACCAGCGGTCCATGCTGTCCGTCTAGTCTGATCGACCGCTCGGGTCAGTGGACACAGGTCGACTCATTAAATGTGGCTATCAGGAGAAGAATTCACATAAGTATAAAAGGTTGTTTTCTAATCCTGCTCTGAATTGTATGTGTGTATATATAATCTCACTTGCCATAATTAGAAATAGATATTGTTTGAACTACATTGTATATGTGGCTGTGATTGGAGAAATGGGGCTTATGGGATTTGTAGCGAATAGCACACTCCCATGGCACGCTAACGAAAACTATTGTTTGTTAGCAGCATGACGGGTGTTTCAATGATGGAATGGCCAACAGTGCAGATCCTGATCAACCTGTGCAGATGCACATGCTGATCTGGATCTACAATGTTCGCAGAAAGTCCCATTTCTCCAATCACAGATTAGAGGCTGATCTGAGCCTTCACTGTTCGCCAGGACCGTAAGCCATGTTTCTTCGCCACAGTGATGGTTATCGTGGTTAATAATTAAGTTCAACTAAAGTGTATGCATAATCTAAATGTTTGCCAGATAACATAATATTATATGTACATATATGTACATATACGTGCATGACTAAACATACACTCCCTCATTATTGAATTTCATATGCAGTCGTGAGTGGCAGGTGGGAGCAGGTGTTGGGTAATTTAATGATTGGGGTTCATCCTTACCGGAATCCCGACTGGAGACCTGGTTTTGCCCTCACATACGTCTTTGGCATTTTATGTGAGTATTACGATTATTCGTAATCCTAATTTAGGGTAAGGGGCCAAGTGACTGGTGTGGTATGGACCTGGTACTTGGTCAGGTTATTCTAATTTCAGGGCTGAATATATGTAAATATTCCGTTCTGATTTTAGGACACACCCCCCCCCCCCTCCCCCCAATGCAGCAGGTTAAAACGGGATCGAACCCATTTGCCCGGCCTTACATGACCATAGCTGTTGATAGGCCGTTAAACACCAATAAACAAACAAACATATACAATCGAACATGTGCCATATAGTAATTCCCTGTCTGTAGCAGCCACCATTTTCTGTTCTCAATTACTGAACCACCACATAAATCTCAGGGTGTCGGGTTTAGAGAGGTTTCACTGTACAGGTAATACGTGTAGGCACCACTTGGTATGTAAGTAGGGAACTATGAACTATGGCTCAGAATGATCAAATACCTGATTTACAGTGAAACCCCTCTAAACCGGACACCCTGGGGACCTCCCAGGGCTGGGGACCCCCCCAGTGTGTCGGGTTTAGAGTGGGTTTACTGTATAAGTAGTACGTATAGGATTACCACTTGGTGTGTCAGTATGTAAGTTCCTTATGGTGTGTAGATGGGCAATATTGATTTTGATGTTCCACCGGACACTGGTGTCAAGGATTATCTCGTCATGTTTGGACATTGAATATGTAATTGTGTATGGGTTTTATACCATTTCCCCAGAGGTGTCCAGTGGCGGATCCGCCGAAATTGGGTGGATTGGGGGGGGGGGCAGTCGAAAATCTAACGATTCATTTTCAGTCCATAATGCTCATGTGATAAGGCACATTGTGGTAATATCTTCTGAATGGGCTCTCTACACTATCTAGACCGTGATCTGATAAAATCACCCTTATTTGACAGTGCTTGCTATTTTTTTTACAGAACCAGATATTTTCTCAATTGTCAATAACAATCTGTAATCCTGAAAGGGGGAGTGGGCGTCCCCCCCCCCCACCCCCCCCCCACTCCTCCGCCCCACCGCCCGGCCTAAATCCGCCACTGGTTTCTATAATACCGAAGCGACGGGTTCCATGAACACACTGTACAGTTTACAACATATGTTACCATGGTTACCAGATACATCGTTGACATTATAATAATGACCAGTTTGTGTTGATCATAAATGTCGACACATTATCCCGGAATACAGCTATGTATGCTTGGTTATGGTAAATATCAGAAACAAATAAAGTATAAACTAAGTTATGGTACTTCAGCGCTCCAGATAAGCTTTGTGTCTAAAGCGTACTACACCCCCTGATTTCAAAACCATTGCGTACTTTACTTTTACAAATGTATTATTGACTTTCTTCATTACTAAATAGGATCAAATGATACAAAATATAACAAATTTAAGCATTCACTTATTTGAGCTGCAAAAAGCTTTTTGCAGCTCAACTAAGTGAATTTTCAACTTTATGACAGTATTTTCACTACTCAATTTGAAAAGCAATGCGTATTTTCACATTGCTGTGTGTATTGTTTACTCCCACTTTTGATATAATAAATGCGTATTCAGCTAAAATAATTGCGTAAAATACGCCAATACGCCAATACGCACCTTATCTGGAGTTTTGGTACTTAATGGTGTTTATAGTTCATGTCTACGGAGACGTAGACTTCTTTTTTATTAATCAAGTTAACAATTCGTTCCCTCAATTTAACAAATCGTTCCCACGAAATAACAATTCGTTCCCACGATATATCAATTCGTTCCCACGAAATAACAATTCGTTCCCACGACATAACAATTCGTTCTCACGATATAACAATTTGTTCCCTCGAATTAACATTGTTATATCGTGGGAACGAATTGTTAATTCGATTGAACGAATTTTTAATTTGAGGGAACAAATTATTAAATTGAGGGAACGAATTGTCATTTCGTGGGAACGAATTGTTAATTCGAGGGAACGAATAGTTATTTCGTGGGAACGAATTATTAATTCGAGGGAACGAATTGTTAAATTGAGGGAACAAATTGTTATTTCGTGGGAACGAATTTTTAAATTGAGGGAGCGAATTGTTATTTCGTGGGAACGAATCAATAAAAAAAATCCATGTCTCCTGCGGGGCTCCGTACATTTCCGCATTTACAGCCAGTAAAAATATTTAAAAAAATAAACAAACAAGCATATTATGTTGTGGCGCCAAGCTACGGCTGTTTACTTTGTGTGGATATATTGATTTACTCGCTTCACTCCGTATACAATATGTTTACAACTTGCCCAATATTCTAAAATGGACACCCTGTGAGAAAATGGGAGTGTTAACGTTGACTTAAGTCTCAGATGAACCGAGGGAAGAGTTTCACTTGGGCACATTCCCAGTGTATGTGACTGGGTGAGTATTTTTTAACCCTCACTACGCTGGAGACGGAAATTATCGTCTGCTGTTTTTAATTTTTGCCTTAATTCTTAAAAAAAAACAACTGTTTTGACAGCACATGAGAATCGTCTCCAGTGGAGACGATTCTCATGCGCTGTCAAAACAATTTTTTTGTCGAGAAATATTGAAAATATAACATTTCCGGCAGACGACAACAATTAATTCAGTAGTAAGGGATATTGATGTGGGAGAAATGTCTCCGATTATGATCCAAGGGTATAGGTTCTGGTTTAACCACACTAAATCATCAGATATTCATGCGCGGTGTAGTCAAAAATAGTACGTTACAATAATAAGCCAGATTTGTTATGCCATATACACTCTTTGCTTGCAGAAACCAGTCAATTGATGCATTAATCTACAGGCATGTTAATGTATCATTTACATCAGTTTCAAGCATATGCTTTGGGATTATTTTGTGAGTCGGATCATGTTTGTCATGTGAGGCTGTTTCAATTCCAGCCGCTGACTTTATGCGCCACCACCATGGTGGTCACAGGAGATTGGATTTATCTTTCTTAACAAAAATAAAACCTATATTTTAATTAGGGAATATCCAGAGCAGAATGGCTGCAGGTTATGGGAAAATATGTTCCACAACATCCATACGAATAATGAAAGTAGCAGAGAATAGCAAAATGTGTGGTCATTGGTTAGTTTATATAGAAAAAATCGTTGGTGGTTGTGGACCTGCAGGGTTTGCGCCCCTTTTCATTGCATGTGAATGGTGACTGGTTTTTTTTAACCCTTACCTCGCTATGTTAATTTTTTGTCGTCTGCTGTTTATTTTCTATTTTCCATTTTTATCATCAAAACATGCGTTGACAGCACTTTAGAATAATTTACAACATGCTTTGACAGCACTTTAGAATCATTTCCATTGGAGTGCAGTCAAACTATGTTTTTATTGAGAAATATGGCAAGATATAAAAGCAACAGCAGACGACAATTGTTGTGTGTAGCCTTATTTGCTCTACAATACTGCTTACGTCATGTGCGACTTGCGTATCCCTTGATCAGAAAAAAAGTGAAATGGTTTAACGTCCCAGCAACATCTAATGTAGATGACGGGACCACAGTTTAAAGTCTCATCCTACTGACCGGTGCGATGAAAATACTATACAATTTATGTATTTTCGATGCCTAAGGCGAGGTTTGAACCCACAACCTCCGGATTGGAAGTCAGGTGTTCTAACCCCTAGGCCACAACCCATCAGCATAGCCCCTGATCAGACTCAATGGTGTAAGATGTCATAAGGTCGCTTTTCTCGGCCACCGACCTAACTATTGTAAATACAACAATAGCATATGAGACACGTCATGTGATTTTCTACCTTGGGACATCCGCGTAATGTCATTAAATACGTTTACAAAATTTACAATATTTTTCAAAAAATAAGTCAATTTAATTCCGCATGTACTCCGAAAAATGTGTCAATTTTGACACAATTTACGGAAAATATTGTAAATTTTGACAACGTATTTCATGAAATTACGCAGATGTCTGAAGGTATAAAAACACATGGCGTTTCTCATATATGGAGTAATAATGCCATTAATGATTAATACTGCCCGCTTGATACTCCCCGATTAATACTCCCCATGGGCGTAGCTGCTATTACAGCCCGTCTCTCTATTCGCCCAGTCCGTACAAAATGTAACGACAGTGAAACCTCTCCAAACCGGACACCCTGGGAGGTCCACAGGGTGTCCGGTTTAGAGATGTTCCACTGTAAATTAGACACGTGACCGCTTCATGACACACTTTAGTGTTTTGCAATCATGAAAAGTCAGAGAGATATAACAGCGAAACACATCTAAGTTAAGCATCCATATTTTCCCGAGTGTCCGGTTTAGAGAGGTTCTACTGTATGAGACAAACATCCACCTATACAACAACATCCACAACAACACCACCATCAACACCCACCTATACAACAACACCACAACAACACCATAACAACACCCACCTAATACAACAACATCCACCTATACAACAACATAGGTTCTATGTAGAGACAAACTCCACCTATCAACAACATCAACATCACCTATAACAACACACCATACAACAACATCCACCTATACAACAACATCCACCTATACAACAACACCACAACAACATCCACCTATAACAACACACCTATACACAACATCCACATATCAACAACTCCACCTACCACACACATACCTACAACAACATCCACCTAACAACATCCACCTATCAACAACATCACAACAACATCCATATACAACAACACCCACCTACAACACACACATACACACTCCACCTATACAACAACATCCACCTATACAACAACATCCACCTATAACAACAACATCCCCCTCCCACATAAACAACAACATCCTACCTATTACAACAACATCCACAACAACATCCACCTATACAACAACACCCACCTATACAACAACATCCACCTATACAACAACATCCACCTATACAACAACATAGAGGTTCTACTGTATGAGACAAACATCCACCTATACAACAACATCCACAACAACATCCACCTATACAACAACACCCACCTATACAACAACATCCACCTATACAACAACACCCACTCGTAACGGCCGATATTTTATATCCCAAATGGACAATTGTCTCCATATTTAAAGGGGTATATCAGGATTTTTTTGAAAAATACTATAAAGAATACAAACGTGTTTTCATCATGGTCCTGTGTAAAGTGGTTTAATTGAAGATATATGACGATACTAGATTCACCGATATCGGTACACAAGTATCCGATTTTTGTTGAACACAACAATATAGGAAATCTGATCTCTATGTACATATATGGGTGAAAATAGAAACCTGAAAAATCCTGATATGTCCCTTTAACCTCCACAACAACAGCCACCTCTCTACAACTGCCAGTTTTATGTCTGTTTTATGTGTGGTTCGTGTAGACATGTTGAACTGTCCGTGTATTTTGTAGAACACGAGGCACGAAATATGACCTATTTTCTTTTTTCTAATTACATGTGTATTAATATATTTCCATGTCTTGGAGTCGCGAGTGGATGCGTTACCGTCTATCTGATAAACAAATAACATTTTTATATTAAATAGTTTTGCAGTAGTAAATTGGAGACGTATATATCTCGGCCTACGTTGGTCCCCAATTCATTAGCTCCAATACTCTCATGACGAGCTATGTGTGGCTGTGACTGAAGGAATGGGGCGTATGAGATTTGTGACCAGTGCAGCTATTGATCATATATCACTCCCTAATTGCCTGATAGTGACCTATATTGCTTGTTGGAAACATGACTGGTGTTTCATCGATGTAATCGCGAACAGTGCAGATCCTGATCAGACTGTGCGTCCGCACAGTCTGATCTGGATCTACACTGTTCGCAACTCCTTAAGCCCCATTTCTAGTCAGGGCCACATATCCTGTATACGAGATCTGTCTATCTACCGCGGTCCAGTATTCAGTTACAAGTGGCCGATTAATATATAGATCCATGGAATCCACATAGCCACCAATATTAACGACATTGGCAAATATACGGAGCCCCACAGGGGACGTAGAATTATTGTTTTTATTAATTCGTTCCCACGAAATAACAATTCGTTCCCTCAATTTAACAATTCGTTCCCACGAATTAACAATTCGTGCTCTCAATTTAACAATTAACAATTCGTTCCCACGAAATAACAATTCGTTCCCACGGGAACGAATTGTTAATTCGTGGGAAATAATTATTAATTCGAGGGAACGAATTGTTATTTCGTGGGAACGAATTAATAAAAAAAGATCCATGTCCCCTGCAGGGCTCCGTATAATTCACATAGTGACCAATATTAACGACATTGGCAAATACTGTTCGCACATCATTCATGGAAAACGTCAATATGAAAGGACTGAAAGTACTGAAATGCCATTGAATGATTGACAAATGAAATTATTGCACGTATCAATGGTGCATGTGGTGTAGCGATCATAGGGGTGTTAACGAGCAAGATAACATCAATTATTGTTTGCCCTAGTTTCTTGACCAATGAAAGCACAGCAGTTCGTCTCAATTAATCACACATTGCGAGGCTTTCACTCGCCAGTATCAATTACATGAAGTATTAAATGTTGCAATAAGTACAAAGTTATATTTATAACCAAACAGGTCGCGTAACGTGAACGTGAACGGGGGGGGGGGGGGGGGGAGGGGGGGGGGGGGGAGGGTGTAGCAAACAATAAGACACAAATAGTTAAATTACTACATTTTTAATAAACTATATTTATTATTGTGAACTATGTGACGGTTTATAAATAACATTAATTATGGAACGATTTTGATTGACTGGCCCCATCACCGTAATTACGTATTAGTATTAGGCGCCAATGTCATGTCAAACGAACAAAATGAAGACTTTCTAAGTGATGTTCCTAATGACGCAATGTTTTGACTTTGACGTCATCATGTTTTAAACGTCATTAGAAGCGACCGTGAGTGACTCAGTGAAATTACTGCAAGTATTATAATGTGATTCCATTTGGTAGATCTACAAAGAACAGGAACACAGTATGTACATTTATAACAGTATATAATAGTATTTGCCTAAACTATTTTTACTTGTGGAGATTTTCAACTGGATGCGAAATTAGCCCATGAATGTCTGTTCACAGAACCGTACATTAGGTTTGTCCTATTTGTTGGCTCTTTGCTAGACTTTGGCGTGTGAAGTCATATAATAAACATAATCTCAGACTCGTTTCCATTTGATATGATATGTATGAAACTCGTCAGCACTTGGTGCATATATTGTGCGCGACTCATTTCATAAATCTCACATCAAATGGAAAGTCGTTTCACGTTTGAGGTCCTCTATATTTTGTCAAAATGACAGTTAGGAAAACGTAAAAGAATGCCAAATAACAGGCTAACAGCTATCCCGCCCCATTACTGCATCAGTAGTAGATGTACGTACGTGTTATTTCCTCCATAGTTGCGAACAGTTAAAATCTACTCCCGTACCGTCCGTAGCTTGTACCGGAAAGAATACTGGCGAACAGTAACTCTAAACTGTTGCAATCTATTTCCGTACCGTCCATAGCTGGTACGAGAGTATATAGTTGCGAACAGTGACTATTGCGTATAGTCTTGCTACGGACGGTACGGGTGTAGATTGCAACAGTTACTGTTCGCAACTCCTTCCTCCCTTGCCTTTGGTGAGCTCTAGAAAAACATAAATATTCATACAATTGTTATTTATTAAACATTACGTCATAGTTGACGTAATATTACGTCACGTTTGACACAATGAGTAATATAGTGACGTAACAGACGTCATACATTACTATGACGTCATAATTTAGTATAACGTCAAATACAAAGAAGGATCGACCTACGTAAGGCTACTTTAGACGATACAGTAACGTTCTGATAGCTATACAGACAGGACGTCGGTATGTACTGTAATTGTACTGTAGACCAATTTCACAATCCGAAATGGCATGAACACGTGCTTCTGTTTCTCATACACGAATTCGTGTTTCCAGTATCGGGTTATATACTGTATAGAGGATCTCAAACGAGTTTCCATTTGATATGGGATTTGATATGGGATTTATGAAACGATTTAAACGATGAAACATAATTTATGCACCGAGCCTCTAACGAGTTTCATAAATTTCATATGAAATGGAAACGAGTTTAATTGAGATTATATTTATCACATGATTTCACTCTCCAAAGAACAGAAAACTTGGGAGATATTCGATACGTTTAAGTCAAAAGACGCCATTGACTATTTTCGAAAGTCTCCGCAGAGAAAAATAGTTTTTAGTACTAGAAATAAAACTATTATATATATATCAATATGTCATATTAAGGATTCCCATTCTTTGTAAAGACTTCACATTATCAAACGGGGGCGCATTATAACAATTGCAAGGTTAAAACTGAGTCACTGAGTGACTCTTCTAATGACGTTTAACACACGATGACGTCAACGTCAAAACATCATTGCTTTATCACGCCATTATGGACGTGATTTTCAACGTCTTCATTCTGTTCGTTTGGGCATAACGTTAGCGCTTACTATGAATACGTAATCAGGGTGATGCGGCTGGCCAATCATATTCGCTCCAGGTGTTATTACACGTGTGTAGGGTGTTCAGTTGCGTCAGTTTTACGTGAAATTATCGATAATTTAGAACTGTATTTAGAATGTTTAAACTGTAAAAACGTTATGAATTAAAAACATTTTTTTAAATAATTTTTAACCAGAATTATATTTAAACATTATTTATTTGATTTATATAAAAAATATTATAATTACTTTCTATAAAATGACTTAAATCGCTGAAACAATTACACCATGTTCGCGCCCAATATTCGACGACGTCTAAACGCGGCACGCGAATTTAGCCGATTTGGATCGGTGCGGTGTGGTTTAATCGATTTTCCGCAACCCGTTTCCGCGATATTTTTACCAATCAACGTGAAGATAACATAATGCTGAACATTTTGGTATGTGAACCTCCAAACATTGAAGAGTTTGTCTGTTGACGTACCGAAAGGAAAAATTGTGTTTTTTTTACGGTAAAATGAATGTTATTCTTCATTGTTCAATCATAAATGGAATTATTGGCATCTTTTTCATATAAATAACTAAAGGGCATGACCCACTAACCCACCGGGTATGGAAGGTGTTCGAGTCAATTCCCACCCTTAAATTTGAGCCGAATCGAAAAAAAAACTACAGGGGTCATACCAATTATCCGGACAATCAATTTATCAGACAAATGAAAATAGTTGTTAATTAAACGCATTCATTTGATCCGATTTTGCAACGAACACATCTACGTCACTCAGGTGCTTGCTGTTTCCATGCCAGTGTGAATAATATATCGCCAAGGTAAACATTTTAGTAAAATTTGCTGAAAACATTCCCACTAACTATGTCCACAAGTTGTTTACAACGTCAAAAGTCTCGCGGGGGCTTGTATCTGTTACTGCGCATGCGCATAATTTGAGGCCCCTATATAGTTGTTCAATACTCTGTTGTGTGAAGTAAGCAGACGATACGATGCATTCCTCCAATATCATTTTCAGACTGTTACACAAATGTACAATACAGAGCAGATAGGAAGGAATGCGAAAATGTATCATGATAGAAAAAGAACGAAGAGCTACTAATCCAAAAACAAATAATAAATGTTTCAAGGCCAAATCGCCCCAAGCCATTTCGGACCCAAGCCATTACACACCATTTCGCACCCATATTAATTTGTGGGTAAAATCGACAGGTGCGAAAACACCAGTGTACGAAACGATCAGAATTTCCTTTATGGGCCTCATTAACGCGGATTTTTCTACCAAATTATGACGAGTTTAATCGAGTGCGCCCATTACGTCATTGCAGAGTTGTTCTATAAATACGATGTTTTCCAAGAGGCGAATGGTGATTGTTTTTTCTGAAAAACTTCACAATGCTGTTGATACTGGTTTCAGGCGATACAATTATGATTTTAAGGTGAGAATACAAGTTATAAGATGGTTATACATTTGTCCGGATAATTGATTGTCGATGTTAATTTTGGGGCAATCTTACGACTGATGATCTGACCCAATTTTATGTGAGAAAGATGGCACAGTTTGCTCAATAGTTTGCATGCGTTGAGAAAGCAAGAACCGACGATTGTTCTGTGAAAATTTTATGCCCGTAGCTGCTATTTTAAGAAAAATATAAAAAACTGCCATTTTTGTCAGATAATCTAGAGGATCCCTGTATATAAACCCATCACATCTTATGCGGAAACCAACATTCCCGACCCAATCGCAGACGTCGAAATTTCGGGAAAATTACCCCACCCACATTTACACAATAACGTCGCTTCGATTTTACCATACATTGTGATACACCACTGTTTGTCAATAATTAATCACATGTGTTTTTACACTGTATTTTGTCTTTAATTTCAAGTTTAATGTATTGTCCTTATGAATTATTTGTATTAGTAAATACAAGTAATATAGTGGGTGGGGTATATTATTATTTACACCAAATAACTGTTGACAAATGTGATATGATCTGCACAGTGACTGACATAAAAATGGATGGTGTTTCACTACTAGTACTGAAAATATAATTTCCTATATCGTAGACTAAGTTACTAATTTTATAACAGTAAACCCCTCTGCTCTGCACCACTCTGTCAACACTCAATGATCCATTCCGTGTCCGTGGCAGTACTTGGCCTGGGGACGTGGGGTGTCCCGCACTGCCGAGCGCAATGAAAGATAAAGCCGTACCATCGCCCGTCCCTGGTAAACGCCCCGCTATTCGCATGGCTGGTGTGAGGTTAACCTCTTTACATTGATGCGTGCAAGTGCAGTAATCATTTATTAGCAACATTGTACTATAGTTATATATAGTTTTCATCCGTCCGCAAGATTAAAGTTTTCGGGTACCCATTATCTCTGCAGCCGTAAGTTGGATGGACTTCAAACTTCTTATACTTCTTTATCATCATCCATATTTTCATTCTATACCACACTCATGCGGCCTTCTTGCCCAAGGTCAAATTCAAATTACTTAGAAATTTACTTTTCGTCAGTTCATCATTCCGTAACACTTTGGGCGACCTTGTGCGATTAATGTGATTTTTCAATATTCTCTGGTCATTAATAACAGAAAATATTTTGATATTCTCTTTTATTACACTCTTGCGACTTATTTGCATGGGTTTCGCTGCGAGAGAAAACCCGTAATCAACTCCTTACAAATAATACACTGTGAAGAGAACACCCGACATTGCACCCTCTTTTATTTGGAGAGTCTCGACTAATGTACAATGTTAATAGGATTGAACACATTCCAAACATGCACTAAAATATTTCTACTTAGAAACAGCTGCGTAATTTGGATTTCAAAAAGTTTAGATGACGTCACGTTTGACGTCATACAACGCAGGCCCGTAGCCAGACCTGTTTGAAGGGGGGGTCGTTTAGAAGGCTCAAGGGGTCTGAAGTATCTACCTGTTTGAAGGGGGGGTCGTTTCGAAGGCTCAAGGGGTCTAAAAAAGTGGACCTCAAGGCTAAAAAAGTGAACCTCAGGGCTGGGCGGGGGGGTCGTCCGACCGCTCCGACCCCCCCTGGCTACGGGCCTGCAACGTGACGTCACAACGCGGGAAACATGTCACTGTGTAACTATTCATACGCACAGCACGATTCTTTTGCTTACACTCTCAAAAAATATGCATATATATCCGCCGTGAAGTTTAATAAATAGGATATTCCATTGTACATGTTTGAATATCGGAAACAATACACTCGTGTCCGTCGGCTATGTCATTTACAGAAGATATTTGTTTGAAGATCTATTTCATGAAAAATCGCAGTTGTCTTGAGGTAGAAAATTACACGGCTGTTCTCATACATGTATGTGCATTTGCTTACATATTGGTTACTATGTTAATGGTATACATTATTTGTTACAGAATGAATATAATACTACATGTAGTTTAAAGGTACATGCCCACGCAGTAGGCACAAAAGTATTCTTTACAGGAATTAAATAAGTGTATAATTATGTCACTATTCCACCAGTTCTAAAAATTACGAGTGCCCGCTATTCAAATATAATCATTTATTAATTATCAATTTACTGTTAGCGACGCGCGGCGGTAACAGTCTATTTTGATAATGTGCGGGGACGACTTTCACATCACGGCTTGCGGTGCGCATGCGCAGTATACTACGCGCGCCAGTAGGCTTCCCAATATGTAAACAAAAATATCAATATGTCAAAACGTCCTGGACGGAAATTGTATGAAACGGCGTCGGCCAAAAAAAAAAGGCGAAATATCTGAGGGACAGGCAGTACAGAGAGAGAGTGGTTAATATTGGCGACCAGATCACCAAATGGAAAGAGTTACGTGGAAATTTAGATTTGGACTCGAACAGAGATTTTTCTTCTCAACTTCCGATACTTCACTGCGCATGTCAAAGATGTGATATGATTGACCGTGTCACGTGACGCGTATTGGTAAAAATAGCACGAGGTCGAAAAATACCCTTTCAGGTCGCGGCATATAAAATGCGATTTAACACCAATTAACACGCGCCGTAATTAAAAATAACTTGTTAGTGGGTAGACAAATGGCTCATATAAGGTATGACAGAAAATGAAATCAATTAACTCAGGTTACTATATATATGGTTATAGTAGATTTGTTACTGAATTAATATTAATTTAATGTTTATATGTGGCCGTCCTTTTTTTTATTAAAATGTTAAAATTATGTGCAGAAACTGTCAAACACATTTTTTCAAAACCGTTGCCATGGTAACCAATTTCGGCAAAATTGAAGCATTTACATGGTATTTTTTACCATTTAAATTGTAGAAATTACAAGAAAATATAGGTATATATTGATTTATGTGACATGGTCATGAAATGTATTGCAAATAAGATAAATATTCAAAATAATCACATTTTTTGGGGTAAAAACTGTCTTTTCGTCATATTTTACCACCCAAAATCAGTTATTTTCCATAAAACATAAAGATCCTTTTGGAACATATGTGTATAAAATTGTATTTTATTCAATAAAATTCTTGGTTTTATGCACTTATCTCCATTAGTTTTCAAGTTATTTTAATAATAATAACATAAAAGCTGTTAAGTTCTTGTAAAGTTCTCGCCATGCCCTACATGGATGTACCAAATTTTAATTTATATTTTAACTAGAAAAAAAATACCTAAACCCCCTAACGTGTGTCATATAAGATTTATGAAATGGGTAACAAAGTTTTCATGTAATAAATGTCATTATAATATGTAAGATGATAGGGTAATTAAACATGTCGTATATTTCTATGATTTATGTCAGATGCAGCACTTAACCCTTAGACCGCTACACACAACAATTGTCGTCTGCTGTTGCTTTAATATCTTGCCTTATTTATCAATAAAAACATGGTTTGACAGCACTTCAGAATCATTTCCAATGGAAGTGATTCTAAAGTGCTGTCATTTAGTATGTTGTTAATTATTCTAAAGTGCTGTCAAAGCATGGTTTTGATGATAAAAATGGAAAATAGAAAATAAACAGGAGACGACAAAAAAAGATAGCGGTGTAAGGGTTTAATATATATTAGTTATAGATCTATAATATGTACATTTGTTCAGTTTTTAATATACATTGTACATTATACCTAAATGGCAATCTAAAATGTGCGTAAATTGTCTGACTAAACGACGTAAATGGTAATTTATATGAAAACTGCTTTATTAGCCTTTAAAAAGACAGTCATCCGCTGTCACCTGTTACTGTATAGCTCTACTGTCTGTTCCATATTTTTCTGCCGACGAAAATTTGAGTATTGACGTATTTTTACGCAATTATTTTAGCTGAATACGCATTGATTATCAAAAGTGGGAGTACAAAATATGCACAGCAATACATGTGACAATACGCATTGATTTTCAAATTGAGTAGTGAAAATACTGTCATAAGTTGAAAATTCACTTTGTTGAGCTGAAAAAAGTAATCAGTGTTTGCTTTTTTCAGCTCAATTAAGTGAATGTTTAAATTTGTTATGTAATTTTTGTCGCGCCCGCTTGCGGACAGCGCGATATAGTCGGCACTTTGGCGTTTACGTTTACGTACGTACGTGTGTCCGGTTAAAGTTTTTGGTTAAGTTTGGTTGGTTCAGTTTTTTGGTTAAAGTTTTTGGTTAAGTTTTTTGGTTAAAGTTTTTGGTTAAGTTTTTTGGTTAAGTTTTTTGGTTAAGTTTTTTGGTTAAAGTTTTTGGTTAAGTTTTTTGGTTAAGTTTTTATGCCCCCGCCACCGAATGGTGAGGGGGGCATATAGTGTTACCGGCGTCCGTATTGTAATTTCTGTTTCCTTCGACTACGTCCCACCTTAACTGGTAAAGGGCTTAAATGTTTCCTTGCTCGGATCTGCTTTACATTTCACACACGCATTGCTCCAATGGTCCTCTACCGCCCTGTGACAAATCCACATTCGTCCCGCCCCCGCTAAGCCCAGGGTCAAGGTCACAGACTTAGTGCTTTCGAAACCTTAACGCTGGGTAAATGGCTTATAATTTCTGTTTCCTTGCTCGGATCTGCTTCACATTTCACACACGCATTGCTCCAATGGTCCTCTACCGCCCTGTGACAAATCCACATTCGTCCCGCCCCCGCTAAGCCCAGGGTCAAGGTCACAGGCTTGGTGCTTTCGAAACCTTAACGCTGGGTAAATGGCTTATAATTTCTGTTTCCTTGCTCGGATCTGCTTCACATTTCACACATGCATTGCTCCAATGGTCTCTACCGCCCTGTGACAAATAACATTCGTCCCCGCCCCCGCTAAGCCCCAGGGTCAAGGTCACAGACTTTGGTGCTTTCGAAACCTTAATGCTGGGTAAATGGCTTTATAATTTCTGTGTCCTTGCTCGGATCTGCTTCACATTTCACACACGCATTGCTCCAATGGTCCTCTACCGCCCTGTGACAAATCCACATTTGTCCCGCCCCCGCTAAGCCCAGGGTCAAGGTCACAGACTTGGTGCGTTCGAAACCTTAACGATGGGTAAATGGCTTATAATTTCTGTTTCCTTGCTCGGATCTGCTTCACATTTCACACACGCATTGCTCCAATGGTCCTCTACCGCCCTGTGACAAATCCACATTCGTCCCGCCCCCGCTAAGCCCAGGGTCAAGGTCACAGACTTGGTGCTTTTGAAACCTTAACGCTGGGTAAATGGCTTATAATTTCTGTTTCCTTGCTCGATCTGCTTCACATTTCACACACCACGCATTGCTCCAATGGTCCTCTACCGCCCTGTGACAAATCCACATTTGTCCCGCCCCCGCTAAGCCCAGGGTCAAGGTCACAGACTTGGTGCGTTAGAAACCTTAACGCTGGGTAAATGGCTTATAATTTCTGTTTCCTTGCTCGGATCTGCTTCACATTTCACACACGCATTGCTCCAATGGTCCTCTACCGCCCTGTGACAAATCCACATTCGTCCCCCGCCCCCCGCTAAGCCCAGGGTCAAGGTCACAGACTTGGTGCTTTCGAAACTTAGAAACCATAACGCTGGGTAAATGGCTTATAATTTCTGTTTTCCTTGCTCGGATCTGCTTCACATTTCACACACGCATTGCTCCAATGGTCCTCTACCGCCCTGTGACAAATCTACATTCGTCCCGCCCCCGCTAAGCCCAGGGTCAAGGTCACAGACTTGGTGCTTTCGAAACCTTAACGCTGGGTAAATGGCTTATAATTTCTGTTTCCTTGCTCGGATCTGCTTCACATTTTCACACACGCATTGCTCCAATGGTCCTCTACCGCCCTGTGACAAATCCACATTCGTCCCGCCCCCGCTAAGCCCAGGGTCAAGGTCACAGACTTGGTGCTTTCGAAACCTTAACGCTGGGTAAATGGCTTATAATTTCTGTTTCCTTGCTCGGATCTGCTTCACATTTCACACACGCATTGCTCCAATGGTCCTCTACCGCCCTGTGACAAATCCACATTTGTCCCGCCCCCGCTAAGCCCAGGGTCAAGGTCACAGACTTGGTGCGTTAGAAACCTTAACGCTGGGTAAATGGCTTATAATTTCTGTTTCCTTGCTCGGATCTGCTTCACATTTGACACACGCATTGCTCCAATGGTCCTCTACCGCCCTGTGACAAATCCACATTCGTCCCGCCCCCGCTAAGCCACAAGGTCAAGGTCACAGACTTGGTGCTTTCGAAACCATAACGCTGGGTAAATGGCTTATAATTTCTGTTTCCTTGCTCGGATCTGCTTCACATTTCACACACGCATTGCTCCAATGGTCCTCTACCGCCCTGTGACAAATCCACATTCGTCCCGCCCCCGCTAAGCCCAGGGTCAAGGTCACAGACTTGGTGCTTTCGAAACCTTAACGCTGGGTAAATGGCTTATAATTTCTGTTTCCTTGCTCGGATCTGCTTCACATTTTCACACACGCATTGCTCCAATGGTCCTCTACCGCCCTGTGACAAATCCACATTCGTCCCGCCCCCGCTAAGCCCAGGGTCAAGGTCACAGACTTGGTGCTTTCAAAACCTTAACGCTGGGTAAAGGCTTATAATTTCTGTTTTCCTTGCTCGATCTGCTTCACATTTCACACACGCATTGCTCCAATGGTCCTCAACCGCCCTGTGACAAATCCACATTCGTCCCGCCCCCGCTAAGCCCAGGGTCAAGGTCACAGGCTTGGTGCTTCGAAACCTTAACGCTGGGTAAATGGCTTATAATTTCTGTGTCCTTGCTCGGATCTGCTTCACATTTTCACACACGCATTGCTCCAATGGTCCTCTACCGCCCTGTGACAAATCCACATTTGTCCCGCCCCCGCTAAGCCCAGGGTCAAGGTCACAGACTTGGTGCGTTCGGAAACCATTAAACGGATGGGTTATAAATGGCTTATAATATTTCTGTTTCCTTGCTAGGATATGCTTCACATTTCACAACACGCATTGCTCCAATTGGTTGCCCTTCACCGCCTGTGACATAAATCCACCATTTCGTCCCGGCCCCAGCTTTAAGCACCCAGGGTCAAGGTCACAGACTTGGTGCTTTCGTTAAACCTTAAACGGCTGGGTTAAATTGGCTTTTAATTGGCTTAATAATTTTGTTTCCATTGGCTCGGATATCCGCTTCACACACACACCGCATTGCTCCAATGGTCTCCTCCTTACCGCCCTTGTGACAAATCCACATTTGTCACCCGCCCCCGCTTAAGACCAGGGTCAAGGTCACAGAGCTTGGTGAGTTAGTAAACCATTAAACGCTGGGTATAAAATGGCTTTATAATGTTTCTGTTTCTTTCCTTGCTTCTGGGGATCTTGCTTCACATTTCACACACGCATTGCTCCAATTGGTCCTCTACCGCCCATGTCGACAAATCCAAACTTTCGTCCACCCGCCCCCGCTAAGCCCAGGGAGGGTCAAGGTCACAGACTTGGTTGCTTTCACGGAAACCTATAAACGCTGGGTAAATGGATTATAATTTCTCGTTTTCCTTGCTCGGGATTCTTTGCTTCACCATGTTTCACACCACGCATTGCGCACCAATTGGTCCTTCGACCGCCCTGTGACAAATCTACAAATTAGTCCCGCCCCCCGCCCGCCCCAACGCCCTAAGGGCCCTCACAAGGTTCACAGACTTGGTGTCTTTCGAAACCCCTTAACGCTGGGGTAAATGGCTTATTAATTTCTTGGTTTCCTTGCTCGGATATTGCTTCACATTTTCACCACACGCTATTGCTCCAATGGTCCTCTTACCAGCCCTGTGACAAAAATCCACATTCGTCCCGCCCCGCTAAGCCCAGGTGGGTACTAATGGTCCACAGGATCTTGGTGCTTTCGAAACTTAACGCTGGGTTAATGGCTTATTTTAATTTCTGTTTCCTTGCTCGACGGATCTTGCTTCACATTTCACAACCGCATTGCTCCAATGGTCCTCTACCGCCCTGTGGACAAATCCACATTTTGGACCCGCCCACCCCCGCTAAGACCCGAGGGTCTAAGGTTCACAGACTTGGTGCGGTTTAGAAAACCTTAACGCTGGGTTAAATTGGCTTATTTTAATTTCATGTTTCCTTGCTCGGAGTCATGCTTCACATTTGGACACTCGCATTGCTACCAATGGGTCTCCTTTACCGCCCTGTGACAAATTCCAACATTCGTCCCGCCCCCGCTATGCCACGAGGTCCACAGGTCCACAGAACTTGGTTGCTTTCGAAACCATAACGCTGGGTAAATGGCTTTATTTAATTTCTGTTTCCTTGCTCGGGAATCTGCTTTCACATTTCACACACGCCATTTGCTTCCCATTGGTCCTCCTACCGGCCCTGTGACAAATCCCCTTTCGTCCCGCCCCCGCTAAGCCCAGGGTCAAGGTCACAGACATGGTGCTTTCGAAACCTTAACCGTGGGTAAATGGCTTATAATTTCTTGTTTCCTTGCCCTGGATCGGCATCACTTTTTAACAACCAAGCCATTTGGGCTCCAATGGTCCTCTCCGCCCTGGGACAAATCCACATTGGTTCCGCCCCGCTTTAAGCCCAGGGTCAAAGTTTCCAGATTAACTTGGTGCTTTCAAAACCTTAAATCGGCTGGGTATATTTTGGCTTATATTTTGTTTCCTTGCTCGGGATTCTGCTTTCACTTTTATTTCACCACCACCGGGCATTGCTCCAATTGGTCCTCTATCCGCCCTGTTGTGACAAATCCACATTCGTCCCGCCCCCGGCATAAGCCCAGGGTCTAAGGTCACAGACTTGTTGCTTTCGTAAACCATATTTCGTGGGTAAAATGGCCTTAAATCTGTTGCTCCTTGGGGCTCGGATCGCTTCACATTGCCCAACGGCTTTGATTTTCCAATGGTCCTTTCCTTACCGCCCTGCTTGGACAAATTACATGCGTTCCCGCCCAACGCTAAGCCAGGGTTTTCAAGGTCCAACTGACTTGGTGCACGAAACCTTAACGCTGCGGTTAAATTGGTTTATATATTGCTGTTTCCTCCCTTGCTCGGATAATGCTTCACATTTTCACACCACGCATGCTTCCAAGGGTTCCTCTACCCGCCCCATGTTGTGACCAAATCCACAATTCGTCCCGCCCCCGGGCTAAGCCCAGGGTCAAGGTCCAGACTTGGTGGCTTTCGAAAAACCAATTAATCGCTGGGTTAAATGGCTTATAATTTTTATGTTTCCTTGCTCGGATAATTTCTGCTTCAACATTTCATCACACACCATTGCTTTCTTTTTCCAATTGGTCCTTCTTACCAGCCCTGTGACAAATAAACACAATTCGGTCCCGCCCCCGCTAAGCCCAGGGTCAATGGTCAACAGACTTGAGGTGCTTTCGGAAAACCTTAACGCTGGTGTTTTAGGGTAAATGGCTTATAAATTTGCTGTTTCCTTGCTCGGATCTGCTTTCACATTTTCACACAGCATTGCTCCAAGTGGGTCCTCTATCGCCCTTGGGACAAATCCACCATTGTTCCCGCCCCGGATTAAGCCCAGGGTTCGAAGGTTCATCCAGACTTACTTTCGAAAACCAAATAACGCCTGGGTAAATGGCTTTTAATTTCTGGTTTCCTTGCTCCAGGATCCTGCTTTCACATTTCCCTCACCGGTGGCTCCAATGGTCCTCCCTACGGGCTCCTGAAGGGTCAAATTAACATTGTCCCGCCCCCGCTAAGCCCGGGTTCAAAGGTGTCTTTCAGAAACTTGGTGCCTTTCGAAACCCTTAACGCTGGGTAAATGGCTTATAATTTCTGGTTTCCTTGGCTCGGATACGCTTCACATTTTCACACACGCAATTGCCTTCCAATTGGTTCCTCCTTACCGCCACCCTGTGGAACAAATCCACATTCGTCCCGCCCCCGCTAAGCCCAGGTGGGTCAAGGTTCACAGACTTGGTGCTTTCAAAAACCTTAAACGCTGGGTAAATTGGCTTATAATTTCATGTTTTTTTTTTCCTTGGCTCGGATACTGCTTCCAACATTTCACACACGCGCAATTGCCTTCCCAATGGTCCTATATCGGCCCTGTGACAAATCCACATTCGTTCCCGCCCCCGCCTAAGCCACTGGGGTCAAGGTCACAGGACTTGGGTGCGGTTTAGAAAAACCATTAAATCGCCTGGGTAAAATGGGCTTATTTAATTTCTGTTTGCCCTTGCTCGGATATGCTTTCATCATTTCACACACGCTATTGCTCCTATGGTCCTCTACCGCCCTGTGGAAAATCTAAAATCCCATTGCGTCCCAGCCCCGCTAAGACACCCAAGGTTCCAAGGTCACAGAACTTGGTGCTTTCGAAAACCATTAACGCTGGGTATATGGTTTATAATTTCTGTTTCCTTTTGGCTTTTCGGAATTTTCTGCTTCACATTTAACACGCCATTGCTCCAATCGGTATTCCGCCACTGTTGACAAATTTTCACATTCATCCCGCCACCGCTTAAGCACAGGGTCAAGGTCACCTGGACTTGGTGCCTTTCGAAACCTTAGACCGCCCTTGGGGTGAAAATGGCCTTATAATTTCTTGTTTCCTTTGCTCGGATCCTGGTCCCCCACATTTTCACAACAACGCCCATTGGGCTCAATGGTCCTCTACCGCCCTGTGTCAAATCCACATTGCGGTCCCGCCCCGCTTTAGCCCAAAAAGGGTCCCAAGGTAACAGACTTGGGTAAGCTTTCAAAACCTTTAACGGCGGGTAAATGGCTTAATTTAATGTTTATTTCCTTGCTCGGATTTCGGCCTTCACATTTCACATCACGCATTGCTACCAATGGCTCCTCTATCGCCCTGTGGACAAATCCACATTCTGTCCCGCCCCCCCGCTTAATGCCCAGGGTTCAAAGGTCACAGACTTGGTTGGTTGTTTCTTTAGAAACCATTAATCGCTGGGTATAAATGGCTTATAATTTTCTGTTTCCCTTGCTCGGATTCTGCTTGCACATTTGACACAACGCATTGCTCCAATGGGTCCTCTACCCGCCCTGTGACAAATCCTAACTTTCGTCCCGCCCCACCCCGGCCTATAAGCCACCCAAGGGTTCTAAGGTCACAGACTTGGTGCTTTCGAAACCATTAACGCTGGGTAAATTATGGATTAGAATTTCTGTTTCCTTGATCGGATCTGCTTTCCATTTCCATTTTCACCACGCATTGCTCCAATGGTTCCTCTACCGCCCTGTGACAAATCCACATTCGTCACCCGCCCCCCGCTAACGCCCGAGGGTCAAAGGTCACAGACCTTGGTGCGTTTCGAAAATCCTTAACGCTGGTTGGGGTAAATGGCTTATAATTTTGTTTCCTTGCTCGGATCTGCCTTCACATTTACACACGCATTGCTCAATGGTCCTCTACGCCCTGTGACAAAATCCACATTGTCCCGCCCCGCTAAAGCCCAGGGGTCAAGTCACAGACTTGGTGCTTTCGAAACCTTTACGCTGGGTAAATGGCTTTTATAATTTCTGTTTCCTTGTCGGATCTGCTTCACATTTTCACACACGCATTGCTCCAATGGTTCCTCTACCGCCCGGTGACAAATCCACTTGTCCCGCCCCGCTTAAGCCCAGGGTCAAGGTCACAGACTTGGGTGCTTTCAAAACCTTATCGTCTGGGGTAAATGGTCTTATAATTTCTGTTTCCTTGCTCGGATCTGCTTAACATTTCACACACGCATTGCTCAATGGTCCTCTTTCGCCATGTGACAAATCCACATTCGTCCCGCCCCGCTAAAGCCCAGGGTTCAATGGTCACAGACTGGTTGCTTTCGAAACAATAACGCTGGGTAATTGGTTATAATTTCTGTTTCCTTGCTAGGATCTGCTTCACATTTCACACACGCATTGCTCCAATGGTCCTCTACCGCCCTGTGACAAATCTAAATTCGTCCCCCGCCCCCGATCAAAGCCCAGGTCAATGGTCACAGACTTGGTGCTTTCGAAAACCTAACGCTGGGTAAATGGCTTTTAATTTCTGTTTCCTTGCTCGGATCTGCTTCTATTTTTCACACAAGCATTGCTCCAGTGGTCCTCTTACAGCCCTGTGACAAATCCAACATTCGGTCACGCCCCGCTAAGCCAGGGTCAAGTCACAGAATTGTGCTTTCAAAACCGTAACGCTGGGTAAATGGATTCTAATTTCTGGTTCCTTGCTCGGTTTCTGCTTCACATATTCAACACAAGTCATGCTCCAATGGTCCTCTATCGCCCTGGACAAATCCACATTCGTCCCGCCCCCGCTTAAAGCCCAGGGTCCAAGGTCACAGACTTGGTGCTTTAGAAACCTTAACGCTGGGTTAATGGCTTATATTTTTCTGTTTCCTTGCTCGGATTGATTCACTTTTCACACACAGCATTGCTCAATGGTCCTCTACCGCCCTGTGACAAATCCACATTCGTCCCGCCCCCGCTAAAGCCCAGGGTCAAGGTCACAGACTTGGTGCTTTCAAAACCTTAACGCTGGGTAAATGGCTTATAATTTTCTGTTTCCTTGCTCGGATCTGCTTCACATTTCACACGATTGCTCCAATGTCCTCTATCCCCCGCCCTGGGTGACATAAATCCACATCTCGTCCGCGCAATAAGCCCAGTCCAATGGTCCTCTACACCCTGTGACAAATCACATTCGTCCCGCCCCCCGCTAAGCCCAGGGCAAGGCACAGACTTGGTGCATTTCAAAACCTAACGCTGTAAATGGCTTATAATTTCTGTTTCCTTGCTCGGATCTGCTTCACATTTTCACACACTTGCTCCAATGGTCCCTACCGCCCGTGACAAATCCACATTCTCCCCCGTCCAGGGAGGTCTACCGACGTTGCTTTCAAACCTTAACCTGGGTAAATCTACTTTCGTCCCGACCCCCGCTAAGCAAGGTCAGGTCCACAGAACTTGGTGCTCGAAAACCTTTAACTGGGTAAATGGCTTTATAATTTCTGTCCCTTTCTCGGATCTGCTTCACATGACACGCAATTGCTCCAATGGTCCTCTACCGCTGTGACAAATCCACATTCGTCCCGCCCCCGCTTAAGCAGGTCAAGGTCACACTTGGTGCTTTCGAAACCTAACGCTGGGTAAATGCTTATAATTTTCTGTTTTCCTTCTCGGATTGCTTTCACATTTTACACACGCTTGCCCAATGGTCCTTACCGCCCTGTGACAAATCCACCCCATTCGGTCCCCGCCCCCGCCTAAGCCCAGTGGCAATGGTTTCACAGACAAATGGTCTTCAAACCTTACGCTGGGTATGGCCTTATAAATTATCTGTTTCCTTGCTCGGATCTGCTTCACATTTCACACGCTTGCCAATGGTCTATCGCCCTGTGACAAATCCACAATCGTCCCCGCCCCCCAGCTAAGCCCAGGGTCAGGTCACAGACTTTGTGCTTTCGAAACCATAAGCTAAATGGCTTATAATGTTTCCTTGCTCGATCTGCTCACATTCCACACGCATTGCAGGTCCTCAACCCCCGTGACAAATCTATCTCCCGCCCCCGCTAAGCCCACAGGTCAAGGTCACAGACTTTGGTGCTTTCGAAACCTTAACGCTGGGTAAATTGCTTATAAATTCTGTTTCCTTGCTCGGATCTGCTTCAATTTTCACACACATTGCTCCATTGGTCCTCTACCCGCTGTGACAAATCCATTCGTCCCGCCCCCGCTCCCGGGTAAGGTCACGACTTGGGTTTCAAAACCTTAACGCTGGTATTGCTTATAATTTCTGTTTCCTTGCCGGATCGCTTCACATTCACACCCATTGCTCCAATGGTCCTCTAATCGCCCTGACAAACCACATTCGCCCCGCTAAGCAGGTCAAGGTCCAGACTTGGTGTTTCGAACCTTAACGCGGGTAAATGGCTTATAATTTTCTGTTTCCTTGCTCGGATCTGCTTCACATTTCACAACACGCATTGCTCCAATGCCTCTATCCCCTGTGACAAATCCACATTCTCCCCCCCCCCTAAGCCCCAGTCAAGGTCACAACTTGGTGCTCGAAACCTTAACGCTGGGTAAATGCTTTATAATTTCTGTTTCCTTGCTCGGACTGCTTCACATTTACACTAAAACGCATTGCTCCAATGGTCCTACCGCCCTGACCATCATTATTCGTCCCACCCCCGCTAAGCCCAGAGTCAAGGTCACAGACTTGGTGCGTTCGAAACCTTAACGCTCGGGTAAATGGCTTATAATCAAATATGCCTCGTTTTCTTTGGCTGCCAGCGGGGGCATTCGTGTGCCGACAGGCCACATTTCTAGTTTGGTTAAAGTTTTTTGTTATACTATATCTCTGCAACTGCTTTGCCCATTACCTTGAAACTTCACATGGGTGTTTATCATCATCTATATTTTCATTCTACCCCCCTCCCGTGCGGCCCCTGTGCCCAATGTCAAGGTCAAATTACTTTGAAGTTTTTGGTTAAGTTTTTTGGTTAAAGTGTTTGGTTAAGTTTTTTGGTTAAGTTTTTTGGTTAAGTTTTTTGGTTAACGTTTTTTGTTATACTATATCTCTGCAACTGCTTTGCCCATTACCTTGAAACTTCACATGGGTGTTTATCATCATCTATATTTTCATTCTACCCCCCCTCCCGTGCGGCCCCTGTGCCCAATGTTAAGGTCAAATTACTTTGAAGTTTTTGTTTAAGTTTTTTTATTAAAGTTTTTGGTTAAGTTTTTTGGTTAAGTTTTTTGGTTAAGTTTTTTGGTTAAGTTTTTTGGTTAAAGTTTTTTGTTATACTATATCTCTGCAACTGCTTTGCCCATTACCTTGAAACTTCACATGGGTGTTTATCATCATCTATATTTTCATTCTACCCCCCTCCCGTGCGGCCCCTGTGCCCAATGTCAAGGTCAATTTACTTTGAAGTTTTTGGTTAAAGTTTTTTGGTTAAAGTTTTTGGTTAAGTTTTTGGTTAAGTTTTTTGGTTAAGTTTTTTGGTTAAAGTTTTTGGTTAAGTTTTTTGGTTAAAGTTTTTCGTTGTACTATATCTCTGCAACTGCTTTGCCCATTACCTTGAAACTTCACATGGGTGTTTATCATCATCTATATTTTCATTCTACCCCCCTCCCGTGCGGCCCCTGTGCCCAATGTCAAGGCCAAATTACTTTGAAGTTTTTGGTTAAAGTTTTTTGTTAAGTTTTTTGGTTAAGTTTTTTGGTTAAAGTTTTTGGTTAACGTTTTTTGGTTAACGTTTTTCGTTATACTATATCTCTGCAACTGCTTTGCCCATTACCTTGAAACTTCACATGTGTGTTTATCATCATCTGTATTTTCATTCTACCCCCCTCCCGTGCGGCCCCTGTGCCCAATGTCAAGGTCAAATTACTTCGAAGTTTTTGGTTAAACCTTTTTTCGCGTCCACTTACGGAAAGCGGGATATAGTCGGCACTTTGGCGTACGTACGTACGTACGTGTGTCCGGTTAAACTTTTTGGTTAAGTTTTTTGGTTAAAGTTTTTGGTTATACTATATCTTTTTTTTTTAGGGTCCATGCCTCGCCACAAGGCGCGACTTGCAGGCCGCGGCCATCTAGTTTATCATTTGTTCCCTATTTAGTAATGAAAAAAATCAATAATACATTTGTAAAAGTAAAATACACAATGCTTTTGAAATCATGGGGTATAGTTCGCTTTACACACAAAGCTTATCTGGAGCTCTGTTTGACTATTAAACACATTAAAAAATGAAAGTGACAGTGAATGAGTTTAACGTCCCAGCAATGGCTAAGGTCATACAGTAGAGATGGGACCACAGTTTAAAGTCTCATCCAACAGACCAGTGTGACGGGAATGCATGCGAGGTTTGCACCCACAACCTCCAGATTGGAACTCAGATGTTCTAACCCTAGACCACAACTATTAAAGACATTAAATCTAAAAAAATATGTAAATCAATGTAAGTACTTTTTAATCAATATCAAAACGGTCAACCTCATGAAACTTCACAGTTGACACCAATTGGACAAACACACCTGTTGAAGGTGGACATCGTCCGCCCAAGGTCAAAGTCATTTGGGACACAGTAGCTTAATACATATTCATGAAAATGTTAAATATAGTTTGGAAAGAACCCAAACTACCTAACATTTTGGAGAAAATGTCGCTTCATTATTGTAGTAACTACCTACATGGACCGATAGTTCAGTTGGATTCATCACTATCATTATTGTAGCTACTACTCCATACTTCATTGCTTGGATTCTATCACTATCATTATTGTAGTACTACTACCATATTCAGCTGATTCTATCACTATCATTATTGTAGTACTACTCCATATTCAGTTGGATTCTATCACTATCATTATTGTAGTACTACTCCATATTCAGCTGGATTCTATCACTATCATTATTGTAGTACTACTCCATATTCAGTTGGATTCTATCACTATCATTATTGTAGTACTACTCCATATACAGTTCTTTGGATTCTATCACTATCATTATTGTAGTACTTACTCCATATTCAGTTGGATCAATCACTATCAATTATTGTAAGTACAACTCCATATTCAGCTGGATTCTATCACTATCATTATTGTATGACTTAACTCCATATTCAGCTGGATTCTATCACTATCATTATTGTAGTACTACTCCATATTCAGCTGGATTCTATCACTATCATTATTGTAGTACTACTCCATATTCAGTTGGATTCTATCACTATCATTATTGTAGTACTACTCCATATTCAGCTGGATTCTATCACTATCATTATAGTACACTCCATATTCAGTTGGATTCCTATCACTCATTATTCTAGTACTACTCCATATTCATTGGATTCTAATCACTACATTTATTGACTAGTACTACTCATATTCAGCTGGATTCTATCACTATCATTATTGTAGTACTACTCCATATTCAGCTGGATTCTATCACTATCATTATTGTAGTACTACTCCATATTCAGCTGGATTCTATCACTATCATTATTGTAGTACTAAACACTCCATATTCAGCTGGATTCTATCACTATCCATTATTTGTTAGTAACAACTCCATATTCAGCTGGATTCATCACTATCATTATTTGTAGTCTACGGCAATATTCAGCTGGATTCTATCACTAATCCATTATTGAAGTACTACTGCCATATTCACTGATTCTACCACTATTTCATTATTGTAGGTACTAACATATCAGTTGGATTCTATCACTATCATTATTGTAGTACTACTCCATATTCAGTTGGATTCTATCACTATCACTGCTTCAGGCCTGAATGTTTTTACATTTTGATATTTGTCATAAATATCAAAATATTCCTATGGGAATTAACTGCTTCATCCATTATTCACTTTCATTAAGGACAATAATGGGCATTAATGAATTCCCGGAGTATCGGT
The DNA here is from genome assembly GCA_029237695.1 of Conchocele bisecta. Taxonomy (NCBI): domain Eukaryota; kingdom Metazoa; phylum Mollusca; class Bivalvia; order Lucinida; family Thyasiridae; genus Conchocele; species Conchocele bisecta. The sequence continues at coordinate 104,968,908 of CM055271.1, forward strand.
AGCGTCACTCATACAGGGGAGTTCTTTAGTGTTCCTACTAAATATGCACACAGTAGTATATTTAACTGAATGTCCAGGGGCCGTTTCACTAAACTTTGTACGACTAAAATGTTCGTAAGTGCACATTTAGGATCGTCTGGAAATTTCAATTGATGGATTTACATTTATTGAGCATAGGCTGCAGATATGCAGCCTATGCTCTATAAATATAAATCCAATAATCGTTTACAAGGAAACATTGTTAATGTGAAATTTATGGACTATCATAAGTTTTCACTCACATTTTAGTTTAATGAAACGGCCCCCGTGTGTCATGGATGTGGATGAAGTGAGAGCAAAACGGTTGGTACATGTATATATGACACTGGCGTCATCATGGGAGATTCAAACCCCATTTTTTGGAGCCAGCAGTATTTTCTTTATTAAAATGAGGTCGCGATAGCAATTATCAGTGCATGAGTGAGCAGACGTTATATTGTCAAATGCCCTACTCACAAAATATAGTCAATCAACGCCAAAATCATTGCTATATGAACATCTCCAGTTAAATTGATCCAAAACTCTTTGCCCAGGAGCTAGTAGCTGTTCAAATGCAGCCTTCTAGAAATCAAACAATTTCTGGGGTTGTGAAGCAACCTAAATCTGTAAGGGGTCAAGGGGCAACCCCTGAAAGTCGAACCCCCCTTTTTAAAATGCTGGTGACACCCATGTATTATGACATGTATTGAACAAACTAATGTGTGTTGAGTTGTGAACGCTAGATTTGCTAAATATAGCAGTCGTATTTCCCGTGGATGTAGTCACATGACACACTTGTTTTGACTGGCGACTACGTCACCAACTATGTCATTTATGTGTGCTTGTCATACACGTACATCGTGTGTCATGGTATTACAGTGTTTGTGGTGATTATATACGTAACAAGTGTGCAATGCTGAAAATATCTCACAATAAAGCTCTTCAAGAGTTTCAAACTGGTGTGTCTTTGTGTCTTATCTGCAGCAAAGCGGTAGCCAGTAGAAACCATGAATGGGAGAATGGCATTACATCACTACTCACGTGGTTTTCCGATAGATCTACGACACATTAGGCCTACAACGAAGTTCAATATAGGAATGAATGGCCTTTTTGTGGAATTTATCGGGGTATGAACTTGGAAAAGTCGCGGGAATACTGGACGAAGGCCGGAAGGCCTCGTCCAGTATTCCCGCGACTTTTCCAAGTTTATATCCCCGATAAATTCCACAAAAAGGCCATTCATTCCTTATAATTCCAGCATTTGAAATAAATTCATCAAGAAAATGTGTTTATTTTCCGTTTTCTTAAGAATTATTTTAACTGCGCCTCACGGTTACGGAAAGTAGTTTCTGAATGGGAGTTTACTGGGATATAAATTTTGGACAGAACTTGCTACGGGCCAATCAAATGTTAGGGAATTGTGTAAATATTTTTGTGCTGGAATTATTTTAACATGACATTTCCTGGAGTTAATGTTGCCGATATCGGAAGCTGACATTCAAGTGTGATAATTAGCAGACAAGTAGTGACTGTATTCATACAACATCGATTGACATATCTCGACTGTTTTTGTGAAATTGATCTTCGGAAGTGCCATCTGAGACACAGTCGCTTAAAGGTTATTGTCACATCTCTATATGTGGCTGTGACTAGAGAAATAGGGATTATGGGATTTGTGATCATTGTCAGGGATTCCGCTGGCGATCGCCACTTTCGCAATTGGTGATAAAAATAAACAATTGGGGATAAAAAATTACAATTTTCGAGAATAAAAATTGGCGATTTTTTTATTTTCCCCAGCGGAATCCCTGATTGTAGTTAGTTCCTGAACAAATAGCCCTCTCACGATGCCTGATAATGATCTATATTGCTTGATAAACAGGGATGAGAACAGTTCCAACTGCCAAATCCTGAAAATGGCTAAACAAACAAGTTTTTGCACCCACACGTGCGTAAAATTGTGTTTCTCATGTTGAAACATTTTTTCTGCAGTTTTCAGGAACCTCAAATCATGATTTTAGGATATATCCTGAAAATTCCCACCCCTGTTACATTTTGAGGAACCCAGACCCACGCTCATAAGCTCGCCATGATATTCTTTTAAGCACCAACCAGTACGAGCCCGAAAAATTGTCAGTTGGTTCAACAAGTGAATTCGCCCGAACAAACACGAATACGACCAAACATTTGCGGATACGGCCGAATAAATTAGACTAGATGGCCGCGGCCTGCATGTCGCGCCTTGTGGCGAGGCATGGACACTAAAAAAAACGATATAGTATAACGAAAAACTTTAACCCAAAAACTTAACCAAAAACTTTAACCGGACACACGTACGTACGTACGTACGCAAAAGTGCCGACTATATCGCGCTTTCCGCAAGCGGGCGCGAAAAAAACTTTAACCAAAAACTTCAAAGTAATTTCACATTGCGCACAGGGGCCGCACGGGAGGGGGGTAGAATGAAAATATAGATGATGATAAACACCCATGTGAAGTTTCAAGGTAATGGGAAAAGCAGTTGCAGAGATATAGTATAACGAAAAACTTTAACCAAAAAACTCAACCAAAAAACTTAGCCAAAAACTTTAACCAAAAAACTTAACCTACCAAAAAACTTAACTACCAAAAAACTTAACCAAAAACTTTAACCAAAAAACTTAACCAAAAACTTCAAAGTAATTTGACATTGGGCACAGGGGCCGCACGGGAGGGTGGTAGAATGAACATATAGATGATGATAAACACCCATGTGAAGTTTCAAGGTAATGGGCAAAGCAGTTGCAGAGATATAGTATAACGAAAAACTTTAACCAAAAAACTTAACCAAAAACTTTAACCAAATAACTTAACCAAAAACTTCAAAGTAATTTGACCTTGACATTGGGCACAGGGGCCGCACGGGAGGGGGGTTGAATGAAAATATAGATGATGATAAACACCCATGTGAAGTTTCAAGGTAATGGACAAAGCAGTTGCAGAGATATAGTATAACGAAAAACTTTAACCAAAAAACTTAACCAAAAACTTTAAGCAAAAAACTTAACCTACCAAAAACTTTAACCAAAAAAACTTAACCAAAAACTTCAAAGTAATTTGACCTTGACATTGGGCACAGGGGCCGCACGGGAGGGGTGTTGAATGAAAAAAATATAGATGATGATAAACACCCATGTGAAGTTTCAAGGTAATGGGCAAAGCAGTTGCAGAGATATAGTATAACGAAAAACTTTAACCAAAAAACTTAACCAAAAAACCAAAAAACTTAACCAAAAACTTTAACCAAAAAACTTAACCTACCAAAAAACTTAACTACCAAAAAACTTAACCAAAAACTTTAACCAAAAGACTTAACCAAAAACTTCAAATTAATTTGACATTGGGCACAGGGGCCGCACGGGAGGGGGGTATAATGAACATATAGATGATGATAAACACCTATGTGAAGTTTCAAGGTAATGGGCAAAGCAGTTGCAGAGATATAGTATAACGAAAAACTTTAACCAAAAAACTTAACCAAAAAACTTAACCAAAAACTTTAACCAAAAAACTTAACCTACCAAAAAACTTAACGAAAAACTTCAAAGTAATTTGACATTGGGCACAGGGGCCGCACGGGAGGAGGGGTTGAATGAAAATATAGATGATGATAAACACCCATGTGAAGTTTCAAGGTAATGGGCAAAGCAGTTGCAGAGATATAGTATAACGAAAAACTTTAACCAAAAAACTTAACCAAAAAACTTAACCAAAAAACTTTACCTAACCAAAAAATTAACCACTTAACTAACCAAAAAACTTAACCAAAAACTTTAACCAAAAAACTTAACCTACCAAAAAACTTAACCAAAAACTTCAAAGTAATTTGACCTTGACATTGGGCACAGGGGCCGCACGGGAGGGGGGTAGAATGAAAATATAGATGATGATAAACACCCATGTGAAGTTTCAAGGTAATGGGAAAAGCAGTTGCAGAGATATAGTATAATGAAAAACTTTAACCAAAAAACTTAACCAAAAACTTCAAAGTAATTTGACATTGGGCACAGGGCCGCACTGGAGGGGGGTTGAATGAAAATATAGATGATGATAAACACCCATGTGAAGTTTCAAGGTAATGGGCAAAGCAGTTGCAGAGATATAGTATAACGAAAAACTTTAACCGAAAAACTTAACCAAAAACTTTAAGCAAAAAACTTAACCTACCAAAAAAATTAACTACCAAAAAACTTAACCAAAAACTTTAACCAAAAAACTTAACCAAAAAACTTAACCAAAAACTTCAAAGTAATTTGACATTGGGCACAGGGGCCGCACGGGAGGGGGGTAGAATGAACATATAGATGATGATAAACACCCATGTGAAGTTTCAAGGTAATGGGCAAAGCAGTTGCAGAGATATAGTATAACGAAAAACTTTAACCAAAAAACTTAACCAAAAAACTTAGCCAAAAAACTTTACCAAATAACTTTAACCAAAAAAACTTAACCAAAAAACTTAATGAAAAACTTTAACCGAAAACTTTAGCCAAAAAACTTAACCAAACAACTTAACCAAAAACTTTAACCGGACACACGTACGTACGTACGCCAAAGTCAGGCCCATAGCCAGGGGGGGGGTCGGAGCGGTTGGACGACCCCCCCGCCCAGCCTCGATGTACACTTTTTTAGCATCGAGGTCCACTTATTTAGACCCCCCTATATACCTCAGGCCATTGGGCCTTCGAAACGACCCCCCCTTCAAACAGGTCTGGCTACGGGCCTGAAAGTGCCGACTATATCGCGCTTTCCGCAAGCGGGCGCGACAAAAACAGATGAATAAATCCGAATATGGCCACCACATGTGGAGTTTAATTAATATTCACAGACAGCTCAACAATGTATAAAGTATAGAAACTTTATGACTATATACTAGGCCACGCATTAGAAAAAGCCAATACGTGGTCTTGATTGGAGAAATGAGGCTTATGGATTTTGCGATCAGTGTATAGCCAGATCAGCCTGCGCATCCGCGCAGTCTGATCAGGCTCTGCACTGTTCGCCAGTCAGTAAATGCAAGCAATTACAGCAATGGTTATAAGGCGACGACAACAATAATAATACTGGGATTACAACCCGTATCGCTTTGCCGTTTTACAACGATATTGATTTTGAAAATCAGTAATATTTTCCGTAAATAGATCTACCATCGAAAATTATCGACAGATTCGGAGCTCATTACATTCCACAGGAGCTCCAGTGTTTTTGTTACGTTTTGACATGATTTACTGGAAATGTTGTATTTTCTTGAAATCAGTATCGGCGAAACACGGCGACGCGAGAGGGAAGATACTTATTTATACAGCGAAACCTCTCTAAACCGGACACCCTGGGAGCTCCCCAGGGTGTCCGGCTTAGAGAGGTTTCACTGTAAATAATGCATTTGATCATTCTGAGCCATAGTTGTGTGCTATGCGATCACGAACACACATTTTCACCTGAGATAAATGACCAGGAAACTCGTTAAAAATAAGATCACATGTGTTTTCTTGGTGTCCGGTTTAGAGGGGTTCCATTGTGTTCCATATTTAATTCCAGCCGAGATCATTGTACCAGCAGCTTTTAAAGAGCTACACTGGTTCCAAGTGTCTTAAGTACCAAGTTTCCGTTCACAGCCACAAATTGGGGAAACTAATATTAAATAAGTGCCCACTTGATTTGGTGTTTACTCAATTGATGTTCGTATACCATTTGCCGCATTACCATAACCAAAGTAGCGTGTGGCGCTGGATTCTGTTCTGAGTGCATGTATGGTGGGCAAAATTTGTCAGGCGAACTTCTAGTTCTATAGGGACAAACACATCTTTCTCACACTTCGAGTTTCCATCGCAGCTTTGCATATGTTCATAGGCACAAAATCACATGGCGTGTCTCAAATAATTAATCTGACTTATTCTTTTTTCTCTTTTTCAGGAAAAACGAAGACATGGACCGCAGAGGTGAGTATTTTTTCTTCAGCTTTTGAGCCATAGTTGTGTGCTATGCGATCACGAACACACATTATCACCTGAGATAAATGACCGAGAAACTCATCAAAATAAGATCCTATGTGTTTTTTTGGTGTCTGGTTTATTTAGGTTTCTCCTGTAGAACCATCTCATGACGAATGAACGCATTCAAGAACGGGACGTGCGTCTTTCTTAAGGCGACAAAATATTAATGTTTAGATTCTCATCCAAATTGCAGATAAAAAGCTGTGGGACCGGTATAATACGCGGGCCGCATCATTCTCGTAAATTTTACCAAATGTTTTTTAATTTAAAAAAAAAAAAAAAAAACCTTGGGCGGGCTGTTTTATTAGGGGCGGGTGTTTATGAGAATCTAAGCATTAACTTTTTGTAGCCTAATTCCCAGTCTACCATTTGTCCCCATCAATCAATCAATGGGGCGGTATCGAGTTGGGTGTTGGGGTAAACATACAACACAGCATGTTGTGCGTCATTATTTAAAGGTGCATGCCCACTCAGTAGGCACAACGTGTTCTTTATATCATAAACATCATCTGAGACATTTTCGGGCAAATTAAACATTCATTCACCATTACCCCACGTAATGATTGGCATTATTATACATTGTATACCGGACGTAAATTTCCACGCTGATATCAGGGACGATAGCCGTGTTTCTTTAAAATGTTAACGGACATTACTATTTATTCTCTGTATTTATTTTGTGATGTACAATGATCGTACGTTATAATATGTCGAAAATATTATTTTTTCAGGTGACACATTTAATTAGTATAAATAATTAAAAAATAGCATGCCTCATTTGAATATGAAAATAGCCTGATACCATCGCGAGTCTCCAATAAATATTACTAAATGATTATATCTGTATAGCGGGCACTCGTAATGTTTAGAACTGGTGGAATAGTGACACAGTTATACACTTATTTAATTCCTATAAAGAACATGTTGTGCCTACTGAGCTGGCATGTACCTTCAATCCCAGTCCACTAACCAATCAGTCAATGGAACGGTATTCGTGTGTTCCGTTTCAGATAATAATAAAGTGGGCCATACGGAATATGAACTCTCAGACCGACATCGTCTTAAACCGCGTACGTAACTGTCGTTATACCCTCATACTGTTTAATTTATATACTAATATGCTTTTACAATGGATTTTATAACGTAAAGTTGGCTTTGGCGCGGTATGCACGCTATTCAGATAATTAACAATGATACTAATCATTAATGTAGTATATAAAATACGTAAACCGAACACATACAATGTAATCAGAGCATATTCAATAAACAATTGAAGTAAAGCTTACATTTCTGATGAGTTCATAAATTAGGAGATAACCATGCTTTGTTTTTCGATTTGGAGAGGTATGTGGGCGGTTGTATGGTCTGATTCTCAGACCATAAAACATCACATATCATTCTCCGACCATAAAACATCACATATCATTCTCAGACCATAAAACATCACATATCATTCTCAGACCATAAAACATCACATATCATTCTCAGACCATAAAACGTCACATATCATTCTCAGACCATAAAACGTCACATATCATTCTCGGACCATAAAACAGCACATATCATTCTCAGACCATAAAACGTCACATATCATTCTCGGACCACAAAACAGCACATATCATTCTCAGACCATAAAACGTCACATATCATTCTCAGACCATAAAACATCACATATCATTCTCAGACCACAAAACATCACATATCATTCTTAGACCATAAAACATCACATATCATTCTCAGACCATAAAACAGCACATATCATTCTTAGACCATAAAACATCACATATCATTCTCAGACCACAAAACATCACATATCATTCTCAGACCATAAAACGTCACATATCATTCTGAGACCATAAAACAGCACATATCATTCTTAGACCATAAAACATCACATATCATTCTCAGACCAGAAAACGTCATTCTGAGACCATAAAACAGCACATATCATTCTTAGACCATAAAACATCACATATCATTCTCAGACCAGAAAACGTCACATATCATTCTCAGACCACAAAACATCACATATCATTCTTAGACCATAAAACATCACATATCATTCTCAGACCATAAAACAGCACATATCATTCTGAGACCATAAAACGTCACATATCATTCTCAGACCAGAAAACGTCACATATCATTCTCAGACCATAAAACATCACATATCATTCTCAGACCATAAAACATCACATATCATTCTCAGACCATAAAACATCACATATCATTCTCAGACCATAAAACATCACATCATTCTCGGACCACAAAACATCACAGACCATAAAACGTCACATATCATTCTCGGACCATAAAACGTCGCATATCATTCTCGGACCATAAAACGTCACACATACCGTTCCAAATCGAAAAACAAAGCATGGTTTTCCCCATTCTAATGCATTATAGTGTGCTCCCTGCTTTCCGAAACGTCACGAACAGTGATACTTTTCAATACGACAACTGGTTGTTTGTTGTCGTAATCGATAACTGCCTCACACCAAATGAATTCGAAGAAATGTAACTCCGCCGAAGAATATTCCCATTTCAAATTCAGATTAACGGGACTTTATCATGTGAACTTGCACTCAACTCTAACGTTTAAGTTAACAATTTTCTTGCTTTTATTCATTCAATGGATATGTCAACAAGTGTCACAGAATTTCCCAGGATTTACGCCTAATTCGTTCCCTCGAATTCGCATCCCATGATATAACAATTTGTTCCCTCGAATTAACAATTCGTTTCCACGAAATGACTATTTGTTCCCTCAATTTAACAATTCGTTCCCTCGAATTAACAATTCGTTCCCACAATATAACAATTTGTTCCCACGAATTAACAATTTGTTCCCGTGGGAACGAATTGTTATTTCGTGGGAACTAATTGTTATTTCGTGGGGACGAATTAATAAAAGAAAGAATTCTACGTCCACTGTGGTGCTCCGTATAATTCAGGTGGATACCCATCCTCAAAATAGTTGATTGTCTATATCTGCATATTAATGCAATTCTTAAAATTAATGACTGGTACTGGCATATTGAGTTTGCATTTGAGTTGCTCACTAGATTATTCTGTATACATGTATTTTGGGTGGGTGGGGTAATATTTAAGGGAATTTGTAAATGTTGAATGACCATCCTGAAGTCATGTTCGTCAGTCGTTGGTCGATTCTCTTTTTCCGCTTTGAGTTGTACAGGTCAAGATGGTTGTACAGATGGTCAAGATGGTCGGTTGTACAGGTCAAGATGGGAGAACGGATAACCGAAAATGTGCTGAAAATGATTTGGGGAAAATTTGGATTCCCCGCCGCTGGCCATTGCTTACAAAAGGGTTACACAAATCTGTCAAGTTGTAAAACACAGACTGGTGTGATTTTAGCTATTTTATAGGCTGTAGTTACAATTGATCAACCAGATGCGTGCTTTCTATTTTCGGTGCATTAGAATGTAATTTTTAACTCGCTATGTATTTCATACGAAACTCAATAGAGCGTCTAATGGAATTAATAAACTCGTTTAATAAATACTATATTAAATCATCACTCGTGTACGATCGTATATTATATATATGATTGAACACTAGTTCACTGACGCAGAAATATAAATCTAACTTAGACCATAACAGAAGTGGAATATTCTCTAATGATAGCCAACATTCCAATGCCATTTAAAATTTCAAAATCACTGTCGGCAAACAATTATGGTGATATCTTATCCCATGTGTCTGTTGAATTTTTCAGGATAAGACTAATGATAGTTTAGCACTGCTTGAATTAAATGTATGAGGGAATTATATCAGACAAACTTCAGTTGCATGTACATGTACTCAGAAACATAACCAACCCAATGGTCACGGTGGTCATCGTACATCGCGAGCATTTACATTTTACACACGTATCCAGTTACATTGTCTTAAATAGTTGATTTTGTACCTTCGGACATCTGCGTAATTTTATCAAATACGTTTACAAAATTTACAATATTTTTCAGAAATAAAGTCAAAAGTTGATAAAATGTTCAGAGTACATGCGGAATATAATTCCGCATGTACTCTGACAATTTTGTCAACTTTTGACGCCATTTAAAATATTTCAAACGTATTTCATGAAATTACACAGTCCGAAGGTACAAAACCACATGGCGTGTGTCTCAAATGTCAGCAGCTAAACTGATGAGGCGATTTTTGTGTAACAAAGCACCGATACTCCGGGAAATAACATATTGGTCAGTGCCGGAACTACGCATATACATTACGAATGATGTACGTATATAATACAAATGGTACCGTAGTTGATTTGTATGTGGATATATGTCACTCGTTCCGCCGCGCAACGATATTACACTCCTAAAGTCGCGCAATATCGCACGCTGCGGAACTCGTGCATATATCCACATACAAAGCAACTAACCTATACTTATAGGGTATCTGTTCTGTATCCATTCAGATTGCTCATGTACTTGGTGATATACTTAAAGGTACATGCCCACTTAGTAGGCACAAACTGTTCTGTATAGGGATTAAATAAGTCAAGTATTTTAAGTTAGATATGGCATTTTCTGGCAAAACGATCATTCATTCACCAATAACCGATGTATTGATTGGCATTATTATGCATTTTATATCAGACGTATATGTCCACAATGATATCAGCGGCGATAACGGTGTTTCCTTAAAATGTTAACGGAAATTACTATTTATTCTCTATTTAGTTTGTATGTGCAGTGATCATACTTTATAATCTGTCGAAAATATTATTTTGTCAGGTAACGCATTTAATTAATATCATGCCTCATTTGCATATGAAAATAGCATGATGTCACCGCGAGTAACTATCAGTAAAATAAATTATAAATATAATATATCTGTATAGCGGGCACTTGTAACTCTTAGAACTGGTGGAATAGTGACACAATTATACACTTATTTCATTCCTGTAAAGAAAAGTTTGTACCTACTGAGTGGACATGTACATTTAAGAACATGTGTATTCAAACGGGGCTAAAAAGCGGATGCACAGTGACGTAGTATACCCACCGTGATAGCCATGGCACCGGCGTAACCGAAGCAGATAGGTCTGGAAGTTCAATAGACCAGCAATGGGTGTTAGCTACTAATCAATGTTATTCATGGCACTGTGTCTCGGATGATCTTTCAGATATCCAATATAATCATCAGGCCCGTAGCCAGGGGGGGTCGGAGCGGTCGTCGACCCCCCTGCCCAGCCTCGAAGTACACTTTTTTTAGCATCGAGGTCCACTTTTTTAGACCCCCCTATATACATCAGGCCCATTGGGCCTTCGAAACGACCCCCGCTTCAAACAGGTCTTGCTACGGGACTGATCATGCTGCTGTTTGCTCTATGCACTGAAGCAGGGGGCCGTTTCACTAAACTTTGTGCAACTAAAATGTTCGTAAGTCCAAATTTTGATCGTCTGTAAATTTCACATTAACAATGTTTTCTTGTAAACAATTATTGGATTTACATTTATTGAGCATAGGCTGCATCAATCCATCAATTTAAATTTCCAGACGATCCTAAATTTGCACTTACAAACATTTTAGTCTTACAAAGTTTAGCGAAACGGGCCCCTGATCTATATCAACCAACCACACCATTTCATTTCATTTGATCAAATTCAGAGAAGTTTGCAATTTAGCCCGTCAACACAGTGCGTATGTGCCGTGAAACACGGTGCCGTGAAACATTTTTGATATCCAGTCAATACTATTTTTGCATTTTACAGCCATTTGTAGGTGTTGATGGGATAAATAGAATAGTAGGTAATTAGTGCCGTGAATGGGAAAAAATATCTGGCGCGGCACGGAAACGGGATGTGCTCGGCAGAGCCTCGCCCATCCCGTTTCCTGAGCCTTGCCAGGTATTTTTTCCCATTCACGGTACTAACCTACTATTCTCTATATATCCAAGTGCATGTATATATTATCAGAGCTCCAGATACGTTTTGTATCTATAGAGTATGAAACATTTTTCAAATTCAATGCGTATTTAAACTTTTACAAATGTATTATTGATTCTTCCTCAATAAATAGGAACACATGTCACAGCATGATAGTACAACCTTAGAGGAATGCACAAGTGAAATAATAAGAATTTTCTAGTTGAACAAGGGTATGGTAAAACAGATGTAAGGCACCGACCTTGGGATTTCAAACATTAGCCACGCGTTAACATCATGTTAATGATGCTGAAGGTGAATGACGTGTGACATTGCAGAACATGCCAGTGATTGTAAGTCGCTATAAAGTTTAGGATTAGTCACATGCATTTTGGCGTACCATAACGTCATTTGCTTTGTTATTTATAGTAATAACGAACAAAGCCGAAACACGTCAAATGCCTGTTACGTAGGGTCAGTGACGTATTCGTAGGTAGGGTCGAGTTGCCCGCCCGGCACTGGAGTTTATGAAATACAATTGTATTTCCAGCTCTACCATCCGGTTGCGATATACCTAGTTGCGAATGGTAACTCTTGCAATCTACTCCCGTACCGTCCATAGGCCTACGGACGGTACGGGAGTAGATTGCATGAGTTACCGTTCACAACTAGTTCTACCTACATGTATGTGTGCCGTATAGCGGTTTGGTCCACAGGTATTCAAGACATAAGAGCCAACTGAAACCCTTAAATCGAGCAACAAACAAATGAAAAGTTATGAAAATGTTATTAGCCGATCAAATCAGGGTAAAGTGCATCGAACATATGTAGGTGTCTCTGGTAACATTGTCAATGGTAAACTATTTTCGACCACAGTTCTGTACCCAGCGTTGACATTTTTCTCGATTTTGTGCAGGTTTTGGAAACCCGTTCCCAAATCCATCCAATAGCAGCAATGCCATAGCAGCAATGTTTTGTTGTCACCATTATGTTGCGAAATATTCCAGCGTAACACCTGTACTGTATGCTCTATTTATCTACAAATTACACTCCGCAATACACAAAGTTGTAGTCACTGTGTGTTTGTCCGAATTCTGTGGCAGCGCGCGAGTGGGCGGAGCTACCAGGGCTATATATATCTAGCGGTTACAGTGTCATCTAAAAATAGACGCAAGCTCCTGCGTATTCAGGCACATGCCCAGATTGGCCTAATGTGCCCCATCCGTGATTTTTTGCGCGATGTCGGGCGCAAGACAATCAATTATTTGCGGCATTGACAATAATTAAGGGGGATTGCCGCAATCGCGCGTGCTGATGCATCCCTGCCATCCCTGCATGATACGTAAACAAATCAAAATTGGCTATGAAGGGCAATTCTTCGTTTTGATTGGTGGAAAATTTTTGTGAATATTAACTAGCGTCAAATGACGCGCATATGCGATCCAATGGGATAAACCCGAGATGCTGGGATAAACCCGAAAATGCTGGGATTGCTAGTAGGGAGATTTTGAGCAGAGGTCGATTATAAATTAGCCGAATAAACACATTTTACGCGATTATACGTGGCTGAAACTTGTTCTGTTTAATAAATAAAAGCTTTAAATTAGCCCAATAATCGGCGTATGTTGGCGTATATGGCCATTAGAGCCAACTATGAACTTCAACAACAATAACTTCCGGGTTAAATCTCTTCCGTCGTTCAGCTCATTACGTATTCAAAATTGTGTTATTTGGCTATAAGTAAAGTTTTAAACGGAGATAATTGCCAAAAATGCAAACTTTATCGGTTGATGCAATTTGGAATTGATACAGAAAAATTCGCGTTCGTAGATTACCGAATAGCGGAGAAAAGGGTTGCTACAAACTTTTTCAGAATTCGATGGATAACCAATATATTAGCCGATCTATAAATAGATCGGCTAATAACAAACCCACTTTTAATTTAGAGCCTCATTACCAGGTTTATTTGCATGTCTGTTATGCCATCTTGTATCTTTCTTTTATTATTGTGTTAGCAATGTCACCAGGAGGTATGTATGCCACAGGGTGTCAGTAGCATGCACTCTTCATTAATGTGTCTGTCTGTTTAACTCTCCGATGATTCGCACCACAGGCGGTCAGCTTGGTGATAGGTTGTTACTATAATATACTGTTTATATTATATAGTAAAAAATAAATAAAGAAAATAATTTGTTATAAGATACAAATTAACTGAAATGGGTTTAGGGTTTATTCGTAATCCTATTACTTTTAGGGGTAATGGCCAAGTGACTTTGGTGTGGTATGGACCTGGCACCAGGTCAGGTTATTCTAATTTCAGGGCTGAATATGTATGTAAGACTCAAATCGGGGGTCAGTACCAGAACGGGGGCAAAATCCCAGAACAGGGGCTAATCCCAGAACTGGGGTCAAGTTTTACCAGAACGGGGGCCAAATCAGCACGCCCTGGATTGATTGCTAGCTTCAATGACGTCAAAGTTAGTGTGCATGCATGCGTCCAGATAAACAAATGGCGACAATTGATGAAGACACAGAGGCCAAACGTACATTACCCACCGTGAAGTAATTGTGTGAATTAAACGTATGCCACTCCTGTTTACCATGACGATCGTATCTGGCAAACGTACCATGTGTGCATTTTTCCTGACTTTGTCAGATTGGCCCCCGTTCTGGGACTGACGTCACGTTTTTCGGCACCTGTTCTGGGATTAGTCCCCATTCTGGGATTGACCCCCCGAACTGGGCCTTACATATATAGGAGATCAAACCCGTTACCCCGGCTTTAAATGACCTTAGCTGTTGATAGGCCGTTAAACACATGTTTAAACCAGTACAGTATACAATTGTATCACCAAACAGACCGCCTGTGATTCTCATCTATTTTTTTTCACCTACCCGTTAATCTTCTATTAAATACACATTATCTTTTATAGCCTTCAACTATATTGATATAGTAATTTCCAATAACCTCCGAAGGGAAGCACATTTAATATACATTGTTTTAAAGTCTTTAGCTCACCTGAGCAAAGCTCATGTGAGCTATTGTTATGGCAAAGTGTCCGTCGTCCGTCGTCCATCGTCCGTCCGTCCATCCGTGAACATTTTCAATCATCTTCTTCTCCCGAACTGCTGAGCCGATATTGGTTAAACTTCACAGGGATGATATATGGGTGATGCCATTTCAGATTTGTTAAAATGGATGTCATCGACAATCCAAGATGGCCGCCATGGAAAAGTAGGTCAAATTCTTAAAAAATCTTCTTCTCACGAACCGCCAGGCCGATTTCGACGATACTTGGTATGAATGATCGATAGTTAGCGCTGTTTCAGATTTGTTCATATGGTGGCCCGTGGGTCAAAAATGGGCGTCGCCCGAGGGGTCAAATAGAGGTCAAATTTTATTTTTAACCGAATATAGTCATGTAATATATCAAATTGAAGGTATTGACGAGACAATCACTCTGGAACATTTTTTGTCTAAATCATATGATTACATCATCCAAGATGGCCACCGATATTTCAAATGGTCATTCTTTTACTAAAGATTTCAAACGTCTTTTTCTTGTAAACTGCTTGGCCGATATTGGCCAAACTTAACTGTAATGGTCTGTGGTTGAAGCCTGTTCATTTTTGTTAAAATGGAGGTCATCACCAAATCCAAGATGGCCGCCGTTGAGAAGTAGGTCAAATTGTCAAAAAATCTTCTTCTCACAAACCTCCAGGCCGATTTCGACGAAACTTGTTGTGAATGATTGATTGTTAATGCTGTTTCAGATTTGTTCATATGGTGGCCCCTGGGTCAAAAATGGGCGTGGCCCGAGGGCTCAACTAGGGGTCAAATTATATTTTTGCCCGAATATGGTCATATAATATATCAAGTCAAAGGTATCGACTAGTCGATCACTCTGGAGCATTTTTTGTCTAAATCAGATGATTTTGTCATCCAAGATGGCCACCGAAAGGTAAAAAAGTTGTTCTTTTACTAAAGATTTCAAACGTATTCTTCTTGTGAACTGCTTGGCCGATATTGGCCAAACTTAACTGTAATGGTCTGTGGGTGAAGCCTGTCCATTTTTGTTAAAATGGAGGTCATCACCAAATCCAAGATGTCCGCCGTTGAAAAGTAGGTCAAATTGTCAAAAAAATTTCTTCTTCTCACAAACCTCCAGCCGATTTCGACGAAACTTGGTGCGAATGATTGATATTTAACGCTGTTTCAGATTTGTTCATATGGTGGCACCTGGGTCAAAAATGGGCGTGGCCCAAGGGGTCAACTAGGGGTCAAATTATATGACCAAATAGGTCATATAATATATCCAATCCAAGGTATCGACGAGACGATCACTCTGGAGCATGTTTTGCCAAAATCAGATGATTACGTCATCCAAGATGGCCACCGACTGGTCAAAAGGTTGTTCTTTTACTAAAGATTTCAAAGGACTTCTTCTTGTGAACTGCTTGGCCGATATTGACCAAACTTAACTGAAATGGTTTGTTGGTGAAGCCTGTTCATTTTTGTCAAAATGGAGGTCATCACCAAATCCAAGATGTCCGCCGTTGAAAAGTAGGTCAAATTGTCAAAAAATCTTCTTCTCACAAACCACCAGGCCGATTTCGACGAAACTGTATGAATGATCGATAGTTAACGCTGATTCAGATTTGTTCATATGGTGGCCTCTGGGTCAAAAATGGTCATGGCCCGAGGGGTCAAATAGGAGTCAAATTTTATTTTTGACCGAATATGGTCATTTTATATATCAAATCGAAGGTATAGCAGTAAATCACATGCACATTCGCAATATATGTTGGATCAGAAGGTATCAACAAATTCTGTGGAACATTTGAAGTTGTAAGTGAAGAGTCTTTGTGAAATCAAGATGACCACTATGGAGGCTTTTAGGTGAGCGATACAGGCCCATTTGGGCCTCTTGTTTTATTAGCTCACCTGAACGAAGCTCATGTGAGCTATTGTTGACGGAATGTGTCGTCGTCGTCCGTCGTCGTCCGTGAACATTTTCAAACGTCTTCTCCTCGGTAACCATTAGGCCTATAGTCACCAAACTTCATGGTCAAGGTCCTTAGGTAGGGGGATTACAAAATTGTTAAAATGACGTCATTACGTAATCCAAGATGGCCGCTGTCTAAAAATAGCACAAATTCTTCAAAAATCTTCTTCTCAAGAACCGCCAACCGGATTTCGACAAAACTTGGTAGGAATGATCGATGTACAATGCTCTTTCAAAGTTGTTAAAATGGTGACCCCGGGGTCAAAAATGAGTGGCCCGTGGGGTCAAATTGGGGTCAAATTTTATTTTTGACTGAATATGGTCATATCATATATCAAATCGAAGGTATCAATGAGGCGATCACTCTGGTGCATTTTTTGTCGAAATCGGATGGTTATGTCATCCAAGATGGCCGCCGAAAGGTCAAAAGGTCGTTCTTTTATTAGAGATTTCAAAATTCTTCTTCACACGAACCACTTGACCCATGGTGGCCAAACTTCACAGTTATGGTTCATGGGTGAAGCCTTTTCAGATTTGTTAAAACGGAGGTCGTCGCTAATCCAAGATGGCCGCCGTCTAAAAATAGCACAAATTCTTAATAAATCTTCTTCTCATGAAGCGCCAGCCGGATTTCGATGAAACTTGGTAGGAATGATCGATGTACAATGCTCTTTCAAAGTTGTTAAAATGGTGACCCCGGGGTCAAAAATGGGTGTGGCCTATGGGGTCAAATTTAGGTCAAATTTTATTTTTGACCGAATATGGTCATGTCTATATCAAATCGAAGGTATCAAAGAGGCGATCGCTCTGGTACATTTTTTGTCGAAATTGGATGGTCATGTCATCCAAGATGGCCACCGAAAGGTCAAAAGGTCATTCTTTTATTAGAGATTTCAAAATTCTTCTTCACACGAACCGCTTGGCCCATGGTGGCCAAACTTCACAGTTATGGTCCATGGGTGAAGCCTTTTCAGATTTGTTAAAACGGAGGTCGTCGCTAATCCAAGATGGCCGCCGTCTAAAAATAGCACAAATTCTTAAAAAATCTTTTTCTCATGAACCGCCAACCAGATTTCGATGAAACTTGGTAGGAATGATCGATGTAGAATGCTCTTTCAAAGGTGTTAAAATGGTGACCCCGGGGTCAAAAATGGGCATGACCCGTGTGGTCAAATTTTATTTTTGACCTAATATGGTCATGTCATCTATAAAATTGAAGGTATTGTTGAGGCGATTGCTCTGGTGCAATATTTGTCGGAATCGGATGATTATATCATCCATGATGGCCTCCAAAAAGGTCCATTTATTCGAGATTTTGAACGTCTTTTTCTCAGGAACCACATGGCCGATGCTGGCCAAACTTCATAGTAAGTTAAGATCCTTGGGTGAAGCATTTTCAGATTTGGTAAAATGAGAGTCATCGCTTAATCCAAGATGACCATCATCTAAAAATAGCACAATTTTTTTAAAACACATATGAACTCAATTTCACATTCTCCTCTGGTGTTCATGGAGTCAGGTGAGCGAATTAGGGCCATCATGGCCCTCTTGTTAAATTTTCGACAACATGGTATTTATCAAAATAGTATGAAAATGTATCGGCAGTCCTATGTGACGTCCATACACTATGGACGTCACATAGGACTGCCAATACAGTTTCACACTATTTTGATAAAGACCATATGGTCGAAAATTTAATAAAAAGAGTGCCTTTAAAACAATGTATATTGATATATATTACGTATCAGCTACATGTGTATTCTGTTTCACATCGCAAATGCTGAGAAAGGTTTGCCATTATTTCTACGTTGTCATATTTTACACTGCCGCCTGTGCAAATATTTCTCAATTTATTTATTTCGAAATGCTTCAATATTGGGCTTGATTGGCTGAGCCTGAGTTTTACTACGGCGCTGCGTCAGACAATCAAATTACTTGATTGCAAGTTGGCATGTTCAATAGATATTCAAACGTTGATACCATTGGCAAGATTAACGCGGCCGGTTGTGTAGAACTTTCCCCGTCTCTATATGACCTTAGCTGTTGCTGGGACGTCAAACCCTTTTACTTTTTCACTTTGTGTAGAACTTTACATACAATGTAGTTTGTGTAGAGGCTTCCGTCTAAGAAGTGGGTATGGGGACGTATGCGAACAGCGTAGACCCAGATCCGACTGCGCGGATGCGCAGTCTGATCTGAGCCTAGCCTGTTCGCCGTTCAGCTACTGAAGTAGACTGTCCGTCGTTAGAAAAAAACCAGTTGATTATAATCACACAGAGTGAATGTGTATAGGAATATCTAGACTTGTTTCAAATGTGTGAAGGTACGTTTTTTGGCCGGGTGCTGTACTTTTCCGTTGTTTGTTTTTCTGTATCTCTCCCCCCTCTCTCTCTCTCTCTCTCTCTCTCTCTCTCTCTCTCTCAGTATTTCCATCTCTCTCTCTCCCTCTCTCTCTCTCCCCCTCTCCATTTCCTTCTATTCTACTCATAGTGGCATCTACGTAGTAAAGTGTGTCTGTCAGTGGGACATGGGGCTCATGGCGTTTGTTTACAGGTCAGCAGTTGATAACCCCTGAAATCTGAGAGGCATCACATGTGCTTCAATAGCTAACTGGCGAAGGGTTCATGCCCTGATTAGACTGACCCTGATGATAGCCAGAACATTCGGGTTCGGGACTGGTCATTATTTATCGCGCGGGGGGGGGGGGGGGGGGGGGGGGGGGGGGGGGAGGGGGGGGGGGGGGGGGGGGGGGGGGGGGGGGGGGGGGGGGGGGGGGGGGGGGGGGCTGGATGAAATGCTGGGGGGCCCCGAAAATATCGACTGCGCCAGAGGGGGGGGGGCCCGAAAATTTTCACAGATATTGAGGGGGGGGCCTCCAAATTTTTTAAAAAATTCATGGAGGGGGGGGGCCTTGAAAAACATCTGTGCACTCTGATCAGGGTCTACACTGGTTGCCATTCAGTCAGTGACACATCTATCATACACAGTTTAGATCCTTTTTAACAAAAAGTATTTGGATTGCCCCAAAATAGTGTCCGAATAATTAGGGTAAATACCAAGTCCAAGAACTGGACATGCTGCAGTAGCGGATTCAGGGGGGGGGGGGCCCGGGGGGGGGGGGGCCCAGGGGGGGGGGGGCCCAGCCCCCCCTTCAGAAATCCCGATTTGTTACGAAATATTGAGCGTAGAATGCAGGAAATGGCTTCCTCAATTCAAAAAATTTCCGGGGGGTCATGACCACCCGGACCCCCCTACCCAACTCCCTCAGCCGCTCAGTCGAAGCATCATGCAATTGAATATATTACCATCCGAATGGCCAGTTTACATGGGGTGGGGTTGAGTTGGGAGCATAGGTGGGGGGGGGGGCCTCGAAAAATATCTATGATGGAATAGGGGGGCCCTGAAAATTTAGCTAAAACTACTGGGGGGGCCCTAGAAAAAAAATCAGATTATTGGAAAAATTCATCCAGCCCCCCCCCCCCCCCCCACCCCCCCTCCCCCCCCCCCCCCCCCCAGCGATAAATAATGACCAGTCCCTTAGGTGAATGCATCAATATGCATCTGCACTGGTCGCAGGTCATAGTCCCATTTTCCCCAGTTACACACACAGATTAGTTTTTATCGATGTATTCTGATATATTTTAATGACAGTATATATTTTCTATACCCTTTTTATTGAACCATTATTTCTCCTTTTACCTTTGCTATTCATTCCTGTGTCTACCTCAGTCTTTGAATATATTTATATGGTATCGAACCCGAACTTTATAGTTTACACCGGGCAATTTAACTGTGTACAAACGCAGAAAAATCCGTTACTTATAGCTGTTTTATATACCCAGAACATTTCTGTCTGTCTGTATGTCTGTCTGTCTTTCTGCCCGGGTGCACAATGTTAGATTGCCTTAGATGGCTGGAGGTGTGGCCTAAGACAAAAGAAAACAATGTAACTTATTCCGTAACCACTTAAAACTATTGTTTCGTAGGTTGTCATTCGTTTGTTTGAAAACAATGGATCTACCGCCTTTAGAAGGGGTGTATCGTTCGTCTGTTCATCTGTCCGTCTGTCTGTTCGCCTGTCTGTCAGTCCCTAGATTTGCGTTGAAGTTTTCGGTGACCTACAATCTATGTAACCGTAAACCGTAAGTGGGATTGGCTTGTCATTCTTATTTTCATTCTATAGCCCACCCATGTGACACCTATGGTCAAGGTCAAATGACATACACATTTGTGTTAGCGTTTCTGAGTAGTACATCTTCCATCAGTGTTACCGATTTCTTGAGTTTAGTTAGCCGTTATAGTATAGAAAGATTTGAATGATTTTCGCTCGAAAAATAAAAATAATCCTCTTAGGTTAGCACAGAAGTATATGTTGTTACCACTCATTGGAACCGTCTCGTCGAGACGGTTCCAATGAGTGGTAACAACATATACTTTCGACAAGAGGTAATAAAAATAGCGAAAACAGTAGGAACGTTTACTCAATTGGCATAACATTTGTGCTAATCCCTACACGTACGTATGTACAAAAACAGGCCTTACTAATTACATTAGTAATACAATATGTTTAATCTGAGCAATCTGTACATTGTTTGTGTTTTCCTGACGTCACTGAACGCTGTTATTTGCTGTGCTTGCACTATTCTAGTTGCACACAAGTTCTTGTGCCTCAATCGTGCTGTAGGGCCTGGGTGAACAACATGGAAGAACACGCTTGCTTTTAAACCTTAGACTACCAGACTGAATGTAGTTTTAATGTCCAGGGGCCCGTTTCACTAAACTTTGTATGACTAAAATGTTCGTAAGTGCAAAATTATGATAGTCTGTAAATTTCACATTAACAATGGTTTCTTGTAAACAATTATTGGATTTACATTTATTGAGCATAGGCTGCATATGCAGCCTATGCTCAATAAATGTAAATCCATCAATTGCAATTTACAGACGATCCTAAATTTGCACTTACGAACATTTTAGTCGTACACAGTTTAGTGAAAAGGCCCCAGGTACCATAATGAGGACTACTTTGCTAACATACAGAATAATAGTATGTGATAATGTCACGTGCATATAAATAGGCTTCCCATGTTAGTGCCCAGGTACAATAATAATAAATACGTCATTCAAATAGAATATATATGTTATAATAGCATTTACGAACCAACTACCATTGTCGATTGACTGCTAAGGTACGGTACCTTGAAGAAGAATATGTTATACTGTCACTTTGAAGTCGCCCTACGTTCTAAGCCAATCGCTGGCCAGTATCGCGCTCCACTTATTTCACACATTGCAAGTGTTAACCCCCCCAATAAGTTACAATTTACCAGATTTAATGGAGAATAACATACTCCCCACAACTGGTATATTTGTATTAAAGACATATCGTGGCTTTACTGGACTTGTATTTATTATATTCCCACAGAAATTTGTTTTTAAATTCCAATATTTATGACTACCTGTTCGATATGAATCACATTTAATTCCTTAAAACTCATATATGTAAACACAACCTTACATTTACAATGGCTATTGTTTGTATGTACCTTCAGCTAATAAGGACCAGGGCCTATCGGGTCAGGCGGATGGCGACATTGGATGTTGTGGCTACATCTTGATGGCCATATCCATCGTGATCCTCGTCATCTTCTTTCCATTCTCCCTCATCTGCTCCCTCAAGGTAAGTCGTCGTCTAGAACCAATGTAACATTTACAGGCGGGACATTTTGCTCCACGGAGCTCTTGTAATGTCCAGGGGCCCGTTTCACTAACCTTCGTACGAATAAAATGTTCGGTAGTGCAAAATTATGATATTCTGTAAATTTCACATTAGCAATGTGTTCTTGTAAACAATTTACAGTCTATTCTAACTCTGCACTTACAAACATTTTAGTCTTAAGAACTTTAGTGAAACGGCCCACAGATCTCTGTGTCTACCAAGTGCATGAACATAATTATTGTGACAGTGTATCTCACTGCACACTGGTGTAATCCAATTTTTACTTGTGAGATACAATGATTTTAGTATATACGTATATATTTGTGGCCATATTTGAAGAAATGGGGCTTATGGGTTTTGCGACCAATGTAAAGCAATATCAGACTGTGCCAGCATAGCCTCAGGGATCAGTTGACAGGGTGAAGTGAGTGAAATTCTCTCCCTAAATTGTCTCACTTCTCCCTATTTTGAGTTGAGGGAGAAGTTTTTCACTATATAAAACAACAATTTTGGCAAAAATGGTCTATTTTCTCAATTTTTTAGTGAAAACTTCTCCATATTTTGAAGGGCTAGCTTGAACCCTGAGCCTGATCAGGATCTACACTGTTCGCCATTACAACAATGAAACACCCCCCATGCTTCTAAACCAGCAATACAGATCGCTATTAGGCTACAGGAGTGTCATATTTGATCAGAAACTACACTGGTCCAAAATCCCATAAGCCCCATTGCTCCAGTCACAGCCACATATAAGTAGTGTGCCCAAATGTGCAACTGCTAGATACACTCGATAGTTGGTTACCAAGGGCCTGTTTCACTAAACTTTGTACGACTAAAATGTTGGTAAGTGCAAATTTAGGATCGTCGGGAAATTTCAATTAATGGATTTACATTTATTGAGCATAGGCTGCATATGCAGCCTATGCTCAATAAATGTAAATCCAATAATTGTCTACAACAAAACATTGTTAATGTGAAATTTACAGAATATCATAAGTTTGCACTTACGAACATTTTAGTCGTACAAAGTTTAGTGAAACGGTCCCCAGGGTCGGATCCATGTTGGGTCACTAGTGCACACAGTGGGTGGTGGTCGGGCGAATGAGATGGCGTAAATTAACGGTATGGGTTCCTCCTTATAGGAATCACGATTTGCCTCGTTTGGCCCTCAGGTACGTTTTTATCTTTGGCTCTTTAGTTACCTGGGATTTGAATTGGGTTATTGTCCATTATAAAAGTAGTAAGATTATTACTGATCCTACTGCTTTTGGGAGGGGCCAAGTGATTCTGGTGTGGCGAGGACCTGGCATCAGATCAGGATTATTCTGATTTCAGGGCTGAATATATAGTTTTGTTACTGTAAATATTCAGTTCTGATTTTGGGATTTTTCCCCCATTTGTACATATACTTGAACATGTACATGTACTTGTACAGGTAATATATGGGATTTAGTACTAAACACATTGACCCGGCCTTAAATGACCTTAGCTGTTGATAGGCCGTTAAACCCCAACAAACAAACAAACAAACACTAGTGCACACCAGCTGGTAATCTGGGCGGGGTGCCGACTCGATACTCCAAGATTTAGGCTAGTTTCGGACAATCACCTATTCGATCGATTACGTACTAACACATTATGTGTGCAGAATCGTGTTCTCATGTATCAGGTATCAGGGGGACTCTGGTGATCACAATGACGTCAGACGAACAACATCTCTCGCCAGAGAGATATGCACATAGTCACACGATATGCACAATATGCGCAAAGACACATGATAGCCCAGAAATGGACACGTTTACTGGACACGTACATTTTTGGAGTATTTATTTCTTGGACGTATATGGCTTGGTTGTGGTACAGTGGTTAAAGCAGTAGCCTATTTCACCAATATTGCAAAGATAGCAAGATAAGTACACTTTGAGGGAGAAATTTTAAATTTTAGGATAAATTTATTAATTTTTAGCCAGGTTTTTTGAAAAAAAATCCAGGCTATTGGATTGGCGAAAGCCGGCAGGGGCGGAGCGCGGGCGGGCGCGGGCGGCGTGGGCGGCGGGCGGGCGGGGGGCGGCGTCCACAATCAATGTTAAGTTTTCGTGTTTGAGTCCATTTCTTTGTTACTGTACCACCTAGGACCACCAAACTTTCACAGCTTCATAATCAAGGTGCCCACCACATATCACTATCCAACATGTTACTTTTTTTTTAAATTGACCCATTTTTTCCGCGCAGTCGACTTAGCCATTTTCAATGTTAGGTTTTCGCGTTTTCAATGTTAAGTTTTCGTGTTTAAGTCCATTTCTTTGGTACTGTACCACCTAGGACCACCAAACTTTTACAGCTTCATAATCAAGGGGTGCCCACATATCACTATCCAACATGTTACTTTTTAGCCAGGTTTTTTGAAAAAAAATCCAGGCTATTGGATTGGCGAAAGCCGGGCGGGCTGGCGGCGGGTGGGCGGCGTCCACAATCAATGTTAAGTTTTCGTGTTTGAGTCCATTTCTTTGTTACTGTACCACTTAGGACCACCAAACTTTCACAGCTTCATAATCAAGGGGTACCCACCACATATCACTATCCAACATGTTACTTTTTTTTTAACTTCACGCATTTTTCCGCGTAGTCGACTTAGCCATTTTCAATGTTAAGTTTTCGTGTTTAAGTCCATTTCTTTGGTACTGTACCACCTAGGACCACCAAACTTTCACAGCTTCATAATCAAGGGGTACCCACCACATATCACTATCCAACATGTTACTTTTTTTTTAACTTCACGCATTTTTCCGCGTAGTCGACTTAGCCATTTTCAATATTAAGTTTTCGTGTTTAAGTCCAT
Source organism: Conchocele bisecta (assembly GCA_029237695.1). NCBI lineage: Eukaryota > Metazoa > Mollusca > Bivalvia > Lucinida > Thyasiridae > Conchocele > Conchocele bisecta. Next base: position 104,994,422 of record CM055271.1, read on the forward strand.
TTCTTTGGTACTGTACCACCTAGGACCACCAAACTTTCACAGCTTCATAACCAAGGGGTGCCTACCACATACAACTATCCAACATGTGACCATTTTTTTACCTTCACCTATTATTTCTACGTAATTGACTTAGCCATTTTAAACGTTAACTTTGTAACGTACGTCTGGTTAGAGTTTTTTGGTTAAAACTTTTTCGTTATACTATATCTCTGCAACTGCTTCGCCCATTACCTTGAAACTTCACATGGGTGTTTATCATCATCCATATTTTCATTCTAACCCCCAACCGTGTGGACCCTGTGCCCAATGTCAAGGTCAAATTACTTTGAATTTTTTTGTTAAAGTTTTTTTGTGTACTATATCTCTGCAACTGCTTCACACAATACCTTGATACTTCAAATGGTTGTTTATCATCATTGTCGCACCTGCTTGTGGAAAGCGCGATCCTGTGCCCAATGTCAAGGTCAAATTACTTTGAATGTTTTTGTTAAAGTTTTTTCGTGTACTATATCTCTGCAACTGCTTCACCCAATACCTTGATACTTCACATGGGTGTTTATCATCATTGTCGCACCTGCTTGCGGAAAGCGCGATCCTGTGCCCAATGTCAAGGTCAAATTACTTTGAATTTTTTTGTTAAACTTTTTTTGTGTACTATATCTCTGCAACTGCTTCACCCAATACCTTGATACTTCACATGGGTGTTTATCATCATTGTTGCACCTGCTTGCGGAAAGCGCGATCCTGTGCCCAATGTCAAGGTCAAATTACTTTTAATTTTTTTGTTAAATTTTTTTCGTGTACTATATCTCTGCGACTGCTTCACCCAATACCTTGATACTTCACATGGGTGTTTATCATCATTGTCGCACCTGCTTGCGGAAAGCGCGATCCTGTGCCCTATGTCAAGTTCAAATTACTTTGAATTTTTTGTTAAAGTTTTTTCGTGTACTATATCTCTGCAACTGCTTCACCCAATACCTTGATACTTCACATGGGTGTTTATCATCATTGTCGCACCTGCTTGCGGAAAGCGCGATCCTGTGCCCAATGTCAAGGTCAAATTACTTTGAATTTTTTTGTTAAACTTTTTTTGTGTACTATATCTCTGCAACTGCTTCACCCAATACCTTGATACTTCACATGGGTGTTTATCATCATTGTTGCACCTGCTTGCGGAAAGCGCGATCCTGTGCCCAATGTCAAGGTCAAATTACTTTTAATTTTTTTGTTAAATTTTTTTCGTGTACTATATCTCTGCGACTGCTTCACCCAATACCTTGATACTTCACATGGGTGTTTATCATCATTGTCACACCTGCTTGCGGAAAGCGCGATATCGTCGGCATTTTGGCATACGTCCGTCCGTTCGTCCGTGTGTCCGGTTAAAGTTTTTTTGTTAAAGTTTTTCCATCTACTATATCTATTTTTTTAGTGTCCATGCCTCGCCCCAAGGCGCGACATGCAGGCCACGGCCATCTAGTCTACAAAAAGTGGGTATAATTATGTTATCCAAGTGTCTATGCTTGGAAAAAACCTGGCCTTCGTGGCTTTGCCTCGTTTCTTGTTTTTAACTTGACCCATTTTTTCCGCGTAGTCGACTTAGCCATTTTCAATGTTAAGTTTTCGTGTTTGAGTCCATTTCTTTGTTACTGTACCACCTAGGACCACCAAACTTTCACAGCTTCATAATCAAAGGGTGCCCACCACATATCACTATCCAACATGTTACTTTTTTTTTACTTAAAGACCCACTTTTTTCCGCGTAGTCGACTTAGCCATTTTCAATGTTAAGTTTTCGCGTTTTCAATGTTAAGTTTTCGTGTTTAAGTCCATTTCTTTGGTACTGTACCACCTAGGACCACCAAACTTTCACAGCTTCATAATCAAGGGGTGCCCACCACATATCACTATCCAACATGTTACTTTTTTAGCCAGGTTTTTTGAAAAAAAATCCAGTCTATTGGATTGGCGAAAGCCGGGCGGGCGGGCGGGCGGGCGGGCGGGGGGCGGGGCGTGGGGCGGGGGCGGCGTCCACAATCAATGTTAGTTTTTCGTGTTTGTTACCATTTCTTTGTTAGTGTACCACCTAGGACCACCAAACTTTCACAGCTTCATAATCAAGGGGTGCCCACCACATATCACTATCCAACATGTTACTTTTTTAGCCAGGTTTTTTGAAAAAAAATCCAGTCTATTGGATTGGCGAAAGCCGGGCGGGCGGGCGGGCGGGCGGGCGGCGTCCACAATCAATGTTAAGTTTCTCGTGTTTGAGTCCATTTCTTTGTTAGTGTACCACCTAGGACCACCAAAACTTTCACGGGCTTCATAATCAAGGGGTAGCCCAGGCCACATCGATCACTATCCAAAATGTTACTTTTTTTTTAACTTGACCCATTTTTTCCGCGCAATCGACTTAGACATTTTCAATGTTAAGTTTTCGCGTTTTCAATGTTAAGTTTTCGTGTTTAAGTCCATTTCTTTGGTACTGTACCACCTAGGACCACCAAACTTTCACAGCTTCATAATCAAGGGGTGCCCACCACATATCACTATCCAACATGTGACCATTTTTTTACCTTCACCTATTATTTCTACGTAATTGACTTAGCCGTTTTCAACGTTAACTTTTTAGCGTACGTCTGGTTAAATTTTTTGGTTAAAACTTTTTTGTTATACTATATCTCTGCAACTGCTTCGCCCATTACCTTGAAACTTCACGTAGGTGTTTATCATCGTCCATATTTTCATTCTAACCCCCAACCGTGCGGCCCCTGTGCGCAATGTCAAGATCAAATTACTTTGAATTTATTTGTTAAAGTTTTTTCGTGTACTATATCTCTGCAACTGCTTCACCCATTTTTTTTTTTTACCTTAACATTACCTTCATACTTCACATGGGTGTTTATCATCATTGTCGCACCCGCTTGCGGAAAGCGCGATATCGTCGGCATTTTCGCATACGTCCGTCCGTCCGTCCGTGTGTCCGGTTAAAGTTTTTTTGTTAAAGTTTTTCCATCTACTATATCTATTTTTTTAGTGTCCATGCCTCGCCCTAAGGCGCGACATGCAGGCCACGGCCATCTAGTCTACAAAAAGTGGGTATAATTATGTTATCCAAGTGTCCATGCTTGGAAAAAACCTGGCCTTCGTGGCTTTGCCTCGTTTCTTGTTATTATACTGAATTTATTACATTATTACAGCCATTTTAATAATAATTCTGCATACTTTTAATCATCAAATGTATGCAGTGGTTAGTTCTATATGAAAAAATGCATTTCGGGAATAATAAATGATTACTCCCTCAAAGTTTACTTTGCTAGATAAGTATACATTGCAATGTTGATGAAATCGGCTACAGGGATTGTGGATTCAATCCCTGCTCTATGCATGCATACTTCATAAGTAGTCCTATGCCACTAATGTTGCTTCTCTATATGTCCTTGGCTGTTGCTCGGCCGCTGATCCAGTTAATTTTCACTTAATGTAACACAAGACTTTACCATCCATCCAGGACTTGAGAAGCCATTAACCCTTTCAAAACTAAATACATGTACCTCTATATATGTGTTTGCACACAGTGTAGAAGATGTATATTAGCCGGCTCGTAATGAGCCGTCTCATCAGGATCTGCAATTTTTTGGCAATTAATTTTCATATCTTTTATAAAAAAAATATACTCCTTTTCATAAATGGGCTAGTCTAAAAATCACAGACCATTGGATTGGTCGAAAACATCATATCAAATCAATTCTAATTACTTAGGGGTGAAAGGGTTAAATATGGTTTATATTTTTCACTGTACGATCGGGATTTCAAACCATCGATCCTACCGACAACGACCTAGCATTTCAGCACTCTTGTGCTACACACTGCCGCCATTTGGGTCGATGGTTCGAAACCCAGACAGTTACCCAAGAAAACTAACCAGACATCCTGGCATATGTTAAATGCTTGAACATGTTGTATTTATGTTCCCAGATCGTTCAAGAATACGAAAGAGCTGTCATCTTTCGGCTTGGCAGAGTCGTGGCTGGTGGAGCTAAAGGGCCCGGTAATGACTGAGAAACGCCATGTGATTTTGTACCTTCGGAAATCTGCGGAATTTCATGAAATACATTTCCAAAATTTACAATATTTTTCAAAAATAAAGTCTAAAGTTGACAGAATTATCAGAGTACACGCCGGAATATAATTCCGCATGTACTCTGAAACCTTTGTCAACTTTTGACCCCATTTACGGAAAATATCGTACATTGTGTAAACGTATTTCATGAAATTACACAGATGTCCGAAGGTACAAAATCACATTACGTGTCTCATGTTTGTTTTCGTTATTTTGCAAACAATCATGCGATCCTCCATGACCTCTGATTTATAATTGTATACTTCAAGTATGACTCACAGCCGTGTCACCTAAATGTACATGTACATATTATCTAGAGTGGAACCCCTTTAAACCGGACACTCGGGACAATATGGATGTTTAACTTAGATGTGTTTCACTGTTATGTATCTCTGATGACAATGATTTTTAATGATTGCAAAACATTAGAATGTGTCATGAAGTAACTTACCGGCCTAACATGTGACGCTAACTGGAGAAATGGGGCTTATGGGTAATGCAACCATTGTAGATCCAGATCACCTGCACATCCGTCAAGTCTGATCAGGATATGTGCTGTTTGCCAGTACATCAATGAAACACCCGCCATGCTTGTAACAAGCAATACTAGTATATATGTAGATGAGTGTGTTTTCAGGTTACTTGGGTCTGCTATTTGATCAGGAGCTACACTGGTCACAAATCACACAAGCCCCATTTCTACAGTCACAGCCACAAATGACTAGTTGTTGACAGGCCGTTAAACAGCATTACGTAAATACAATAGAACCTATATAAACTGGACACACATGTAGTCCCTGTATCCTTAATTGTATGACTTTCATTGTCATCTATCTCTGATGATAAGGCCTGTTCATGTTCGCAAAGCACGCCCACATACATTAACATATTCATATGTCTAATTTACAGTGGAACATCTATAAAGCGGACACCCTGGGGACCGCCCAGGGTTGCCCGGTGTATAGAGGTTTCACTGTACATACATTATTTGCAGGTCTGTTTTTCCTGTTTCCTTGTGTGGACACATTTAAATCCGTCGACTTGAGGGTTTTCTCATACGACATCCCGCCCCAAGAAGTGAGTACATTTTACATAGAGAATGTCAGGATACATGTCTTTTGATATCAAGTTTATCATGCAAGGCTAGGAAACGCGTAGGAATTCCTACTGTTTCCGAGCAGCCGAGCCTGATAAACTTGATATCAAAAGACACTAGGCTGGTATTCTATTCATCAGGTAACGTTTAATGCTAGCAGGTGATCGATAGGATTAGGAAACGCATAGGAATTCCGAAGCTCACTCAGTAGGCACACAGTGTTCTCTAGTATGGGAATTAAATAAGTGTATAATTGTGTCACTATTCCACGTGTATAATTGTGTCACTATTCCACCAGTTCTAAAAATTACAAGTGCCCGCTATACAGATATAATCATTTAGTAAATATTATTTTACTGATAGTGACGCGCGGTGGTATCAGGCTATTTTCATATGCAAATGAGGCATGATGTTTTTTAATTATTTACACTAATTAAATGCGTAACCTAAACAAATATAATGAGGCATGATTGTTTTTAATTATTTATACTAATCACCTGGATTTTTTTTTTTCTTGACAGATTATTAAGTATGATCATTGCACGTCAAAAAATAAATACACAGTATATAGTAAATATATAGTAATGTCCGTTAGTATTTTAATCAAACACGGTTATCGGCCATGATATCAGTGTGGACATTTACGTCATATATAAAATGTATAATAATGCCAATTAATACGTCGGGTAATGGTGAATGAATGTTTATTTTGCAAGAACACGTCTCAGATGATGTCTCTGATATAGAGAACAGTTTGTGCCTACTGACTGGGCATCTACCTTTAATAAGGAAGAAAAACAATAATACAGTTGTAAAAGTAAAATACGAATTGAATCGAAATCTGGAGGTATAATACTATCTGGAGCTCCGTATATCCCTTTTTTTTTTGTAATGTTATCGCTTACTAATACCATTTATCTACAATACATGTATACATTGCACCATTTGTCGTAGATTCTCTCCAAAGACAGCGTCACCGTAGCTGTAGACGCCGTGATTTACGCCCGCATATTTGACGCCACTATGTCCATCATCAACATAGAAAATGCACACGCCTCTACTAAACTTCTGGCTGCAACGACCCTAAGGAACGTTCTTGGGACCAAAAACCTCGCGGAAATGCTGAGCGAGCGAGAGTCAATCGCGCACTACATGCAGGTATAGTGGAACCTCTCTAAACCGGACACCAAGAAAACACATGTGATCTTATTTTTATGAGTTTCTTGGTCCTTTATCTCAGATGATAATGTCTGTTCGTGATCGCATAGCACACAGCTGTTGCTCAGAATGATCAAATGCCTGAATTACAGTGAAACCTCTCTAAGCTGGACACCCTGGGGACCTCCCAGGGTGTCCAGCTTAGAGAAGTTTCACTGTATAATGAATAGATAAGTGTTATACTATACAAATGTTACTTGTGCTATTCTACGATTTTCTAATTACATGTATTATTATTATTATTATTATTATTATATGTTTCGCCCTGTCTCTCCGTCTGTCTGTCCCTTTATTTTTTTTAAAATTTCATATTACACACATGTATTACTTAGTAACGATACATCCTTCCACATTAATACAATTCCCGTCGCTACTGATCGATCGTCCGACCGTCTGTCTGTTTATTTTCAAATCACCTATAGGGACCCTACGTGTGTCGATAGACCACATTCTCTAGTTTAATAGTTCACCAAACTTGGTAGATCACGAGTAACTGCCATTGAGACATTTACTCTTGATTTCCCAAGTTCAGTGTAGCCTATTTAATAAATAACGTGTAACACAAGTAAAACACTGTAAAGTAAAGTACTGTGTATAGACCAGGTGCCCGTTTCACTAAACTTTGTACGACTAAAATGTTCGTAAGTGCAAAATTATGATAGTCTGTAAATATCACTTTAAATTTGCACTTACAAACATTTTAGTTGTAGGAAGCTTAGTGAAACGGCCCCAGCGTTGTAAATTTGTTGAATGAGTCGTAAGGTACATACATTTCTGGGTATGTTCCAGTTGTGGTATAAGGTACATACATTTCTGGGTATGTTCCAGTTGTGGTATAAGGTACATACATTTCTGGGTATGTTCCAGTTGTGGTATAAGGTACATACATTTCTGGGTATGTTCCAGTTGTGGTATTAAGGACATGGTACATTAGAACCCGTGCTATGCCTATGTTTTGGAATAAAGCGACACGTTCAGGGTTTGAGCCCTTTTTGTGTTAAAACTCATTCAAATATGCGACTTAACGTCGGGCAAAATGTCCAGTATATTTAATGTGGTCCTTTTTCGTCCACGACGTTCTAGAAACAACATTGTAGACCTAAACCAGACACACAGACAACTTGATAAAAAATTACAATGTAGCCTATAGCTGCATGGAGCAATGTTTATGTGAATGTGTATGAAACAATAGTCATGTTACAATAGCTTATTTAGTATCATAGTAATGTATGTGTGCTCAGGGGGTCTGTTGGCTAAATCCAACAAACTTCTTCTATTTAACCAAGCTTATTCCGTATTTGAGTACTGATACAGTTGTATACATGTAACAATGGCATCTTTCAAAATCGGACAACCTGGTCACATCCTCCAGTCCATTATGAAAGGTATTACTGTATCGGATTCATTCACACAATGATTTTCACATGTGCAATTTGCCTCTTTTGACATAATACACATTGTTCATGCAGATCATGCAAGTTTGTTTATTCCTTGCCTTGTGGTAGACTCCCTGAGGCTTGTACCTCTATGTCAGAAAAGCGGACGTTAAACCCTATTCACTCACTCACTCACTCCTTGCCTTGTGTAGTGTGTTAGATATCAGTAGTGTCACATTCAATGAATTACCAATTTCTTCTCACATCCATAGCAATACATATGAAACCACATCGCTTTTTATTTGCACGTATGACTAATTTATAGTATAGAAAATAGGAGCAGTATACCCAGATAACACAAAGCAAGAAATAAATAATATTAATGCAGCTGCGGAATAATATGTGGCTGTGACTGGAGAAATGGGGCTTATGGGTTTGTTGTTGTATGTTGGCTGGCTGATTTGGTACTATAAAAATGCCCATATTACATCAGTACGTGTGAACAGATTTTTATGTTATTCTTAAGTGAATCTGTTGGTGATAATATTTACTATTTAAACTACAGTGAAATCACGATGGCTCGAAATGCCACGGGACCGCACATTTTGTTCGAGTGATCGCATCTTTCGAGCCATCGCATCTTTTCGATTTTGTTTTTTTTATTTTTTTTTTTTTTTTATTGTTTATTTGCCGACTACTGTTCCTGTCGGAATTAGGACTAAAGAAAGCACAATAGAATGTATCCATGTTTTAGATGATTATAATATTTATTCGCAGATTAGTTATCATGTGAAATTAAATAAACTACATGTATTTACAAAACTGTCTTTATTTCAATTATTATCAAAGTCAAAAAGGAGAAAAGGTCCAGTATTCACTATAAATAGCGGCGCACTTTAATTAATGCAGCAAGTGGTTGTGACGTCACTCGAAACAGTGGTCTTTTCAATGGGCATTTGTTGTTGTAACTCCCGGGTAGCCTCTCGAATAACACGGGAGTTAAAACGAAAAACGACCAATGACTTACGACAGACTATTAAATGCTCCGAGTGGACGAAACCCAGAATATGTAATAAATTGTCAAATGCCATTGAGCTGTTATGGGACACAAAACAACAACAAATTAAGAATACAATAACTTTTATTTCACAAATAATGTACAAACATAACAATAAATAAGTTTCCACAAATTATGTTGAAAGTTTCCGAATAATCTAATATAGAATTCACAAAACGATCGCCATCAACAACGTTAACGATTAAGTTGCACCACTTTAGGCAATTAACTGCACTTGAAAATAAATCACATTTCACAGACAGGTAGAGCGCGGCTCGGCCTTTGGTCGGAATAACTCGGACACGGAGGTGTGAAAATTAGCCAAACACAAACTTCGACATCAATTTCGAGTCATCATATAGCAAAATAGCGAGAAATGTGTCCGCGGGACTTGACAATTGTTTCGAGCGATCGCATTTTTCGAGGAGTTGCATTTCGAGCAATCGCATGTAAAATACATTACACATATAGGGAAAATTATTGGGACCGCGACGCCATTTCGAGCGAGCCTGACATTACGAGCCATCGCATTTCGAGCCATCTCGATTTCACTGTATTAACACGTATTCAATTGTTGAAGATTTTGCCAGAATCTCACTGGCACAATAATATTATTTTACAAAATTCTGAATAGACTTGGTACATTGGTCCTACCAGCTCAATCCCGCATTTCTTGTATTATGTTAATTTAATTGTCTTTGTATGGTATATCGTCAGATTATCCGTTATTTCAAACGATAAAGTATGCATTATTTGAATGCTTAGTAGGCAATTACAGGATTGTATGTATAGTATAATATATTGGCACCGAATAGAGCTCTCCATACTGTCGACATATCCTAGTCGATTTTGTGCTATTCCGATTCACAATGTCAAATTATTTATGAAATGTAAGTTCCTGTTCAATGAATTCACTATTAGTTCACTATTTTAGGAATCCTTGGACGACGCAACGGATCCTTGGGGTGTCAAGGTTGAGAGAGTTGAAGTGTAAGTATTGACTGGAAAAAGTTAAACAAAATTAAGGATGCACGAGTAAGGTGCATACATTGAATAATGCCTTAGGTCACATCAGTCGTTTAGTTTACAGAGTACTATTAGCTAGCATCAATTGTGTATGTGGACTTGCATTTTCAAACTACAATATTTATACACAGACCGTACTAACTAATACGTTGTTTTTGTCGATGAAACAATAAAGGAACTGAAGAAACCGTTTAAACTGTCCACATTATGCTTTCACAAAATGCTGTTTGGACTTACATATGCCCCAGTAACATTTCAAAAGTTAATGAAATGTACAGGTATGAAATTACAACAGTTATCATGTGCGTGATGTGCAATGATATAAAAATGGATGATGTTAGTAGTATCTCGGTCAACATGAAGCTGTATTGTATTCACACACGTGTAATCTAAATTACCGATAGATTCAAGCATACACTGTCTGTTTGGTTCACAGTGGTTTGATGAAGAAGACGAGTATTTTATAACACATAGAGCATCTTCCATAAGTCATGATTTAATGAATTATTAAATCCGTCATCGAGTGTTAATACATGTCATTTTTAATCAACACAAATTCCACCACAAAAATATTTACACAATTCCCTAACATTTGATTGGCCCGTAGCAAGTCTGTCCAAAATTGATATCTCAGTAAACTCCCACACCAAACTACTTTCCGTAACCGTGAGGCGCAGTTAAAATAATTCTTAAGAAAACGGAAAATAAACACATTTTCTTGATGAATTTATTTCAAATTCTGGAATTATAAGGAATGAATGGCCTTTTTGTGGAATTTATCGGGGTATAAACTTGGAAAAGTCGCGGGAATACTGGACGAAGGCCTAAATTTCACAAAAAGGCCATTCATTCCTATAATATTTCCATTTTTTTATTAAACTATTGTATCATGGTTCCTAATACACCATGTCATCCACTGTGAAAGCCAATTTTGTACAATAAATTATGCTAAGTTAATTGTTAACTGCAACAGTGACATAAACTAAATTAATACTTACGTGATACATGTATATTGCAGTAAGGATGTCCGTCTGCCTGTTCAGATGCAGAGGGCTATGGCAGCGGAGGCGGAGGCAGCGAGAGAGGCTAGGGCGAAGGTAGGTTACGTTATCTGGATATCATTTTTTTTTTTCAATGAACAAAGTACAGATTTGTATGTCAGTTCATACGCATGGATACATTACAATGAACAGTCTGAATAATAATTACATACCGTATTAATAAATAATAGAGATTTTTTTTATAGTGTGTTTGGATTATGTGATTGTTATAGGTCGCGTATTTTTATGAGAAAAAAGACGTGAACAAAGGTTATCAAAATGTTATAACAAAATAAAATATTGAAACGGACATCTATTACATGGGCTGGGCTGATATTGGTATATTGGTACATATAGCAGATGAATGTTTTACGTATTTATTTCTATAAAGTCACTCCATTTTGAATGGAAAATATCTAGTTTATCCTTAATAGTAGCAATAGTCGATGGTTGTGTTTCATTTGCACTTTAAAATAATACATTTTGCTAGAAGAAATAAAAAGCTGATAAGCATTGTTTTATTTTTGCAGTTAACCCTCGCGTTACAAAATGATATAGTTTCATATGTTAAATTACTATTGTAGTCTAGCCTACATGTTTGCGATAGCAGGTTGCATTCTCAAAACATATGCTTATTCGAAACCACATTGATAGGACAGGATTCACTTAAGTTTGATGGTTTTAATTTGCATTTGAATAGAAAGGTATTGTTTAGAATTAATCTCATCAAATATTTGTACTGGAATGCTCTAAGTGTTGTGCTGATTGTGCTTTTATATTATATGACAATGAAAAAATGTATTTCCATTCGATATCTTGTTTATTTAATTTGTTTTCCCATTTGATTATATGTTTTTGTTGTGCTAATCTCAATTTTTATACGCCTGTTGGTAAAAACGGGACGTATTATGTATTCATCTTGGGCAGGCGGTCGGGCAGGCGGGCACAGCTTGTCCATGCATTAACTCAAGTCCTACTTGACGGATTGTAACCAAATTCAGTATACATGTTTATCACGGCAAGACGAAGAAGCCTATTGATTTTTAAAATGTCTGATGACTTATCTCCCCTTGGCGGCAATTTTTATTTTTCGCACTCTATCCTTGTCCACGCAATAACTCAAGTTCTACTTCACCGCTCGTAACCAAATTCGGTAAATATGTTTATCATGACAAAACGGAGAAGCCTATCGATTTTGAAAAATCTCCGATAACTTATCTCTCCTTGGCGGCCATTTTTAATTTTCGCAGTATTTATCCTCAATAACTCAAGTTCTACTTCACCGATCATTACCAAATTCGGTATACATGTTTATCACGGCAAGACAAAGAAGCCTATTGATTTTGAAAAATGTCCGATGACTTATCTCCTCCTTGGCGGCCATGTTTAATTTTCGCATTCTGTATCCTTGTTAACTTTAGACATTTTTCTACATTTTTGTATTCAAATCTATATAGGGTACATAGTTTGTATGCACAACTCCTCTGAAACCATTCAGTCAATCGATCTGAGACTATAAAAACGTATTCTACACATATTGAAGATGTGCAACTTGGTGTTTTTATGCCGAAAACATATTTTTTAACAAAAATATCACCTTTTCCACTGAGCTATTTTTTCTACATTTTTGTATCCAATTCTATATAATTTCTACTTTACACATCTCTACCTAAAGTAGTGTACCTGTTATCACAACAACAGTGCTATAGATTTTTCAAATTCTCATTAATGTTTCTTGCCTTTGTGACAGCTTCACAATTCTGTATCTTCGCTTGCTGGCCCATCTTCGACGGGCGTATTTTGTGACTTACGGCACTCTTGGTTATTTTTTTATGTTTGAATTATGCCACAAAATTTCATGTGATATGTTAGCACATGAATAATTAAACTTAACTTTGCATCAATATGTTAATATATTGTTTAGGAACGTATATTGTTTTACAAGATGTTTGGTCGCATTAAGATTGCTTTTAAATAGTATATCACCACCATATTTATTTAGTTCCTTATTGTATGCAAGTTTTAACTGACTCTGTTTACCCTTTGAACATTGTATCCATGAACAGTTTAGTGAATTGATAAATGCATGGATCTTAATCATTTTCAATCCACAGTTTTCATAGTTTTGTATTATAGATTGTTGTGCTATTTTATCTGGTTTACCGTCCCAGAGAAAGTTATACATCAAATCATTGATGTGTTTGATTGTTTCCTCAGCCGGATTCTCAAGGACTGTTCATATCATGTAACATAATATGAATAAAATATGTTGATACTAAGAACTGTTAAGGGGTATATTAGTCTTTAATACAGTTATTTTGCCAATTAATGTCAAGTTCCATTTTGTCCAGTGTATTAAACCGTTTTGAAATAACTTATGTTTTGGTACAGTAGAACTTCTCTAAACCGGACACTCTGGTGACCCCATTGTGCTTAATTATACCCCCCGCAACGAGTTGTGGGGGGTATACTGGAGTCAGGTTGTCCGTCCGTCCGTCCGTCCGTCCGTAAACTTAACATCAGAGAAATATTGTTATAACTTTATTTCCTTCATCTAAAATGCTTAATATTTCACACATGCATTCCTGTAAGGCTCTATTACCATACTGTGCCAAATCCACGACCGTCCAACCCCCGCTGATCCCAAGGTCAAGATCAAATACTTAGTACAAAACTTAACATCAGAGAAATATTGTTATAACTTCTATTTCCTTCATCTAAAATGCTTAATATTTCACACATGCATTCCTGTAAGGCTCTACTACCAAGCTGTGCCAAATCCATGACCGTCCAAGCCCCGCTGATCCCAAGGTCAAGGTCAAATACTTAGTCTCTTTACAAAACTTAACATCAGAGAAATATTGTTATAACTTCTATTTCCTTCATCTAAAATGCTTAATATTTCACACATGCATTCCTGTAAGGCTCTACTACCATGCTGTGCCAAATCCACGACCGTCCAACCCCCGCTGATCCCATGGTCAAGGTCAAATACTTAGTCTCTTTACAAAACTTAACATCAGAGAAATATTGTTATAACTTCTATTTCCTTCATCTAAAATGCTTAATATTTCACACATGCATTCCTGTAAGGCTCTACTACTATGCTGTGCCAAATCCACACCGTCCAACCCCCGCTGATCCCATGGTCAAGGTCAAATACTTAGTCTCTTTACAAAACTTAACATCAGAGAAATATTGTTATAACTTCTATTTCCTTCATCTAAAATGCTTGATATTTCACACATGCATTCCTGTATGGCTCTAATACCATGCTGTGCCAAATCCACGACCGTCCAACCCCCGCTGATCCCAAGGTCAAGGTCAAATACATGGTCTCTTTACAAAACTTTACATCGGAGAAATATGTTATAACTTCATCTAAAATTCTTAATATTTTATGCATGCATTCCTCTAAGGCTCTACTATCATGCTGTGACATATCCCCGCTGATCCTAAGGTCAAGATCACATACTTAGTCTCTTTACAAAACTTAACATCAGAGAAATGTGTTATAACTTCTATTTCCTTGCTCGGAATTGCTTCACATTCACGTTCGTGCCGCCCCGTGCAGGCACCGGGGCGGGATCAACTGATCCTGAGAATAGTGCTGCAGTAGCCATTGCTTGTCGTAAAAGGCGACTAAACTGGCTTAACGATTGGGTTCATACTTTCCGGAACCCACTATACCGGATTTGGCCCTCATGTGCATTTTTGGCTTTCTTGTATGTGAGAGTTGAGTCGGGCTATGCCCCATATATAAAAGTAAGATTAGCGCTAATCCTATTACTTTTAGGGGATGGGATAAATGATGCTGGTGTGGCGAGGGCCTGGCACCAGATCAGGTTGTTCTAATTTCAGGACTGAATATATATTTTGATTGTAAATATTGAGTTCTGAAATTGGGATTTACCCCCCTTGGACAGGTGGATACGGGACTCGACCCCGTTGACCCGTCTGCGTGTAGACTCCCTGAGGCTTGTACCTCTATGTCAGAAAAGCGGACGTTAAACCCTATTCACTCACTCACTCACTCACGTTCGTGCCACCCCCGCTAAGCCCAGAGTCAAGGTCACAAGCCCACACACTTGGACAATTTTACATATTTAGGGGTACCTGGGCCCACGCGGGGGGTATTCAGTAAGCCTCGCTTACTGACCAATCTAGTTTAGATTGATTTCAATGTCAGTTATGTCATTGTAGTGTCTGAAAATGACAAAAACGATTAATGGAGTGCTTAATTACAGTGGAGCGTTTCTAAACCGGACACCCTGGGGACCCAGGGTGTCCGGTTTAGAGACGTTCCATTGTATTAAATTTAGTTCATGTAGCTGTGTTTTATTATACCCCCCGCAACGAGTTGTGGGGGGGGTATACTGGAGTCAGGTTGTCCGTCCGACCGTCCGTCCGTCCGTCCGTCCGTGTGTCCGTCCGTCCGTCCGTGCATCCGTAAACTTAATATCAGAGAAATATTGTTATAACTTCTATTTCCTTCATCTAAAATGCTTGATATTTCACACATGCATTCCTGTAAGGCTCTACTACCATGCTGTGCCAAATCCACGACCGTCCAACCCCCGCAGATCCCAAGGTCAAGGTCAAATACTTAATCTCTTTACAAAACTTAACATCAGAGAAATATTGTTCCAACTTCTATTTCTTTCATCTAAAATGCTTAATATTTCACACATGCATTCCTGTAAGGCTCTCCTACCATGCTGTGCCAAATCCACGACCGTCCAACCCCCGCTGATCCCAATGTCAAGGTCAAATACTTAGTCTCTTTACAAAACTTAACATCAGAGAAATTTTTAAATTTTGTTTTATAACTTCTAATTCCTTCATCTAAAATTCTTATTATTTCACTTGTGCATTCCTCTAAGGTTGTACTATCATGCTGTGACAAATCTACGACTGTCCAACCCCCACTGATCCCAAGGTCAAGGTCACATACTTAGTCTCTTTACAAAACTTAACATCAGAGAAATATGTTATAACTTCTATTTCTTTCATTGAAAATACTTAATATTTCATATGCTCTGACAAATCCCTGCTGATCTCGAGGTCAACGTCACATACATACCGTATAACCTCGAATTAACGCCCACCCCCCCTCCTAATAACGCCCCCCCTCCACCACCACAAATAAAAAAAATATTTTTATTTTTTTTTTTTTTTACCAATGACCGCTAATTTCAAACACAAATAATCCTTAAATCCTTATGTTTGAAATTGGCGGTCCTTGCTAATTTTCTTTTTTTTTTCTTTTCTTTTTTTCTTTTTTTACTGGCTAATAAACGCCCCCCCCCCCCCCCCCCCCCCAAATAAAAAATAAAAAAATAAATAATTTTACCAATGACCACCAATTTCAAACACAAATAATCCTTAAATCCTTATTTGTGTTTGAAATTGGCGGTCCTTTTTTTTTTTTTTTTTTTTCTGGCTAATAAAGCCCTCCCTCCACCACCACCCCCCCCCTTTGTAAAATGTAACGCCTCCGGGGGCGTTAATTCGAGGTTATACGGTAGTCTCTTTACAAAACTTAACATCAGAGAAATCGGTTATAACTTCTATTTCTTGCTCGGATCTGCTTCACATTTCACACACTCATTGCTCCAATGAACCTCTACCACCCTGTGACAAATTCACGTTCATGCCGCTCGCGCTAATCCCAGAGTCAAGGTCACAAGCCCACACACTTGGAAATTTGTACATATTTTAGGGGTACCTGGGCCCACGTGGGGGGTATTCCATAATATTGATTGTTGTTACACCATGGACTTGGGTTATGTCTAAGACCCCCGATGTTTAGTGCTGTGCATTTCGATTTGTTTACTTTTGGATCAGATATTAGTGCGAAAGTGTCTAGTGTATGTATTAGTTCCTTCAATGATAGTTCCGATCCGTCAAGAGTAAAGCTTGCATCGTCTACGAATAATGTTTGTTTTGTTTCATTTTCACATAAAAATAAACCTTTAATCTCTACATTTGCGTTTATCTGTCTTGGTAAAATCTCTATGCAAATAATAAAAATATATGATGATAGCGGACAACCTTGTCTAACACCTTTTTTAATACTGAACAACTTTGATAGATTACCATTATTCGAAACACAACTTTGTGCATCTTTATAGAATAGCGATAGCCATTGTATTAGTGAATTACCAAGTTAAGATTGTTGAGACACTTAATTATAAATCTATGGTCTATGCTATCAAACGCTTTCTGGAAATCTGCAAAAAATATATTAGACCTTGTGTATTGTTTTCATTAGATTTATTTATTAGTTCCATAAGTGTTCGTACATATTCTCCTATATACATATAGACCTTTTATAAAACCAGTTTGATTCACGTTTATTATTGTGTTAAATACCTTTTTAGCTCGACTATTCGAAGAATAGTTAGAGCTTATGTTGTCACCCCGGCGTCGGCGTCACCGTCATGCCTTTGTTAAGGTTTTTAGTCAAGCTTGTATATGGAATACTACTGGCCCTACACCCACCATACTTTGACAACTTCATCTCCTAGTGATGTACATCAATAACCCCTGATCTATATTTGACCTTGACCTACATTTCCTCTTGAATTACTTAGTTAATTCCCTTGGTTTAAGGTTTTTAGTCAACCTTGGTTAAGGTTTTTAGTCAAGCTTGTACATGGAATACTATTGTGCATACAGACACCATACTTGGACAACCTTTTCTCACAGTGATGTACATCAATAACCCCTGATCTATATTTTGACCTTGACCTACATTTCCTCTTGAATTACTTACTTAATTCCCCTTGGTTAAGGTTTTTAGTCAAGCTTGTATATGGAATACTACTGGCCCTACACCCACCATACTTTGACAACTTCATCTCCTAGTGATGTACATCAATAACCCCTGATCTATATTTCACCTTGACCTACATTCCTCTTGAAAATTACTTAGTTAATTCCCCTTGGTTAAGGTTTTTAGTCAACCTTGGGTAAGGTTTTTAGTCAAGCTTGTACATGGAATACTATTGTGCATACAGACACCATACTTGGACAACCTTTTCTCATAGGGATGTACATCAATAACCCCTGATCTATATTTGACCTTGACCTACATTTCCTCTTGAATTACTTACTTAATTCCCCTTGGTTAAGGTTTTTAGTCAAGCTTGTATATGGAATACTACTGGCCCTACACCCACCATACTTTGACAACTTCATCTCCTAGTGATGTACATCAATAACCCCTGATCTATATTTCACCTTGACCTACATTTCCTCTTGAATTACTGTACTTAGTTAATTCCCCTTGGTTAAGGTTTTTAGTCAACCTTGGTTAAGGGTTTTACTCAAGCTTGTACATGGAATACTATTGTGCATACAGACACCATACTTGGACAACCTTTTCTCATAGTGATGTACATCAATAACCCCTGATCTATATTTGACCTTGACCTACATTTCCTCTTGAATTACCTAGTTAATTCTCTTTGGTTAAGGTTTTTAGTCAAGCTTGTAGATGGAATACTCCTGGCCCTACACCAACCATACTTGGACAACTTCATCTCCTAATGATGTACATCAGTAATCCCTGACCTATATTTCACCTTGACCTACTTTTATCCTTGGATTACTTAGTTATCTCCCCTTGGTTACGTTTTTTACTCAAGCTTGTATATGGAATACTCCTGGGCCTACAGCAACCATACTTGGAAAACCACGCATCTACGTCCAAGGTCAAGGTGACTGTTGAAGGTCAAAGGTCAAACCTATTGAAATTCCCTTCCGCTCTATATCTTCTACACCGATGCATGGATTATCAAATGGCGTGGCACAAATGTTTCTCATGATGAGAAGGTGTGTCGCCATCAATAACCACGCAACTACGTCCAAGGTCAAGGTCACAGTTGAAGGTCAAAGGTCAAACCTATTGAAATTCCCTTCCGCTCTATATCTTCTACACTGATGCATGGATTATCAAATTGCTAACCACGCACCTACGTTCAAGGTCACAGTTGAAGGTCAAACCTATCTTCTACACCGATGCATGGATTATCAAATGGCTTGGCACAGATGTTTCTCATGTTGAGAAGGTGTGTCACAATCAATAACCACGCACCTACGTCCAAGGTCAAAGTCACAGTTGAAGGTCAAAGGTCAAACCTATTGAAATTCCCTTCCGCTCTATATCTTCTACACCGATGCATGGATTATCAAATGCCTTGGCACAAATGTTTCTCAGGATGAGAAGGTGTGTCGCGATCAATAACCACGCACCTACATCCAAGGTCAAGGTCACAGTTGAAGCTCAAAGGTAAAAAATATTGAAATTCCCAAATGGCTTGGCACAATTGTTTCTCACGATGAGAAGGTGTGTCGCGATCAATAACCACGCACCTACGTCCAAGGTCAAGGTCACTGTTGAAGGTCAAAGGTCAAACTATTGAACTTCCCTTCCTCTCTATGTCTTCTACACCGATGCATGGATTATCAAATGGCTTGGCACAAATGTTTCTCGTGTGAGAGGAAGTGTCCCGATCAATAACCACGCACCTATGTCCAAGATCAAGTCACAGTTGAAGGTCAAAGGTCAAACCTATTGAAATTCCCTTCCGCTCTATATCTTCTACACTGATGCATGGATTATCAAATTGCTAACCACGCACCTACGTCCAAGGTCACTGTTGAAGGTCAAAGGTCGAACCTATTGAAATTCCCTTCCGCTCTATATCTTCTACACCGATGCATGGATTATCAAATGGCTTGGCACAGATGTTTCTCATGATGAGAAGGTGTGTCGCAATCAATAACCATGCACCTACGTCCAAGGTCAAGGTCACAGTTGAAGGTCAAAGGTCAAACCTATTGAAATTCCCTTCCGCTCTATATCTTCTACACCGATGCATGCATTATCAAATGCTTTGGCACAAATGTTTCTCAGGATGAGAAGGTGTGTCTTGATCAATAACCACGCACCTACGTCCAAGGTCAAGGTCATAGTTGAAGGTCAAAGGTCAAACCTATTGAAATTCCCTTCCGCTCTATATCTTCTACACCGATGCATGGATTATCACACTATGCCCAGGTCAAGGTCACAGACTTGATGCGTTTGAAACCTTAACGCTCGGCTAAATGGCTTATGATCAAAAATGCCTCGTTTTCTTTGGCTGCCAGTGGGGGTATTCGTGTGCCGACAGGCCACATTTCTAGTTTCCCTTGGTTAATGTTTTTAGTCAACCTTGGTTAAGGTTTTTATGTAGGCCGCAGCCACCTTCTTTGTCAAGCTATGTGTACATCGACACCCTCGTAGTCGAGCTATGCTGTTCTCCTACAGCTCTTGTTGTAATTATGAGTAGTTAATCGATTTTATCTTGATAGCATATGTAATGTTATCTCTGAATGTTTCTATGTGTCGACTTTGTTCTTAGTCAACAGTTTTCAATGGATCGATCAATCTATCAATATTTCTTTTTCATTGAAAGAGAATCTGAAGTAGCGTCATTCAAATCGGCGTCCAATTGATTCACGTTTAAGGAGAAATGCATGTTTGTCAACATTACAGGTGATTGCGGCAGAGGGCGAGATGAAGGCCTCGCGTGCTCTGAAGGAGGCAGCTGACGTCATGAGTGAGTCGCCCGCCGCCCTCCAACTGCGCTACCTGCAGACCCTGAACTCGATCGCGGCGGAGAAGAACTCAACAATAATATTCCCACTGCCCATCGACATGCTAAGCACTGCAATGAAGCGGTAATCTGGATAAAGGCGATTCAACGCTATTACCGCACATATGGCCTTTGGTGTTTATAAATTTCTTACATTCAGGTGGACAATGTAAAATTGGATTCTGTTAATTGATTGTTCATTTGTGACAGTGACTGGAGTAATGGTGCTTATGTAATGTGTGACAAGCCTGACTGCTGATCTCTTCACAGATGCTTCACTACCTGGATGGCGAATAGTGAATTCCCTTATCAGACTGTGTGTATGATCTAGGAATATACTCGTGCCATGAGCCCCAATTCTTTAGTCACAGCCACATGTTTGTTTGTTAGCAAACAGGGAGAAGTTTTGTCGATTGCAGTTTTCTGTTTCCATTAATGCCCAGGTGTATACATGTACTACTCACTCATAGATATTATTGTGCTGTCAATCGACAATTGATAATTTGAAGGTATGTGTATTGTAGATTATGCGGATGCCCATTCACACAGTCGTATCTAGGTCTATTTATGTGTATTGTAGATTATGCGGATGCCCATTCACACAGTCGTATCTAGGTCTATTTATGTGTATTGTAGATTATGCGGATGCCCATTCACACAGTCGTATCTAGGTCTATTTCATTGCTGGAAGCAGAAAATATAATTTACTGACAGAATGGCGAACAGTATATAACGGTCTGGGCTGCGTGGGTGATGTATGCCTACGTACATGTAGTACGTATCTTAGATAAAACGTTTAGAGCTTTACATATTTGAAGTAGGTTTTTTTATAATTATCAAGTATTTGTTATGTTCTGTTTCGTAACATTACAGTGTGGCGTAAAATTTAAATCACTGCTATACAATTGTCACATACAGAAATAAAACTTTCTAAACATATTTTAATATTTTAAGTCCATGAAGTGTGTTTATCAAATCGTAAAAGTATCAGTGGGCCAGGGGCTGACAAGAAGCTTATTGCACTTGCAACATGTGTATACTTATGTAAATGTGTATAGTGGATTAAGGATCTAATCTTTTTGCGATATGTAGCGCCTGTGGCTATATTATAAACAGCATAAGCACAGATCACACTGACACAGTTACATTTCTGGCATGCATTATCTTCTTTCCCAGCCATGACCCGTCTGTCTCATTCATTCAGCTCTGAGTGGTACTACATTAGTATACATTTTATGTACAAAAGTTACATTTAAATGTATATCAATATTATACATATTAATTCAAAATTGTAATTATATTAATGTGTAGTGTTGCATGATATATCTAGTATCTGTCTAGTGTCTTTTGTTATCAAGGCCAGGGGGCCGTTTCTCTAAACTTCATACAACTAAAATGGTTGTAAGTGCAAATATACGATAGTCCGTACATTTTACGTTAACAATGTTTTCTTGTAAACAATTATTGGATTTACATTTATTGAGCATCGGCTGCATATGCAGCCGATGCTCAATAAATGTAAATCCATCAATTGGACTTCCAGACGATCCTAAATTTGCACTTAAGAACATTGTAGTCTTACAAAGTCTAGTGAAACGACCCCCAGGAAATGAGTTTGTGAATTCTAAGGCTTGCCGAGCAACTTCTACCATTTTTGATACGATCCATGAAAGCGTGATAGCACAATACAGAAGCCTGGTATTTCGTTATCAGGTGACTGTTTGCTGTATGTATAATGTTGTTTTCCTTGATATAGAGAATACCAGGCTAGTGTCTTTTGATATCAAGTTTATCAGGCAAGGCTAGGAAATGCGTAGGAATTCCGAGGCTTGCCGAGGAATTCCTACCGTTTCCGAGCCGAGCCTGATAAACTTGATATCAAAATACACTAGCCTGGTATTCTATTTATCAGGTAACGTTTTATGCTCGAAAATGACCACAGATGACGTATTCTATGGACAGAACGCGGACTTGCTTTTTGCGTCATTACACTGACGCCATTCGGTAACGTCACGTGACGTCATCCGACCAATGGAACGTCAGTTTTCACTTCGTTGTAACCCGGATGTTTATATCAGGGCAATGCCTGATACAACAATATGTTATCAGGTTGTACGTATTCGGTCAATGCAGGGCAGGTGACCTGATAAAAAAGCTGCTAGTATTTGTTTATGATGCGCCGTTATACAGACGAGAGTACTGGTGTGTGATGTCATTCACCCTATGAAACTTTGGCGAAAGGAGTTTTATATCCCAAATTGACCATTGGATTCATGTCAATTCCTGATACAGACGTTTTGTCAGTATTTTGTTGATGCGAACCAAAGTACCTGATAAATGCTTAGCTGTACCTTTCAGAACAATATTGTGAAACGTTTTGTATGGCCAGTATGAATGTACCCAGAAACTTAAGTCGCCATTTCCTCAAGAAGAAATGTTCAAATTAAAACAAAAAGGCTCTGTGGTATTGGAATCTCATTCCAAAACATTTTCTTAGAAGATTTCCTTGCCAAAACATTTGTTTCAGATAATTTTTGTTGTGTAAGACGAATAGAGAATAGTAGGTTAGTGTCGTGAATGGTAAAACATATCTGGCAAGGCTTAGGAAACGGGATGGGCGAGGCTCTGCTGAGCACATCCCGTTTCCGTGCCGCGCCAGATATTTTTTCCCATTCACGGCAATAACCTACTATTTTATTTATCCAGTCCAGACTACAAATAGCTTTAAAATGCAAAAACAATAACCCCAGCCACATCCTCAAAATCGGAGAATTGAACCGCACATATTCATACGCAGTGATTATGTCGTATTAACAGGATATCAAAAATGTTCCACGCAACCGTGTTTCACGGCACATACGCACTGTGTTGACGGGATAAAAGCACTTCAATGTGTATGTCAGCATATTGTTTGCTATCTTTGATATGCAAAAATTGTTTGGCTATCTGTCCGTGTATGCTTATCAGTTAAAAGCTCTAAGCCGTACTGACTTTTATATTTTATATTTTCAACATTGTATTCGTTTATGTATACTCGGTGATGTAAAGATGAACTTAACTTTTGTACTATATATATTGTAATTATCGCTGTTTTAAGTAATTATACGGGAAACAAGATTAGTTGACGGTTGGTTTCTCATGGCTTCCCAGACAAAACAGGTTATTGGCAGCACATGAAATTATCTCGAGGATGCTAAACATGTTTACGAAAGAGAATTAAGGAAGTCTTGATAAAACTGCAGAGAGTATACACATTTCTGACGATGATATACTATTTAAGTGTGGGCTAAGAAGCGGATTGAAGATATTCTTTGTCTGGACGTATGTCCAAAAAGAGGCCGAAGTCTGATGTAAATAATATATTGTGAGAGGTTTTCGTTGGTGACATGGAACCCAAAACAACTCTAGTACCAAACATATGTGCCAAAATGGGATGGGCTTGGTTACTATAGTATATTTCCGTCTTATTTCACCATGCATAATTAAAGTTGTCATAACTACGTACTATTTATACAGGTAGATCCTGGGTTAGTTGTAGTCCTATGTTGCCATCAGAAAACACGTAACTATGCGCATAGGAGACGGATTATTTTTGGACTTATATATCTCCATGCAAATTCACATATTTAGATATCAGCTACATGCATTTATCTACCTGTGTATTATACAGTGTACAGTAATTAACATGTAACTTCACACAATGTTCTTTAGTCCTAAACGTACTGTGATGTATAGTTGAGAGGTAGTAAACTTTGAAAATTGTGGTCATAATTTGTAAGTGAAGTTAAACTGTCAATAACGTTGTGTTTAGTTTATTTTGTATTTATACAATGTGTTGTTTATTAAAGATCAAAATCCGAGTGTACTTTCTTAAGCTTTCAGCTGACACTATCCACGGCGATGATGGGCCCAGCTATGGTACATGTATAAAGACAAAAATGTAGACACATGTAATTATAGCAATCTGGTGATATTTTACTACATAATGTTCGCAAGCCTAAATGTGCCTATTACATCATCGACTAGTTGTTGGTATTGGGTTGTGTTTGGTGTAAATTGGAGGCATGCGGAGTATAATTGGGTGATTAGGTGTCCCTGGTTTGGCACTCGGGTACATTTTTGGCTTTATCGTATGTGATAGTTGAAGCCAGTTATACCCATTATAAGAATAGTAAGATTAATGTTAATCCTGTTACCTTTATGGTATGTTGCAAAGTGACTCTGATGTGGTGAGGACCTGGCACCAGATCACGTTATTCTAAATTCGGGGCTAAATAAATGTATATGTTTATTACATCGGTCCATCTGTCCGTTCGTTCATAACACAGAAACTTAACATTTTGTTGTTCAGTGCAGGCGGTGGCCGGGGGTACCGGGGAACCCGAGCTCATTTGTTCTAGTTTTTATGTAAATATTCAGTTATTAGGTTTGCATCTCCTCACCGACATTCATACAGGTGAACTATCAAGGTGCATGGTTACACCAACAACATCGCCCACTCCAAAGTAAGTATTATTTGATATTTTCCTTAATATGCAACGGATTTTGATGAAATATGGGCAGCAAACGCCGTTACGTTCCGTTACGTAATAAGGACAATACAAAAGAATACGTACTTTGAATCAGATGGATTCTGGAAGTTTCAGTACTTGTTGTTGTTGTTAGTACCACATGATCATACACCTTGACTATGGTATTCGACCACGATGACAAGGTCTAAAATGACCATAGCTGTTGACAGGCCGGTAAATGCTATTACATACAGTGGAACCTCTAAACCGAACAACCTTATTACCTCGATGTGTTAAATTATGACTGATTTCACTGTCAAATATCACTACTGTTGATCAGTGTTCAGGATTGCAATGCACACTGCATGTATTTACGTGTTGTTACATCGGAATTACAGTGAAACATCGCTAAAGCGGACACCCTCGGACCTCCCAGGGTGTCCGGTTTAGAGAGGTTCCACTGTATTAAATTCAAACATAGTTTGGATCTACACTGTTTGCTGTCAATGCTTAGGTTGCACATGTATGAAGTGTTCAATGTGTTATGTTGTACATTTTAATATTGTCTTCATTTTGTATGAACAAATATTTACAACTTCCATTAATTCATAATGGATACGTCCATTCAACGTATTGCGTTTGTATCCCAATGCTTACATTAGCCCCACGTGACGTCTCGTGACTGTGGGTTGGGCAGGTTGGGAGTACATGTATGTGAATGCTAATTTAGCTACTAGTATACGGTTCATCCTTACCGAAATCCCGATATCCCTGGTTTGACCCTCGGGTACATTTTATTGTTACTTGAGAGTTGAATCCGGTTATACCCATTATAAAAATAGTACGATTAGTACCAATCATAGTACATGTAATTTTAAGGAAGTGGAGCTAAGTGACTTTAATGTGGACCTGGACCAGACCATTTTCATGTAAATATTCACTTCTGATTTTGGGACTCGCCCCCCACCCCCATCCCCCACCCCCATCCCCACGTCCACATCTGTACTAGTGAAACATGACATGGGATTTGGTCCCGGTTAACCTGACCTAAAATGACATTAGCTGTTGAAAGGCCGTTAAACGCCATTACAATATTTCTGTTAAGTGTATTTGCTTGAGTATTACCATGTGGAACTATAATGTTATGTGACTGACTGAAGAAATAGGATGTTTGTTATTTGATCAGGAGCTACAATGGTCACAACTCCTTATGGGAGCTCCTGATCAAATAACAAACAAATAAGAAACACACACCTGTACCTGGATAATGAGCTGTATACATGTATTTGTTTAATAGAAGCATGCCGGGTGTTTCATTTGTGGAATGGCGAACAGTGCAGATCCTGATCAGACTGTGCGGATGCACAGGCTGATCTGGATCTACACTGTTCGCGTGGGTGGTTGGTCTGGAGCACGCGACGGGTAATTCAACGATCAGGGTTCATCCTTACCGGAATTCCGACTGGAGACCTGGTTTGGCCCTCACATACGTCACATACGTCTTTGGCATTTTGTATGTGACAGTTGAATCTGGTTATACCCCTTATATGAGTATTACGATTATTCGTAATCTTATTTTATGGGAAGGGGCCAAGTGACTTTGGTGTGGTATGGACCTGGCACCAGGTCAGGTTATTCTCATTTCAGGGCTGAATATATTATTTTTTTTCCTCGCTGTAAATATTCTGTTCTGATTTTGGGATCCCCCCCCCCCCCCCCCCCCCCTTTAAAATGGGATCGAACCCGTTCGCCCGGCCTTACATGACCTTAGCTGTTGATAGGCCGTTAAACACCAATAAACAAAACAAGCAAACTACACTGTTCGCATAACCCATTTATACAATACAATGTAGCCAGTCACACATGACATTGCTGTTGAATGGACGTAAACACGAGTTAATCAATCTGTTGTCTGTTCTTTGTTTATTTTTATTGTTTTGTAATTATTTTAACCAGCCCCAGTGCCCGAATGTTGGTATATTGGGAACAGATCTATATGTTGGTGTCCAGTGCTGAAATATACAAATATTGGACCACAGGGCAGTGGAGTGGGTGGCAGGTGGGAGCATATAATGGGAAATTTAAAGATCGGGGTTCACCCTTACCGCAATCCCGACTGGAGACCAGGGGGCCGTTTCACTAAACTTTGTAGGACTAAAATATTCGTAAGCGCAAATTTAGGATCGTCTAGAAATTTTAATTGATGGATTTACATTTATTGAACATATGCGGCATATACAGCCTATGCTCAATAAATGTAAATCCAATAATAGTTTACAAGAAAACATTGTTTATGTGAAATTGACAGGCTATCATAATTTTGCACTTACGAACATTTTAGTCATACGAATCTTAGTGAAACGGACCACTGGTGGTTTGGCCCTCGCATACGTCTTTGGCATTTTGTATGTGACATTTGAGTCTGGTTATACCCCTTATGTGAGTATTACGATTATTCGTAATCGTATTACTTTTAAAGGAAGGGGCCAAGTGACTTTGGTGTGGTATGGACCTGGCACCAGGTCAGGTTATTCTGATTTCAGAGCTGAATATATCTTTTTTTTATGTGAATAATTATTCCGTTCTGATTTTGGATTCCCCCCCCCCCCCCCCCCCCACCCCCCCCCCCCCCCCCCCCCACCACAATGCAGCTGGTTGAATACGTGATTGAACCCGTTGGCCCGGCCTTAAATGACATTAGCTGTTGATAGGCCGTTAAACACCAACAAACAGACAAACAGTACAGTGGAACACTCTCCAAACCAAACACCCTCGGATCACAAGTGCCAAAAAAAGCACCTGATAATGTAGTTTCTTGTATTAATGACACTTATATTAGAAACGATACCGACCTGCGATATTTTCCAGTCACCTGTGCGTGGGATATCCACTGTACTTCTGGAGCAGGTTAAATACAGTATATACCCGTTGGCCCGACCTTAAATGACACCACATGCCTGTATAGTGGTGGTATTGGCAAACAGTGTAAATCCAGATGAGCCGGCTCGTGACGAGCCGTCTCATCAGGATCTGCACTTTTTGCAAGTAAGTTTTATATTTTTGAGAACAAAAACACCCTCTTTTCATAAATGAACTAGTCTGAAAATCATTTTATGACTACTGGATTGATTCCATTCAGGTTACGTAGGGGTGAAAGGGTTAAACACAAATGAATCAAATCAAATCCACTGTACTTCAGGAAAACTCTTGTATGTGTCTATAGATGTGCTTTACAATCTGAATCAAATGTTATTGTTAATCACATGGCTGTGACTGGATAAATGGGGCTTATGGTGTTTGCGACGAGCGAAGACCCGGATCATCCTCGCAGCCTGACTAGTAATAATTGTTCATACATTGATTTTTAATACATTAATTTCGTAGTGAGCGCTATTAAAAATTCAATTTGTGAACTATAACGTACTTATTGTTTACCAGCCCACTTGCGAAGCTCCGCCACTAAACGTGATTTTGAATCGCTATACTAGCATGTGAGTGGCGTTGTGACATGAATTGAGCGCGTGTGTGGGCGGTAATATGCTTTGCATCTTGTGAACTGATGACAACAAGGCATACAATCAATTCTAAATATAGATTAATTTAATAGATATTGGCGAAAATGTCGCAATATGCGATGAATTGAGACGAAATGGTGTTCTTTCATTGGTCGATAAACTAAGGTAAACGATAAGGGTCTGTACTTTTCGCCATGTATTCAGTGACATGCATGTCGTGCTTGAAATAAATGGTATAGATCAGTATAAGTATGTTGATATTCGCTGGCACAGCAGGAGCTACACTGGCCACAAATGTCATAAACCCATTTCTCCAATCACTGTCACATATTATTTTAATCTACTAACATGTTTGAGTCAACTCTTGCTGTAAGGGTCGATTTGACAATGCCCTACTTTTATATTATTTCTTCACTACTTTCTTGCTTCTGTAAATATAACTGATGCAATGTGAACTCTTTTTTTGGAACACCCTATATATCCATTAGAACTCTTATTAACCCTTTGAACCCGAAAGCCCGCTATAGCTGTTTATGCAAAAAGTGCAGATCCAGATGAGCCGGCCGTCTCATCAGGATCTGCACTTTTTGCAAGTAATTTTCATATTTCTTAGAACAAAAACACCCCCTTTTCATAAATGACCGAATCTGAAAATCATTTTGTGACCATTGGATTGGTCGGAACATTAGCATATCACAGTCCATTCCAGTTCCTTAGGGTTGAAAGGGTTAAATTCTCATGCCGCTAACACACATTGTAGTGTCCCACTTCTCAGACAAGACCCCGGATGTAAATACAGTGAAAGCAGTAACCCACTGTAGACTATGGATACAATACATTATATTGAAAGCATCTGATTATTTTGTTTATTTCTCCATAAAACTATATGTTTTTACCACTCATTTGAACCATCTCGTCGAGACAGTTCATATGAGTGGTAACAACATATATTTTCGAAAAGAAATAAAGAAAATAGCGAAATAAATCTCCAAATTGTCCAAGTAATGTGATGGTATCCTGTCTATAACGGGCTAATTTATTATTCTACGTTATCTACAGTCTGTATACAAGTAGTGTTTTTAAATTGTAAACAAAATAAAGTTTCTTGAAATTAGACATGTTGTTTCTTTACTTTTCTGCACATCTTCATGCCAATAAATCTATTAGAGCGTCTGAATATGATATTGCTGTTGAACGGACGTAAACCCCAATCAATCAATCAATCAAACGATACATCAATCAAATCAAGCAATCAATTAATCGACAAATCAATCGATCAATCAAGCACTCAATCAACCAATCGATCAACTTATTAATCAACAAATCAATCGACGTATGCTATAGTGCTAGCAATGTATGGACGCTACCCAGGTCTACCGGGAATTAGACAGGCATCTAATCGTAAACCGGGCATGTGCGTACAAACGTAATTACGAACATACCGTTTTGCGCATGCTTCAACAGTTTTTCGCACAGTTTCCGCACAGTTTTTAACAAGTTTGCGCACGGTTTTGCGCATGCTTCAACAGTTTTGCGGATGCTTCAATTTAGATAAATGACTTGTTGACAAAAAGACGGATTTAGACGTTTGCGACCAGCGTAGTGCCAGACTAGCCTGCGCATCCGCGCAGTCTGGCCAGGATCTACGTTTTTCGCCATAGCGTCAATGAGTTAGCAGGGCTGTCGTCACAGAATATATGATATGGTTCCAATCATACAGAGTGAATGGACGAGACGACCTACACCTACGATGGTTGCTCATTTCTTCAAGGTCCATTTGTTGAGAACGTGGTCCAAATGAAGACTGATTACTTCATAAATATACTGATCCGTCCTCGAGACTGCTATATGTATGTGTATGTGTGCTATATGTATGTGGCAAAGGCGGAAGATATTGTATACTTGTTAAGTACACAATCACATGATGTCTCGTATGTGGCTGTGACTCGAGAACTTGGGCTTGTGGGTTTTGGGACCAGTTTAGATCCATATCAGCCTGTGCATCTACAGTCCATTCAACAGCAACGTCATATGTGACTGGATACATTGTATTGGATAAATGGGTTATGCGAACAGTGTAGATCCAGAACAGACTGTGCATCCGCACAGTCTGATCAGGATCTGCACTGTTCACCATTCCATCAATGAAACACCATGCATGCTGGTAACAAGCAATATACATAGATCGTTATCAGGCTACAGTAGTGTGTTATTTGACCAGGAGCTACACTGGCCACGCCTCTCATAAGCCCCATTTCTACAGGCACAGCCACATATATGACTTATTGTACGTGAAACGTTCCTGGACAGACTTGTCTAACAGCTCAGATAGTTGCATGTGTCGGGTGTTGGTTAACATTTCTGCTTTAAAATTTCCGTAATTTAAATTATTTTACTATAAATGAGAATTTGACCAATTTAACAATATTTACGGAATAAGGCATACAACAATATCGGAGAAAAAATATCTACCTTACCCGAAGGCTATTTTCACCGGCAATTGAAACGAGAGAAAAAATAGATTTCAGTCTGTTTCGACAACATTTACTGAGATAATTGATACATGTACATTCATTTATTTATATTTACATGAGCTTTTTTTCTCGAAAATGTGTAAAAAAATAAATGTCGCCCAAAATCATCTGTGCCCATCGCATCATTGCTTTCCAGACATTCTCAAATTCGGCAATCACACGTAATTTCCGTCAATAATGATAGTGGACTAAAAACCCCGAAGACAAGCGTAATATATACGTGTATATATTTTACGATTTCGATGTCATTTACGTAAAATATGGCTGTATATTGGCATCATGAGTTGCAATACGGGCGACAAATCTAGTGCTGGGCCCAACGCGGGATCGTAGCTAGTTATTTCCCTTTGCAAATGTATTTACAGTGATCCTGTCCTGTGTTGTATTTCAGCGTTTATTTCTTACTGAATAGCACAACACATGAGTATTGCGAACAGAGTAGACCCAGATCAGACTGCACATCTGTGCAGTCTGATCTGAGTCTACACTGTTTGCAATAAAATTAATAAGTGTGAAAATATGAATCTGGCAAATAATACAGCCCGGATCAGATTGTACATATAAGTGGGAGTGGGTGGTGGTCGGGCGAATGAGACGGCGTAAATTAACGGTATGAGTTCCTCCTTATATGAATCACGATTTGCCTGGTTTGACCCTCAGGTACGTTTTTATCTTTGGCTCTTTAGTTACCTGGGAGTTGAATTGGGTTATTGCCCATTATAAAAGTAGTAAGATTATTACTGATTCTACTGCTTTTGGGAGGGGCCAAGTGATTCTGGTGTGGTGAGGACCTGGCATCAGATCAGGATTATTCTGATTTCAGGGCTGAATATATAGTTTTGTTATTGTAAATATTCAGTTATGATTTTGGGGTTTTCCCCCCCATTTGTACATGTACTTGAACATGTACTTGTACATGTACTTGTACATGTAATATATGGGATTTAGTTCTAAACCGATTGACCCGGCCTTAAATGACATTATCTGTTGATAGGCCGTTAAACCCCGACAAACAAACAAACAAACACAACATATAAGTAGGATGATCTGGATCAACATTAGACTACTTTTCACAACAAATCATGCTACATGCGCTCTTTGTACAAGCATAAGGCCCTAAAGGACGCAATGTGGACCGGATTTCTATAAATAAATTCAACGGGAGATCCCTCGTTGTTGTTGACGATGTAACACAGTAACTACATTCAGAGCTGGGTCCAAATGCGATAATATGTAACACCAATGGACTTGGTCATGGTTGGATTATATTTGAGACACGCCGTGTGAGTGTGTACCTAAGAACCTGTGCGATTGTTCATGAAATATATGTACAGAACCTGTGAAATGTTATGTAAATGACGTCGAAAGATGACGGAATTTTCATAGAAAAAAATGAGGAATTATGTTTCGCATTTGCTATGAACATTTCATCACCTTTCGACGCCATTTACGAAAAATATCGTAAATTTTGTAACTATTTTTCGTGAAAAATCGCACATGTTCTTAGGTACAAAATCACATGGCGTGTCTCATTTGTAACCATCCACGACAAAACAGGCTATCCAAAAATCCAGCAATTGAGCGGTACATTTTTGTAACACTTGGCACGCACCTGCTGCCTAATATCAATATTTCAATAGAATGTTTTTAAAGTTCACCATGAACAGTTCACTCACTAAATAGCGAACAGCATATACCCCGATGATATTGCGCACATCTGGGTCTACGCTGGTCGCAGGTCTAGGTAATAATGGAACTAATTCTCATGGCACTGTCACCTAGCTATTTCCGCTCTAAATAGTCCGTCGATTGTCGAATACCGCACATGCTTGCGGGCATTTAGAGAGAAGTATACCTAAGTAAGCCATGTCTAACATAATGATTGCTTTATTATTTAATTCTGAAACTGAGTGCACTGTAGACAGTATATGTACGGAATTCTGAAGTAAATCAAAGTGGTCCGTATTCGCTTGGAACTAGTTTCGCACTTCCCCCCAGTGAAAGTAGGGCAACGTTGACGACAATAACAAACCAATAGAGGTGGACAGGTAGTCAACCACCAAAACAATGATGAATCGTAAAGAGTATATTCGCCTGTGGCACGAGAGCGTCCAGAAATACAAAGATGGCCGTTACCAGGAGTGTATTAATTTATTACGGTGTATTGTCGACCCGTGCTCCCGGATTTGCTACAACATGGCGTGTGTTTATATGAAACTGGAGAGACGGGCGGACGCTTTAAGGGTGAGTTTTCTTTTGCTTTGTCCAGTTTTAATGTATGATGTTGTGCTTATGAAGTAAATTAAATGTATTATATTAAACTCGTTGACTGTTTTCATAAGAAACTCGGGAAAGTCGTTTCTTGCGAAATTAGTAAAATACCTTTATAAAAAATGTATATACATGTGTGATATAAATCGTCACTCACATAAGATATTCCATATCTTCAATGCATGATACGGCAACACCTAGGTCTAAACTTGCCACAATAATACAGTACCTATAACATAAAACATAAGAATTGACGGATATTGCGGAACTATAAATCATTGTCCACGTCTGTATATGGCTGTGTTGAACAATTCAGCTGTAATTATACAACTTGTCAAACTGGAACACGCTTACAGTGTTAGTGTACATACACATACATGCATAATATTATACAACATCATTGTGTGACTTTCATGAAATAAAATGTTGCGATTAACCCTTTGAACCCGAAAGCCAGCTATAACGGTGTTTGCAAACAGTACAGATCCAGATGAGCCGGCTCGTAACGAGCCGTCTCATCAGGATTTGCACTGTTTGCAAGTAATTTTCATATTTTTTAGAACAAAATCACCTCCTTTTAGTAAAGACGAATATTAAGGTTCTTCATTTCCGTGTCTAATCGATATAGAAATAATAAGGCGAACTGTCCCAACTGAGCCACCATACAAGTAGATATAATTATCCCTTTCTACACGTATATACAATGTACATCTCAGTTGTTAACTTTCCTATCCAAACAATCGCGTTTTCATTCACAGTTATGTTTGCACCAGTCATGCCATTATGTCGGTGTATTGTTCGAAAGTGGAATGTTTATTCATGTTTGCACTTAATTGTTTCGTAATGCCATTCAATGATTCCGTCAAATTACGTCGTATCCTAGACGATTTACACAAGCATGTAGCGTGTAACGGACTTGGTTAAACATACCACTGGTAACACCATACAATACGATACGATACGACACAATATATGCATACAATACGATACGATACGATACGATGCGATACGATAATACGATACGATACGATACATACGATACATACGATGATACGATACGATACGATACAATACAATACAATATATTAATACGATACGATACAATACAATATATAAATACGATACGATACGATACGATTCGATACGACTATATACGATACAATAAAGTACAATATATAAATACAATACGATACGATACAATATATAAATATGATACGATACAATACAATATATAAATACAATACGATACGACAGATACGATACAATACAATATATGAATACAATACGATACAATACACTACACTACAATATATAAATACAATACGATACGATACATAAATGATATCAAACGAGTTCCCATTTGATATGAGATTTATGAAACGAGTCATGCACAGTTTTTAAATTGCGGACGAGTTTCATAAATCTCGTATCAAATGGAAACGATTTTGAGATTCTGTTTATCACGTGACTTCACCCTCCAAAGATCAGCCAACGTGGAGATATCCAATACGTTTCAGTGGGCAGACGCCATTGTCTATTTTCGCATCTAGTCAAAAATCTCCACAGTGAAAACTTTTGTAATCCCTGCAAGACAATTATTATGAAATATAATATGTTCCTGTTCTTTGTAAACACTTCATATTACCAAACGGGAGCACATTCAAACAATTTCAGTATTTTTAGCGAGTCACTGACGCTTCTAATGACGTTTAAAAATGATGAAGTCAACGTAAAAGCATCATTGCTTTGTCGCGCCATTACGGACGTCATTTGGAACGTCTCCATTTTATTTATTTGACATAACGTTAGTGCAAAATATGAATACGTAACTAGAAATGGACGCTTGTCGACAAGCGCATGTGTATCCCCCTCCCCAGATACACAAGTAGTTTGAAAAAAGGGTGTTCGAGTTATGCTCCGGAGACAAAATCAGTGACGGAAAAAACAAAGGGAGATAACTAAAAAAACAGTGATGCAAGAGTTGTCATTCTTGCGTGACACACCTTTAGGGTTGTGGTCTATGCATGTGTGAAGTTTCATGAAAATATTCCAAAGGGTGTTCGAGTTATGCTCCGGACACGAAATCAGTGCACGAAACAACAAAGGGAGATAACTAAGAAATTAACGACGCAAGTGTTGTCATTCTTACGTGCGACACACCTTTGGGTCGTCTTCTATGCATGTGTGAAGTTTAAGAAACTAGAAAATGTGTTCATAGAACACGGATGTCCCACATATCGCTTTGATAATAAATGAGGCCAAATTCTAAGTCAAACTTTTCTTTTACCTGAGCGTTAAAGTTTTTGAAGCACCAAGTATGTGACCTTGACCCTGGGCTTGGCGGGGGCAGGACGAACGTGGATTTGGCACAGGGCGGTAGAGGACCATTAGAGCAATGCATATATGAAATATGAAGCTGATCCGTGAAAGAAAACAGAAATTATAAGATATTTACCTGAGCGTTAAAGTTTTTGAAGCACTAT
The DNA here is from genome assembly GCA_029237695.1 of Conchocele bisecta. Taxonomy (NCBI): domain Eukaryota; kingdom Metazoa; phylum Mollusca; class Bivalvia; order Lucinida; family Thyasiridae; genus Conchocele; species Conchocele bisecta. The sequence continues at coordinate 105,030,319 of CM055271.1, forward strand.
GTATGTGATGTTAACCATGTGCTTGGCGGGGGCGGGACGAACGTGGATTTGGCACAGGGCGGTAGAGGACCATTAGAGCAACGCGTATATGAAATATGAAGTTGATCCGTGAATGGAAAGAAAAATTATAAGATATTTACCTGAGCATTAAAGTTTTTGAAGCACTAAGTATGTGACCTTGACCCTGGGATTGGCGGGGGCAGGACGAACGTGGATTTGGCACAGGGCGGTAGAGGACCATTAGAGCAATGCGTATATGAAATATGAAGATGATCCATGAAAGAAAACAGAAATTATAAGATATTTACCCGAGCGTTAAAGTTTTTGAAGCACTAAGTATGTGACCTTGACCCTGGCTTGGCGGGGGCAGGACGAACGTGGATTTGGCACAGGGCGGTAGAGGACCATTAGAGCAACGCGTATATGAAATATGAAGTTGATCCGTGAATGGAAAGAAAAATTATAAGATATTTACCTGAGCGTTAAAGTTTTTGAAGCACCAAGTATGTGACCTTGACCCTGGGATTGGCGGGGCAGGACGAACGTGGATTTGGCACAGGGCGGTAGAGGACCATTAGAGCAATGCGTATATGAAATATGAAGATGGTCCATGAAAGAAAACAGAAAGTATAAGATATTTACCTGAGCGTTAAAGTTTTTGAAGCACTAAGTATGTGACCTTGACCCTGGGCTTGGCGGGGGCAGGACGAACGTGGATTTGGCACAGGGCGGTAGAGGACCATTAGAGCAATGCGTATATGAAATATGAAGCTGATCCGTGAAAGAAAACAGAAATTTTAAGATATTTACCCGAGCGTTAACGTTTTTGAAGCACCAAGTATGTAACCTTGACCCTGGGCTTGGCGGGGGCAGGACGAACGTGGATTTGGCACAGGGCGGTAGTGAACCATCAGAGCAATGTGTATATGAAATATGAAGCAGATCGGTCGAAGGATGAAGAAATTATGAGACATTTACCCGAGTGCTAAAGTTTTGTGACGGACGGACGGACGGACGGGAGGACGGGACGCACGTTCCTACGAATGAATACTTGTTGGGTTTTTACTGTATAAAAATACCCAACAAGAGTACCCAACACTATCCTAACCCTACCCAATAAGATCCCCGTACGCTTACAACAAGTACCCATTCGTGTGTGCGGACGGACGGACGGACGGACGGACAAGGGTGACACTAAATGCCCCCTCCACTATCGTGGTGGGGCATACAAATATTCCAAAGGGTGTTCGAGTTATGCTCTGGATACAAAATCAGAGCACGAAACAACAAAGGGAGATAAGTAAACAAGAATTCCGCGGAATCAGATGCCTCGCCTTGTCCCGCCTTGACCTCGAGCTTGGGCCCGAAAGCAATTTTCACTGGCCCGAACATATTATACAATTATTGACTAGTGAGCCATAGAATATCAGATTATATTCTATGGCTCACTAGTCAATAATTGTATTATATGATAATAGTCTGTATATAGCACTTACGACCTTATGCTACTAGACAAAAATTGAAAAAGAATTTGAAAACAAAAATGAAAAAAAATATGGAAAAAAAAAGTTTAAAAATTAAAAATAGTAATGCTTGCTACTGGAGCCCAGAATATTTGTTAATAGTCCTATATTTATCTACATATATCTGCACAGGTCCACATACTGCCACAATATTGTCAACACAGTTTACGGAAATGTAATAATGTACCTGTATAAATTACCTGTAATAAGTTAGTGGTCAGTTAAAAAATTGAAAAAGAATGTAAAAAAAAAATGGAAACAAAAAATTAAATTAAAAAAAAGAAAAATAATAATGCTCCCTACTGGAGCCCAGAATGTTTTTAATAGTCCTATATTTATGTACATATCATATATACACAGGTCCACATATTGCCACAATATTTTCAACACAGTTTACGGAAATGTAATACATGTATAATCATTTACCTGTATAAATTACCTGTAAGTGGTCAGTGGTCAGTTGCACATGCTAGCACATGCACAGGTGAATAGTCTGTATATAGTACTTACGACCTTATGCTACTAGACAAAAATTGAAAAATAATTTGAAAAAAAAAATGAAAAAAAAAATGGAAAAAAAAAGTTTAAAAATAATAATGCTTGCTACTGGAGCCCAGATTTTTTTTTAATAGTCCTATATTTATCTACATATATCTGCACAGGTCCACATAATGCCACAATATTTTCAACACAGTTTACGGAAATGTAATATCCAATGTAGTAATTTACCTGTATAAATTACCTGTGGTCAAGACTGGACATTTGCACATGCTAGCACATGCAGCACATGGACAGATGAATGGTTCTTCCAGTCTCTATTGTTCTCTCTACAGGTAAGGTGTACAGAGCACACGAGAAAAGGTGTACAGAGCACACGAGAAAACGGGTCTTCAGCATCATGCAGTTTGTAGAGTGCGCAAAACAAAAAAGGGAGATAACTAAAAAATTAGCTACGCAAGAGTTGTCATTCTTGTGCGCGAATTACCTCCGGGTCGTGGTCTATGCATGTGTGAAGTTTCATGAAAATATTCCAAAGGGTGGTCGAGTTATGCTCCGGACAGGAAATCAGTGCGCGAAAACAAAAAAGGGAGATAACTAAAAAATGAGCTATGCAAGAGTTGTCATTCTTGTGCAAGACACACCTTCGGTTCGTGGTCTAATTGAATGTGTGAAGTTTCATAAAAATATTCCAAAGGGTGGTCGAGTTATGGTCAATCAGTGCGCGAAACAAAAAAGGGATACAATTAGGGTGACAAAATTGTACGTAATTAGCGTGACCAAATTCGCTCCTGTGGGCCGTTTCACTAATCTTCCCACGACTAAAATGTTCGTAAGTGCACAATTATAATAGTCCGTGAATTTCACATTAACAATGTTTTCTTGTAAACAATGATTGGATTTACATTTATTGCATATGCAGCCTATGCTCAATACATGTAAATACATCAATAGAAATTTCCAGAGGATCCTAACTTTACGAAGATTTTAGTCGTACGACGTTTAGTGAAACGGGCCCCAGGTGTTATTACACGTGCGTCATATCACATTTGTGAAATGGGTTACAATACGGAATAACAATGTTTTCCCGTGATATACATGTTTACACAACCGCCTGTGTTAATGTTTGCCAATTTTATCAACAATTCTAACATACAATTGGCAATGCCAACTCGCAATCAAGCAATGTGATTGTCTGAGCCTGAGCTGTATCACAGCTGAGCTGTTTGGTAATATGTATCACTGTTCATGCTCAGCCAATCAATCTGTGGGATTTCGAGAACGACGTTCAAGTATTTTAAAATAAAGAAAGTAACAAATATTGGCAAGATTGGCGCGTGCGGTAGTGTAGCACATTTTCACAAAACAGACATAAGTCACAAACGCTATTAGGTCCATTTTGTCAGCCCACGTCACGTTACATTGCAGCTCCTTACACGTGCGGTAACCAAGGATACACATCTCGCCATCGGATTCTTCCAGAGGGGTGCGCTGCATTTCGAAATGGGCAAGTAAGTGGTCATGTCACGTGGTCGACACCATGAATAACTACTGCAAGCCAAATGCTGGTGTTCCAATTATAACTAAGTATAATTTAAATACTAATTTGTTACGACGAATAGTAAATATAGCAGTTTCAGTGATTATGTTTTGCAAAACATCTGCTGACTTTGAGATAATTTGAATATGTTTGAATACACCACGTGGTGAAGTTGTTTGGTCTTGATTTTGACTGAGATCGTCCTATAACCAGATGTTCTGGTAAAAGATGGTAACTTTGCATAAGCGAGTTACACAAGTGAGCTTAATATATTGTCCGTAGACTTGTTTTGCCCAAACCGGGGACAATCCTTTTAAGGGCACGGATTGTTTCCACACGATTATTACTGAATACTAGTGGGCTTTTTATTGCAGTTTGTGTGAGGCCCGGCACGATTTGGACGAGGCCCGACGCCTAATGAAGGGCAACCCGTACATCAACTATCGGCCCCTCGGTCTACTGACGATACTTCATCTTCCATTGGTAACCCTTTAATCCCTAATTAACTGGAATGGGTTTTGATATGTTAATTTGTAGCCAATCCAATCGTCACAAAATAAGTTACATGATATCACACACCCAACCCACATATTTAAGCTAAGACAAAATGGATTAAATGGTTGTATTTTAGACTGGATCGAAAACTACTTGTCCAATAGGAAACAGTCCGTATCAATACGGTCCACAACCTCAAGTACCAAATTAATTACTGCTGGCGTACCGTAAGGTTCGGTACTCGGCCCATTACTATTTCTAATACATATCAACGACATAGCTGAGTGTCTACTAAGTATTGTTCGATTATTGGCTGACGACAGCTCTCTGTCCTTTTCCTCAACAAAGGTTGACGATCTAGAAGGCATAATAATTCATGATCTGCTAATTATTTCTGATTGGGCTGCTATTATATGAGACCTATTAATAGTGTCAAACTGCTACATGACCACAAATAAATTGCAAGAAAACGTTCTATAGTGTTTTTCTGTAGTATAAGGTCTGGTGAAGAACATATCACAAGTTGGCCAAATTCGGACCACCAGAACGTGTCGAAATATGACGTCATAAAAGATGGCCATCAATGTTTAAAAATGGCTAAACGTTAGTCCTACCTGTTAAATTCAACAAGTTCTCACACATTTAAGTGTGAATATTACCTATAATATTCATTATTTTGCCAAATGAATAATTTCGGAACGTGATAAAAGTGTTACATGTGACGTCATGACGCCGAGAATATCGTCATATCATGAAGAATGACGTCATGACGTGGTTTAAAAATCAGTCACTTATGTCTTTAATTTCATCGTCATCTTAAACTGAATCTTGGGACACATTGTCACAGTTGCCATTTTGGCAATGTCCACAAGCCGTGGTGCATTCAATTCCATGCTTTTTGCAGCTACATTTCAGTGTGCTGCATCCTGAGGAACAACTGCATCTGATCATTTTAAGCAGTTGGTCTGGTGCGGGACTATTGTCCATGATGAGTGGAACAAGTGTAACCCCTTGTACATCCCGGCCCCATTTAGTGGGATCCATGCCTTCATTATTGTCCATCCACTGCATGACTTGTAAGTATGTCCGCCGAGAGTGAAGATTTGTGGCCGAGGTTATTGGGGCAGTCTTTCTGGTTTCATAAAAGTCTTTGCTGCGGTCACTTTCTTGCAAAGGTAACCATAGCGCAATGACACTAGAGACGCAGATTCGGTTCCATTGAACAGGTAGACCATTGCTTTGCAGCCAGTACTTTCTACAGTAGCTTGGTCTGTATTTGGTGTACAGAAGATCTTTGAAGATGCACGCAAGACAGAATCGCCCTTGACTTCTTGCCGACCCCAAATATTTTCTTGAAGTAGTTTCGCAGCCCGAGAACGCATGACAAACAACATTCCAGAGCAGACATCATCACCAAGCGACTGTTTCAGAACTTTGATGTAATACACATTTCATTTTTCTTTGTCTTTGTCGGACCTAAAAAAAGATCATTGCAGTCTTTTGTTGCGTGACACAATAGCAAGACCAATACGTCGGTGTCTTCTCCAATCAGGATTGTTGATTTGTAAGACGACATTGTAATTGCTGCTTCCACTATATCTACATCTGCGTCTCCTTCAGCGTGGATGACATGGCAGCCTTTCTGTCGCAAACGGTCCGCGATCAGGTGGACGAGGGCCCGTTTGTTCATGTTATTTGAGAGGAAATCTTCCTTTTTCCCAACAAATTTTGTTGCATCTGATATGTTGACCTTATTGGAAATTTTGGTTTTTCGACGCTGGTGCGTATTTTCCTTTGTACTTGGTCCTCCACTGTATCCATCAAAGACAATGGTGGCCTTGCCATAGAGATTGGACGTGAACGAAGCATAGGAATCGGCAAATGAACTGTAGGTGACTCATTCCTTCCATTTGAGTCGATGTAGAAGTGAACCTCCATTACGTACATATTGCTCAGTCTTTGGAATGAACTGGAGTACAGCAGCATCTGATGACATGACCTGGTTTCGGATAGTATCCAGAAGTTGTGCTTTATCTGGCTTCCGTAATAGATAGTTTGCTTCAAACAGTGCTAGTGGATATGGTGAAATTTCATACTTCATCACTTCATCTAGAACAAGATCTTCAGACTGCGATACCACCAGAAACCTCTGAAACAACAGAGTTGGTTCAATGGTTCGGTCCTCAATGACCTTGATGACACTAGCTGTTGCTAGTGTCTTTACTTTAGTCTTACGTCTGTTCTAATATGAAAAGACGGATTGCCCTTCCATTTGTTTAACTATGTAACTTCCAACAGCAAACAGATCTTGAACGTTTACATCCTTATCAGAATTTATTCCTGTGATAATGTTTCTCAATGTGTCGTCTCCTCCGAGAAGGGATAATGTTCTTCAAGCTTGGCTGCAAGTTTTGAGATGTCCACATTGTCTCTCTCCATTCGCGATGCAGTTGTCTCCTTGTGTTGTTCACTTGTTGTGTAAACTGTGTTATTGCATGGCATAGTTTAGGCTGAGGATATTGGAGCAGACATTGTCCAAACGGCTTGTTGGTGTTCAGTCATGCCACTTGCTCTAGTTAACCCACCTGTACTTATCAGGGACCGCATCAGAGTCTGCTCAATCACTAAGACGGAGCCAAGGCCAGCCCAGTACTGATTGGTGACCCTTATTACATGGAATCCATTCAGGAATTTCTGGAACACTGCAGGCTTTTCAATTTCTATTGCCTCAACTGTTTGCAGGTAGAGATACGCAGATTTCAGATAATTTGCGTGCCCAGCAGCAGCAAAGATTGGTAGGCACTCAGATATAGCGTGGAGGTGCATTTTCCACGACCCTGTGCGATCAGCTTTGATTAGCTCACGAGCAACTCCCAACATTTGTTGATAGTTCAGCCACAGTTTGCTCGTCTCTGAAATATTGGATAATTCACACTTTTTATAAGCCAATACGTTTACAATTCTTTCGATGCAATCTGATTTCAATAATGTGTCTTAAATCAATTTCATCGGTAATGTGTACACACTCTCGAGTTCATGTATGTGATTATCAAGGTCTGGTACGCTTTTAATGGCTTTGGCTGCGATCTGTTGCGTAAAAACACTGACTGACAAGGAGATTTCCATGAAATGAGCGCTTCACAGCTTTTTCGCTCATCATGTGTACGACTGCATTTTCGCCGTCTATCGTCTCTAAGATGTATTAGAGTCCACTTCAATCCATTAATGTTCCTATAGCACCCAGCAAATTCATAAATGTGTGGAAGCTTTCCAGAAGAGTGGCTGGTCAAATGTAACAACCGGTGGGGCGTTATACTTAGATTAAAGTTTGCAAATATACTCAAGAGTAGAGAAGATAAATGTATTGTCACCCAGGTACATGTCGATCATTGGAAGGAAGACTATCGATGACTGTCCAGGATGGATGAATTGCTTGTGCAGTACGTGCATCATGCCTTGCCAATTTGGTACTGGTTGACTAAACCGAAAGGATACCTCCCACAATATGTCAATAGTAAGACCCACATCGATTAGACCTGCCAGTGGTTGGAATTGTATACTACAACGTAATTGCTTTGCAAAACCGTACTCCACAATGTCCACTTTTGTTTCGCCAATAACATGTAATTCCATGTTTTCGTCTAAGTATTGTTTGAGTAATGTGTTGGCTTGGGGTTATGGCTGCTATCATCCCCAATGCCATGAAATGTACATTTTCCATCTAGTGACACAATGTTGTGGTCGACATTATCTGCTGCAAACAACAACATCGTATCGGCCATATTGACATTACCTAAAACACCAGGGGCAACTGCGGAAGCAGCGTTTTCCAAAAACCTTGATCGGAAGTGATGATGCATTTGAACAGCGAGCCCGATTTGTAACGGCGTAATTAAAGCCTTTGGACAAACTGCTTGAACAAGTGCTTGTCCAATACTCGCTTCTTTCTGACGGGTGTCCTTTCCGACGAGAATATTTTGAAGCAGACAGCGCAAAGTAGGCGCAATGTATCCTAAAGCAGATTCGAGTTCAAGGTCTGTAGCTTTCGGATACTCGTCCGTTAAAGGTGTAATGATGGTTTTGATATCACTTTTGATGAATTTGGCGGCAGTTTCTATTATCGCTTTCTTATGACCTTCCTCGTCTTCCTTATTCGGCATGTTGAAGTAATTCCGCATTTGCTCTGGAATTTTCGACTTTATTTACAAAACAGAATGTCTACGGCGAAAATCTCAAGTGCGATAAGGTCGGCTTTCTCATACACTGGCTCTTTTATTAATTAAACTGACAATTTACGGGCCAAGTTTTGTAAATTTGTATTCATTTATGCATCATATATACCGTTTATTCATTTTCGACGGCATAACGTCACATGAACCACTGATATCATAACAACAAAGTATACCTTTAATAAAACAATGAATATCAGCAATAATGTTCACACGTTATATGGCAAGAAAGTGTTTTATTTAACAGATACGAGAGATTTTAGTCATATTTAGCCAGGTTGTTTTTTTTTGAAACCCAGACTATTGGATTGGCGAAAGCCGGGCGGGCGGGCGGTGGGCGGCGGGCGGCGTCCACAATCAATGTTAAGTTTTCGTGTTTGAGTCCATTTCTTTGTTACTGTACCACCTAGGACCACCAAACTTTCACAGCTTCATAATCAAGGGGTGCCTACCACATATCACTATCCAACATGTTACCTTTTTTTGAACTTGATCCATCTTTTCCCCGCAGTCGACTTAGCCATTTTCAATGTTAACTTTTCGCGTTTACAATGTTACGTTTTCGTGTTTCAGTCCATTTCTTTGGTACTGTACCACCTAGGACCACCAAACATTCACAGCTTCATAACCAAGGGGTGCCCACCACATACAACTATCCAACATGTGACCATTTCTTTTACCTTCACCTATTATTTCTACGTAATTGACTTAGCCATTTTCAACGTTAACTTTTTAACGTACGTCTGGTTAAAGTTTTTTGGTTAAAAGTTTTTCGTTATACTATATCTCTGCAACTGCTTCGCCCATTACCTTGAAACTTCACATGGGTGTTTATCATCATCCATATTTTCATTCTACCCACAGCCGTGCGGCCCCTGTGCCCAATGTCAAGGTCAAATTACTTTGATTTTTTTTGTTAAAGTTTTTTCGTGTACTATATCTCTGCAACTGCTTCACCCATTACCTTGATACTTCACATCGATGTTTATCATCATTGTTGCGCCCGCTTGCGGAAAGCGCGATATAGTCGTCATTTTGGCATACGTCCGTCCGTCCGTCCGTCCGTACGTCCGTGTGTCCGGTTAAAGTTTTTTGGTTAAAGTTTTTCCATCTACTATATCTATTTGTTTAGCGTCCATGCCTCGCCCCAAGACACGACATGCAGGCCACCTACTTATATATGTAGTCTAAAATTGGCCTACTGATTGCAACACTTGCGCCATGTGTGAATGAAATACATGTACATGTAATGCGTAGCCTGTTAGCATGCTACGTTACTGCACAGTGCATATTGTAACGTATTTCTTTCATATATCTAGAATTTATAACGATGTATTTGCGCAATGAGCTGTTTAGCCTCTCTAATACATTATTTTGTGCCAACACGTCGTTCACAATCGCTTGCATGACTTTTACTAATGTTGGTCTGACATGTTAATAAGAAAATTTGTTCATTCGGTGAAATTTATTACGTTTAAAACGACGTTAAAGTTCGTCAAAGTTGGGCCGATATATCGGCCCAGTTGGCAAACTTGTGCGTGTTGCTCGGACCGATATATCGGCCCCGTGACACAGAGGTGGTTAAACTACAACTAAATCATTCTAAACCGGACATATTTAAAAGTGAGTGGTGTTCAATTTTGATGATTTTCATTGCCCTTTATCTCCTACGGTACTGCCTGTTCATGATGACAAAGCACCAACGCGTGTCTTGCAGTAGTCATCTGCCTGTTTCACAGTGGTACCCCTCTAAACTGGACACCCTGGGGACATCCCAGGGTGTCCGGTTTAGAGAGGTTCCACTGTAGTACCATTGGTATCTGCTGCCGCTCGGGGATTTGTTTCATTCAAAATGTATCATTTTTGTTTTGTTTTCATATATTCCAGATACAGCATAATCTGGCTGTTGTGAGCACACGACTGGGCAGTGTGGACGAAGCGATGAGTCTACTTACTGACGCCCAACTATCAAGTACAGCGGGCTTTCGTCAGAAGCATGACATTCAATATGCCATTGACGTCATTAAGGTATTAGTTCATAGATAGATACACTTGGCTTCAATGATATTTGCTTCATCAGGGTGATGTGATATATGAATATAACATATGTGAATATTGTCTTGTTACTGTATACTATATGGTACATTGAGGCTATTTACAATGGTGGTCCATGTTGTTCAAAACACAGGAACAAACCTGCCATATTTTACTGTTTGCTGTAATATAATTTATACGAGTCCGTTGCCCTGGCTTTTCTACATGTGATTAACTACATTTATACAGCAACCATTGCTCCATGTAGCATAATAAAGGTGGTTGAATAAATGCTGTTTATATCTGAAATAACCTAATATACCTGTAGCCTATTTCACCAACATTGCAAAGTATACTTTTCTAGCAATAATCATTTATTTTTCCTGAAACGCATTATTTCATATAAAACTAACAACTGCATATATTTGATGATTAAAAGTATGCAGAATTATTATACTGAATTTATTACATTATCACAGCCAAATTGGCTGTGATAATGTAATAAATTCAGTATAATAAAAATTAATAAATTTATCATAAAAGTGAAAATTTCTCCCTCAAAGTAGACTTTGCTAGTAAAGTATACTTTGCAATTTTGATGAAATCGGCTACTGAAGTAGCCTAATATACATGAAGTGCCGTTTTTGCCTTTATTTGTTCACCTTTGACCCCTAATTGAAGCCTCTGATTGGTCGGTCTCAACCGCAAATTCAAGATGGCGGAGAATTTTACAATCGAAATCGCTGTCGATTCAGCTGAATTTTGTCCATTTTTACAGTATATGCGACGTAACCAACGACACGGACATGTCCATTATGAGTGTACTGCTTATTATGACAACTGTGGAGTTTAAAACCAGCCAATATTGAAGCTCATCGCAAACAAAATCGGAGATTTAATCAGATACAATACCGAATCTACCTAGCGTGGACGCCGCCATTTTGCTTTGAATGACGTCGCTAAACGCATGGCGAGGGAATGACGTCAACACATGACGTCACGCACGTTCAAACAATTAAGTTTAGTATGCGGTATCAATTAAATACATGATCATGGTGCCCGGTTTAGAGAGGGTTCACTGTATGGTATACATGGCCACTGTTGTTGGGGGAATAATTTATTTGTTTAAAAAATAGAAGAGATAATTAATAACACGCAGGTACATTTTCACCAATTCCAAATTGAATCTCATTCCCTCTAAATATTGGAATGGGACGTTCACTTGTAAATGTAAATGCTTTAATTTAAAGATGACACTGGCTCGATGACCTTGCATGTCGGCACCGACTATTTAAATGCCCATCCGATCTGACTAGGCTAGCACGAAGTTGTCTTGCCCAAGGACACGCCGAGCTGGCAATCGAACCAGGGGTCTCCCGAACCGCAGTCTGACGCTCTACCTAATCCGGCCACTTTCACTTGAAGGCCAACTTGTTTGTATATACCTACTCATAAAATACATAGACATACGATGTAAGTAAAAGTCATATGTTGTCATCGATGAACTAAACAACAGCATGTGGAATATCAGTACTTCTTATGTTTCCAACCATAAGAGTAAGCCTATTCGTTTGATAAACTGTACTTTGTTTCAGACTGACCAAGCACACTGCATAGCTCCATTGACCATATCGACAGACGTTATATTCACTCCATCGAAAACTATGGTAGCCCATCTGCATAAGAAGACATTTGCGACCAAAGCCAAGGTAGGCATGTGCTACATGTCCGTGTATGTTTGTTTACATTTGATGAAAACGTTACAGTGAAAATAACACAGATAAATTAATATTTGGTTGTGACTTGAAGGTTTTATGGGCTTTGTGACCAGTGTAGCTTCTGTTCAAGCATCACTCTTCTGTAGCCTGATAATGATATATATTGCGTATTAGAAGAATGACGAGTGATTCAAAGAGGAAATGCCGAACAGTGCAGATCCTGATCAGATTGTGCGGACGCACACTCTGATCTGGATCTACACTGGTCGCAACACCATCAACAGCCCCATTTCTCCAGTCACAGCCACAATAGGACACATTCCGTCAATGCTAAAACCAATGATGGGCTGGAATAGTTCGAAGGAAAGTTACTCGTGGTTTTCCATGTTCGGTAACCTATTTATAGATACGACTGGTCTATAGACATTCTCAGCTATGTGTTGTTTCCATTTTCAGGTGATCTGTGCAGCCAATGTATCTGACACGGCCACGGGATTTGACGGACCTAAACGGGTAGGTGAGCATATATATAAACTAAATGCATCACCGGAATACATAGTTTTATCAACATAATTATATGACAAATGCACGTCAAAAAGTAAATACAGAGACTAAATAGTTGTTTCCTGTAACATTTTAAGGAAACACGGTTATCGCCCTTGATGTTAAGAGTCGCAATTCTTGTTTGATTTAATAAGTAACGTATTAATAATACTAACTGTGCGGATGTACGGATGTACGAGTTGATCTGAATCTACACTGGTCACAAAGCCCATAAGCCCTATTTCTCAAGTCACAGACACATATATGTTCCAAACTCCTTTTTTTCTAGGTTGAAGAGCTAAAAAACGGACAACGGTCAACGGCAAAAAGTGCTTCCAACAATCCAATATCTGCCATACAAACATTCTTCAGTAGATCGCCAAGCCCAGAATCATATCCTTCTTTCATGAAAGGATCCAAGTCCTCCAATGACCTTACAATGTTTGCTTCTGCTTATAAAGGAAGTAAGCCGTACAGACAGTCAGCTATTGCGCATGCGCTGTCTGCTTCATGTAGCGTTCTAACAGCTGTTGCGACGTCAACCTCTGAACCTTTGGATGATAAATCGATCGTTGGACGCAGACCTATTCGTCACAATGAAACGCCGAGATCAAATAAATGCAACAACACACATACACTGACTGATAGCAGACGTATGTGCAGATATGAGGACAATTTAAGCGGAATCGCTAGTAACCGCCCATATCGTCACAGAGAGGCTGATAGAACAAGCAATGCAATACAAGACAAAAGCAACATACCACATGGAGAAGTTATGGAAGAACTGATTGCCAACTTTCGCATGTCGTTGACGGAATGTGAAAGAGATTCAAACAGCGGGAAATGCCCAATTAAAATGCAGCACAAAATGTGTGATATTGTCGAAACAGGGAGGCGTGTGGTGGAGACCAAACCACCGGAAATGGTAACACAGCGTCGGAGACGAGCACCTCCATTGTACCCGCCGCCTCCTCCGCCAGCTCCATTGCTAACCTTATAGGAATGAATGGCCTTTTTGTGGAATTTATCGGGGTATAAACTTGGAAAAGTCGCGGGAATACTGGACGAAGGCCGAAAGGCCTCGTCCAGTATTCCCGCGACTTTTCCAAGCATTTATATCCCGATAAATTCCACAAAAATGCCATTCATTCCTTATAATTCCAGCATTTGAAATAAATTTATCAAGAAAATGTGTTTATTTTCCGTTTTTAGCCAGGTTTTTTGAAAAAAATCCAGGCTATTGGATTGGCGAAAGCCGGAGGGCGGGCGGCGGGCGGCGGGCGGCGAGCGGCGGGCGGCGGGCGGCGTCCACAATCAATGTTAAGTTGAGTCCATTTCTTTGTTACTGTACCACCTAGGACCACCAAACTTTCACAGCTTCATAATCAAGGGGTGCCCACCACATATCACTATCCAACATGTTACTTTTTTTTTACTTGACCCATTTTTTCCGCGCAATCGACTTAGCAATTTTCAATGTTAAGTTTTCGCGTTTTCAATGTTAAGTTTTCGTGTTTAAGTCCATTTCTTTGGTACTGTACCACCTAGGACCACCAAACTTTCACAGCTTCATAATCAAGGGGTGCCCACCACATATCACTATCCAACATGTTACTTTTTTTTTAACTTGACCCATTTTTTCCGCGCAATCGACTTAGCCATTTTCAATGTTAAGTTTTCGCGTTTTCAATGTTAAGTTTTCGTGTTTAAGTCCATTTCTTTGGTACTGTACCACCTAGGACCACCAAACTTTCACAGCTTCATAATCAAGGGGTGCCCACCACATATCACTATCCAACATGTTACTTATTTTTGAACTTCACCCATTTTTTCCGCGCAGTCGACTTAGCCATTTTCAATGTTAACTTTTCGCGTTTACAATGTTAAGTTTTCGTGTTTAAGTCCATTTCTTTGGTACTGTACCACCTAGGACCACCAAACTTTCACAGCTTCATAACCAAGGGGTGCCTACCACATACAACTATCCAACATGTGACCATTTTTTTACCTTCACCTATTATTTCTACGTAATTGACTTAGCCATTTTCAACGTTAACTTTTTAACGTACGTCTGGTTAAATTTTTTGGTTTGGTTAAAACTTTTTTGTTATACTATATCTCTGCAACTGCTTCGCCCATTACCTTCAAACTTCACATGGGTGTTTATCATCGTCCATATTTTCACTCTAACCCCCAACCGTGCGGCCCCTGTGCGCAATGTCAAGGTGAAATTACTTTGAATTTATTTGTTAAAGTTTTTTTGTGTACTATATCTCTGCAACTGCTTCAACTATTACCTTGATACTTCACATGGGTGTTTATCATCATTGTCGCACCCGCTTGCGGAAAGCGCGATATCGTCGGCATTTTGGCATACGTCCGTCCGTCCGTACGTCCGTGTGTCCGGTTAAAGTTTTTTCGTTAAAGTTTTTCCATCTACTATATCTATTTTTTTAGTGTCTATGCCTCGCCCCAAGGTGCGACATGCAGGCCACGGCCATCTAGTCTACAAAAAGTGGGTATAATTATGTTATCCAAGTGTCTATGCTTGGAAAAAACCTGGCCTTCCTGGCTTTGCCTCGTTTCTTGTCTTAAAAATTATTTTAACTGCGCTTCACACTTACGGAAAGTAGTTTGGCGTGGGATCTTACTGGGATATACATTTTGGACAGAGACTTGCTACGGGCCAATCAAATGTTAGGGAAGTGTGTAAATATTTTTGTGCTGGAATTATAGTACAGTGAAACCTCTCTAAATCGGATGTGCCCAGGGTGTCCAGTTTAGAGAGGTGTCACTGTAAATCATGCATTTGATCATGCGGAGCCATAGTTGTGTGCTATGCGATCACGAACAGGCTTTATCACCTGAGATAAATGACCAAGAAACACTTCAAAGTTAAGATCACATATGTTTCTTGTTGTCCGGTTTAGAGAGGTTCCCGATGCTCTGTTTAGGGTCAATAATCGACCAGTGTGTGCACTTGTGGCAGAAATCACCAGATTTTGCCCAGATGACCTTTCATGTGTGCTTTACAAGGTCTGATCAAGTACAAGCGATTTCGACTTCGTTAACACTCCATAATTAGCATAAATCCAAGATGGCCGCCAAATTCCCATTTTGAGATGAGACACCCCCTGTGATTTTGTACGTGTACATAAGAACATGTGTGATATTTCATGAAATATATTTACAGAAATGGTATTATTTTCTGTACATGACATCGAAAGATGATGAAATATTTAGAGCAAATGCGGGGTTCCTCGTTGCTATGAAAGTATCGTCAACTTTCGAAGTCATTTACGGAAAATATCGTAACATTTGTAAATATATTTCATGAGATATCGCACATGTTCTTAGGTATAACATCAAATAACGTGTCTCAGAGGTCGTTAGGAATTTTAGGAATTCTTGAGAGAGTAAATAAACATATGTCAGGCGCGGATACAGAACTAATTGCAGGGGGGGGGGGAGGGGAGGGGGGTCTGTAATTAAAATTCGGCGTACCAGACCTCCGCGCGCGCGAAATCGTAAAGTCTGGGGGTCCTCTCCGGGGGTCCTCCCCCAGGAAACTTTTAAATGCCAGATCGCCGCAGATGCGATTTCCTGACACATAGGCCACGAAAAAAGTGCAATTCGGTTCTAACTTATCTCGCGATTGAAGCCTAAATTAACAAAATTAAGTTGATTTAAATGTTGTTTGACAATGTTGACGGGATAAATAAAATAGTAGGTTAGTGCCGTGAATGGGAAAAAATATCTGGCGCGGCACGGAAACGGGATGTGCTCGGCAGAGCCTTGCCCATCCCGTTTCCTGAGTCTTGCCAGATATGTTTTCCCATTCACGGCACTAACCTACTATTCTCTATATCCCATCAACACCTACAAATGGCTGTAAAAAGCAAAAATTGTATTGACTGGATATCAAAAATGTTTCACGGCACCGTGTTTCACGGCACATACACACTGTGTTGACGGCACATACACACTGTGTTGACGGCACATACTCACTGTGTTGACGGGATAATAACCCTTACTACGCTGAATTAAATTTCGTCGTCTGCTGGAAATGTTTTATTTTCAATATTTCCCGATAAAAACCTGTTTTGGCAGCGCATGAGAATCGTCTCCACTGTAGACGATTCTCATGTGCTGTCAAAACGGGTTTTTTGTTAAGAATTAAGGCAAAAATGAAAAATAGCAGACGACTATTTTCGTCTCCCGCGTAGTGAGGGTTAATATAAGTCTTCTTAGAACATTTAAAAAAAATATATATTGTTTTAGTGAAACTGGACCCTGATCTACATTGCATGATATCTGAGTGCTGAAATATGTATTACATTACGAAACCCAAACATTAGAAGCAAATTGAAAACAAGTAAGACTATTTTAATAGCGTATTTTATTGGAATAAAACATCTACATACAGAATCTAGAAACAAAATTTCTACCCCTCTCGCGAGAATTATTGTAGCTAGCCTGCATACAATAATAAGGTGTAATGGGCGTAAGTGAATGAAGTATATATGCGCACGTACAGTGGAGATGATATTACAGTAGAACCTCTCTAAACCGGACATCTGGGGGTCCATAGGGTGTCTGGTTTAGAGAGATTCAACTGTAAGTAAGACCCACGTGAACATGGTTTGTCATTTTCAATCATGAACAGACACGAGAATGAAATAATGAATTACAGTGAAACCCATCTAAAATATACACAATGGGGTCCCAGAGTGTCCGGCATAGAGATGTTCTATATACACCATATACAGTGGAACCTCCCCGAACGGCCACCTCTCTACAACAACACCCTCTCTGTAACAGCCGCTATTTTATATCCCAAATGGATGATTTCCTCTGTATCTAACCCTTAGACTGCTGAGCACCTAAAATTGCCGTCTGCTGTTGCTTTGTCTTCTTTCTCAATAAAAACATGTTTTGACAGCATTTTAGAATCATTTCCATTGGAAATGATTCTAAAATGTTGCCAAAGCATGTTTTTGATGAGAATTATTGAAACAGCGGACGACAAAATTTAATTCAGCATTAACCTCCTTACAACAGTCACCTCTCTACAACAGCCAGTTTTGCGTCTTCCCTTGGGTGGCTGTTGTAGAGAGGTTGCACTGTATTGTTATTCCTTTGTACAAATGCATGTGTTTGTGACTTGATAAATGCTTGGACTACGTCTTCGCGCATGCGCTAAATGATGCCCGAATCACTCAATTGAACACAGCTAGAAAGACAAAGTGCCAGTTTCTGTTTGTTATATTTAGGAAATTATTTATAGCGCAACAAAATACTCCGAATGCCCATGTTAGTATAAGTAGATTACTGGATAATTAGCCTGACATAAAGTTTAAACTATTATTGCAGGGTATACCACCTGCATCAATTGTATAAAACGCATGTCATGACTTAAAGGGTCATATCAGGATTTTATGAAAAACGTGATTATAAAAAATAAAAACGTGTTTTCATCATTGCCCTGTGTAAAGTTGCTTAATTGAAGATAATTCCAGCACAAAAATAGTGACACAATTCCCTAACATGTGATTGGTCCGTAGCAAGTCTCTGTCCAAAATGTATATCCCAGTAAACTTCCCATGCCGAACTACTTTCCGTAACCGTCAGGCGCAGATAAAATAATTCTTAAGAAAACGGAAAATAAACACATCATTTTCTTGATGAATTTACTTTCAAATGCTGGAATTATAAGGAATGAATGGCATTTGTTTTGGAATTTATCGGAGATATAAACTTGGAAAAGTCGCGGGAATACTGTACGACGCCTTAAAAAATTACAATTTTCGAAAATACATGTATATATATATTATTTTTTTTTTCGAAAATTGTAATTTGTTATCGCTTCGTCCAGTATTCCTGCGATTGTTCCAAGTTTATACCCCATTAAATTCCACAAACAAGCCATTCATTCCTATAATATAAAATGATACGAGGAGCTGACAGGCTGAGTCGTTTCTATGTTCACCGATACAGCTACATAAAAATCGGATTTCCTATCTTGTTGCGTTCCACAAAAGTCCTAGTATCGTCATATATCTTCAATTAAACCACTTTACAAAGGGCCATGAAGAAAACACGTTTTAATTTTTTTATATTATGTGTTAAAAAAATCCTGATATGCCCCTTCAACGGGCTAATTATCCAGTAAGAGTCTAACGGTGGAACTGTGTATCCGCCGATACACATTCCGGTCAAACGGGAATATTGGGTGCGCATTTAGTGGAAGCGCTGTGGAACTGTGTATCCGAGGTGGAAGTGTACGCGCGAGCGATGGAAGTGCTGCACCCGCGGGTGCACCTTCGGTGGAACGTGGAATGTCGTGGAACTGTGGAAGTGTGTAGCCATGTGTACACATTCGCTGGAAGCGTCGGTGATTGGTCGTGAACGGTGGGAAAGTGTAGATCGAATGAGATCACAGGGAAACGAGGGCAAGTCGAGCGTGGGTCCGGCTCCTTCCGTGGCCGAGAGGCCAGAGACTTGTGTTTTGCCGAAAAAAAAACAGAGTCGTTCCGTGGCCGAGAGGCCAGAGAGAAAAATGTTGGAAAATAAACAGAGTCGTTCCGTGGCCGAGAGGCCAGAGGGATTTTTTTTTAAAAATAAACATAAACAGAGTTGTGTTGTCTCGCTGGGCCGCTCTGTTCCTTCAGTGGTTAGCATGGTGCTTGGCTAGAGACTTGTGTTTTTACCGGAAAAATGTTGTAAAATAAACAGAGTCGTTCCGTGGCCGAGAGGTCAGAGTCGTTCCGTGGCCGAGGGACCACAGTGCGTTCGCTCAGAGTCGTTCCGTGGCCGAGAGGCCACAGTGTTTTCGCTCAGTCGTTCCGTGGCCGAGGGGCCACAGAGTCGTTCCGTGGCCGAGAGGCCACAGTGTTTTCGCTCAGTCGTTCCGTGGCCGAGGGGCCACAGAGTCGTTCCGTGGCCGAGAGGCCAGAGTCGTTCCGTGGCCGAGGGGCCACAGTGCGTTCGCTCAGAGTCGTTCCGTGGCCGAGAGGCCACAGTGTTTTCGCTCAGTCGTTCCGTGGCCGAGGGGCCACAGAGTCGTTCCGTGGCCGAGAGGCCACAGTGTTTTCGCTCAGTCGTTCCGTGGCCGAGGGGCCACAGAGTCGTTCCGTGGTCCGAGAGGCCACAGTGTTTTCGCTCAGTCGTTCCGTGCCGAGCCAGGCAGAGTCGTTCCGTGGC
The DNA here is from genome assembly GCA_029237695.1 of Conchocele bisecta. Classification (NCBI taxonomy): domain Eukaryota; kingdom Metazoa; phylum Mollusca; class Bivalvia; order Lucinida; family Thyasiridae; genus Conchocele; species Conchocele bisecta. The sequence continues at coordinate 105,050,102 of CM055271.1, forward strand.
CGAGAGGCCATAGCGTTCCGTGCCGAGGTGCCACAGTGCGTTCGCTCAGAGTCGTTCCGTGGCCGAGAGGCCAGAAAATAAACGGAGTCGTTCCGTGGCCGAGAGGCCAGATGTTGTCTCGCTGGGCCGCTCTGTTCCTTCAGTGGTTAGCCTGGTGCTTAGCCTGGTGCATGGCCGATAAAAAAAACAGAGTCGTTCCGTGGCCGAGAGGCCAGATGTTGTCTCGCTGGGCCGCTCTGTTCCTTCAGTGGTTAGCCTGGTGCTTAGCCTGGTGCATGGCCGATAAAAAAAACAGAGTCGTTCCGTGGCCGAGAGGCCAGAGGAAAAAAAAATTGGAAAATGAGTGGCCGAGTTCCGTGGCCGAGAGGCCAGAGTCGTTCCGTGGCCGAGGGGCCACAGTGCGTTCGCTCAGTCGTTGCGTGGCCGAGAGTCCACAGTGTTTTGCTCAGTCGTTCCGTGGCCGAGGGGCCACAGAGTCGTTCCGTGGCCGAGAGGCCACAGTGTTTTCGCTCAGTCGTTCCGTTGCCGAGGGGCCACAGTGTGTTCGCTGAGAGTCGTTCCGTGGCCGAGAGGCCACAGTGTTTTCGCTCAGTCGTTCCGTGGCCGAGGGGCCACAGTGTATTCGCTCACAGTCGTCCGACGGGCGACAGTGTGTTCGCTCGGAGTCGTTCCGTGGCCGAGGGGCGACATTGTGCTCGCTCGGAGTCGTTCCGTGGCCGAGAGGCCACAGTGTTTTCGCTCAGTCGTTCCGCTTCGGTCGTTTCTGCCGCCGGCGTGATGGGCGCGCGTAGTGAAAGTGTCCAGCTGCGCCATTTTTTTCATTCCGTGGCCGAGGGGCCACAGAATTGTGTCTTAGCGGAAACTCCGTTCATTCCGTCGCCGATGAGACCCGAGACTTGTGTTTTAGCGTAGTCTGACGGGCGTCCACGGTGTTTAGATATCCTCACCGCTTCGGTTGTTTCTGCGGCCGGCGTGATCGGCGCGCGGAGTGAAAGTGTCCAGCTGCGCCATTTTTTTCATTCCGTGGCCGAGGGACCACAGAATTGTGTCTTAGCGGAAACTCCGTTCATTCCGTCGCCGATGAGACCCGAGACTTGTGTTTTAGCGTAGTCTGACGAGCGTCCACGGTGTTTAGATAGCCTCACCGCTTCGGTTGTTTCTGCGGCCGGCGTGATCGGCGCGCGTAGTGAAAGTGTCCAGCTGCGCCATGTTTTTCATTCCGTGGCCGAGGGACCACAGAATTGTGTCTTAGCGGAAACTCCGTTCATTCCGTCGCCGATGAGACTCGAGACTTGTGTTTTAGCGTAGTCTGACGAGCGTCCACGGTGTTTAGATAGCCTCACCGCTTCGGTTGTTTCTGCGGCCGGCGTGATCGGCGCGCGTAGTGAAAGTGTCCAGCTGCGCCATGTTTTTTCATTCCGTGGCCGAGGGACCACAGAATTGTGTCTTAGCGGAAACTCCGTTCATTCCGTCGCCGATGAGACTCGAGACTTGTGTTTTAGCGTAGTCTGACGAGCGTCCACGGTGTTTAGATAGCTTCACCGCTTCGGTTGGTTCTGCGGCCGGCGTGATCGGCGCGCGTAGTGAAAGTGTCCAGCTGCGCCATGTTTTTCATTGCGTGGCCGAGGGACCACAGAATTGTGTCTTAGCGGAAACTCCGTTCATTCCGTCGCCGATGAGACTCGAGACTTGTGTTTTAGCGTAGTCTGACGAGCGTCCACGGTGTTTAGATAGCCTCACCGCTTCGGTTTTTCTGAGGCCGGCGTGATCGGCGCGCGTAGTTAAAGTGTCCAGCTGCGCCATGTTTTTCATTCCGTGGGCGAGGGACCACAGAATTGTGTCTTAGCGGAAACTCCGTTCATTCCGTCGCCGATGAGACCCGAGACTTGTGTTTTAGCGTAGTCTGACGAGCGTCCACGGTGTTTAGATAGCCTCACCGCTTCGGTTGTTTCTGCGGCCGGCGTGATCGGCGCGCGTAGTGAAAGTGTCCAGCTGCGCCATTTTTTTCATTCCGTGGCCGAGGGACCACAGAATTGTGTCTTAGCGGAAACTCCGTTCATTCCGTCGCCGATGAGACCAGAGACTTGTGTTTTAGCGTAGTCTGACGAGCGTCCACGGTGTTTAGATATCCTCACCGCTTCGATTGTTTCTGCGGCCGGCGTGATCGGCGCGCGTAGTGAAAGTGTCCAGCTGCGCCATGTTTTTCATTCCGTGGGCGAGGGACCACATAATTGTGTCTTAGCGGAAACTCCGTTCATTCCGTCGCCGATGAGACCCGAGACTTGTGTTTTAGCGTAGTCTGACGAGCGTCCACGGTGTTTAGATAGCCTCACCGCTTCGGTTGTTTCTGCGGCCGGCGTGATCGGCGCGCGTAGTGAAAGTGTCCAGCTGCGCCATGTTTTTCATTCCGTGGCCGAGGGACCACAGAATTGTGTCTTAGCGGAAACTCCGTTCATTCCGTCGCCGATGAGACCCGAGACTTGTGTTTTAGCGTAGTCTGACGAGCGTCCACGGTGTTTAGATATCCTCACCGCTTCGGTTGTTTCTGCGGCCGGCGTGATCGGCGCGCGGAGTGCAAGTGTCCAGCTGCGCCATTTTTTTCATTCCGTGGCCGAGGGACCACAGAATTGTGGTCTTAGCGGAAACTCCGTTCATTCCGTCGCCGATGAGGACTCGAGACTTGTGTTTTAGCGTAGTCTGACGAGGCGTCCACGGTGTTTAGATAGCCTCACCGCTTCGGTTGTTTCTGCGGCCGGCGTGAAAAAAAAAGTTTTGTCGGCGCGCGTAGTGAAAGTGTCCAGCTGCGCCATGTTTTTACATTCCGTGGCCGAGGGACCCACAGAATTGTGTTCTTAGCGGAAACTCCGTTCATTCCGTTGTCGATGAGGACTCGAGATTGTGTTTTAGCGTAGTCTGACGAGCGTCCAACGGTGTTTTAGTAGCCTCACCGCTTCGGTTGTTTCTGCGGCCGGCGTGATCGGCGCGCGTTTAGTGAAAGTGTCCAGCTTGCGCCATGTTTTTCATTCCGTGGCGAGGGACCACAGAATTGTGTCTTAGCGGAAACTCCGTTCATTCCGTCGCCGATGAGACTCGAGACTTGTGTTTTAGCGTAGTCTGACGAGCGTTCCACGGTGTTTAGATAGCCTCACCGCTTCGGTTGTTTCTGCGGCCGGCGTGATGACCGGTTTTAGCGGAAAAAGAGTGCATTCAGGTATATGTTTCTTTACTGCCGCGGTGGTCGCAACAGCTAAGGCGCCGAGTAGTATAGAGGGAGTCAAAATGATACCACCTAACGGTGGCATCATTTCTCCACCCTCTATACTACTCCACCACTCCCCGAAAAATCAAAAATTGGTTAACGAGGAAATTGTCTCCCACCAACCACGAAATATTCAAAATTGGTGTCATAAATACATCATGTTGTTTTCACGTCCAATTGAACATATAAATTTAATAGGTTATAATAAAATATTATAACAAAATGGATAATAAAATACACAACGAATTGGACGTTTATAATGATTTGGATGAAGGATTTTACGCTGTTGTTTCTACAGTATTAAAACACGGTAAAATGACAATACAGTCCAACCTCTCTACAACAGCCAGCAGCCGGACGGACTAAAAGTGGCTGTTGTAGAGAGGTGGCTGTTGTGGAGAGGGTCACCAACGAACAGCCATCAATGAACAGCCATCAACTTCTCAGTTGCTTATACTGATATATGAACATAGAAACAACTAGGATTGTATATGTTTTATAGTATTATATTTTATTTACTATAGAACGTATACATTTGTCATTGTTAGTATGTTATTGAAGAAGACAAAATAGTAATCATGGTTATTTTGAGAAATAACAATTTATTAAACATGTTAAATGTTCAAATTGACCAATAACAATTATGCATTCATAATGACAAACTGGGCTTATTCAGTTGTTGACATGTGTAGCTCCTGATCAGATAACTTGCAGTCTGGATTCGGATCTGCATTTGTGTGACAAAGTTATAATCATGCTAATGTTAATCCAATTTTGTGTAAAAACATGTAGTGAACACACTGAGCAGACTAATTTACAGCTACACTGGTCACAAACCCAATAAGCCCACTTTTCTTACAGTGTCACATGGTGTCATATTCAGTCAGCAGACCATGTTGAGTATCCTAATCCTGTTAATAAACACCTGTGATATGATTATGTTGGAGTATTTGAGTAAATGGCTTGTTTAATCCACTTCACTTCAAACGGTGACAAACTTGTCGGCAATCCCATTGTCAGATGCCAGACAGGTGATAAATCCGAATACACAACTTGGACATGTGTTTACACACAACTTTTAGCGACCGATTACCAGCGAAGGTATCCGATAGATACGGCACACTCGATTAGATCTGCCGGTAGGCTACATAGGAATATTGATTTTACGCGATTCACGGTAACGTTTGCATACGAAAATGTCCATTAAAAAAAATATGCTGCCCGTTTACAGGCCGTTTTTGTCGTGGTTTATGGCCGTTTGTCAATAATAAATATGTTGGCCGCTCAGAGAGGTGGTTCGTGTCATGTTTTAATTGACGTGGCCGTTTGGCGAGATTAATTATATTGATCATTCAGAATAAAAACGACCTGTAAAAATATGTTGGCCGGTCAGAGAATCTTATGACTCTTTGCTATGAAAAAATCAACTGGCAGTTAGCAAAAATATGTTGGCCGTTCGAGAGGTCTTTTGACGATTTTGTTGTGTTTTTTTGTGGCCGTTGGCTGGAGAAGAGAGGTGACCGTTGGACAGAGGTAAAATAACGTTAAATTCTAACGGGGGGAGTTTAAACTGGCCGTTGAAGAGAGGTGGCCGTTGCTGGGAGGTGGCCGTTAGGGGAGGTGGGACTGTACTATGTGATATCGAATACATGAAATATCAGCGTAATTTATTACGCTGCGATAAAAACGTTGCATTTACAATATTAAACCGGCAATTATGTCGCCGGTAATAAGTATCAAATTTATATAATGAAGCGACTAAATAGGATCGGAGAAACACTACCGAAACATTATCAAACTAATTTTATAAAACAGTTTAAAATCAAAGATTCGTTTACGGATATGCGTTTCTACAATATCGCTTTTAACGAAGAAATTGGAAAATTATTAGAAGAAATTGAAAATTATTGAACAGAACAATAATTTATGTTATAATCACACCAAGCAGAGGACGACAATGTTCCAATTACACGTGTTATGAACATGTAAATTAGGTGTCCATTTTATAGAGAGATTACACGATTAGGTCTATCGCGTATAAAGATATTAATAATTTGTAAAAATTAAAAAAAAAAAATAGCAAAAGCCTCCACTCGTGCACAACACCCCCAGCGACTGGGCAGATTTCTAGCCGGCACCCAGCCACTGGGGTGTTGGGACCTTTCTTAAGCCCACGCATCTGTTGGCTCACATTCTGGGTCGCCTTGAACCCCATTGCCAATTCCTCTATTAAGAGAAACCAGCGAAGTAAGACGAGCCTATGTGTGAATTTGGTTTCGAAATTGCAAAGCTCTTAGGCAGAAATCTTTTTAGGCCGGCACCCCCTTGAGCTACACAATTACATCGCCAAATACACACATATGCATAGACTGCTACCATTAAACAGACGAGACGGACGTCATACCGGATCAACAACATAGCACACACGAGATGAGACCAATTGTTGTTGTCAACACACATATATATACTCATCAGTTTCCTATACAACATACAAATGGTGTGCATATTATAATTATTTATTAATACCTATTGGCGAAAGAAAACATGTGATGGTTCGTTATTTTGTTAATTTTATAATTAATTTTATATTTTTTTTTAATAATTTAAAGATGAACACTCCCTATTATTACATAGTAATTAATTATGTTGTAAACGACAATGTTTCAATTACACGGGTTATGGCCCATGCGTAAATTGATAGCCGAGGTAAACAGAGCCGATAATTCTCAGTGAAAAACACATGTTGTATAGGTATGTAAATTTGTTTACTGCACCAATATAATTTTGAAAAAATTAGGAAAATTATAAAATTAAGAATTTTTTTTTTTTTTTTAAATTATTATTTTTATTTTTTTTTTTTTTTTAAATTATTATTTTTATTTTATTTTTTTTTTAATTTTTTTTTTATATTTTTTTTTTTAATTATTATTTTATATGGTGCTGTAACATTTCCTCCGACTTTATTTCCAAGTTTTACCCTAAATTTATCCCAATCAGTACACTCAATTTTTGGCATGGTGGCGCGCGCCTTGATCCTTATATCATTTTTTAATTCTTCATATCTCCCCATTTCTTCCACCACGGATTCAAACTCTAAATTTGATATTTTCTTATCGGCCAACGCTTTGGACACCATAACGTCGATGCTATTTTTCTTAGACCTAGCGAGAACGGATATTCTATCATGTTTTCTACTTTTTTTCTCGAGTTTTCCACCCGCCCGCCCTAATTACCATACAAAGTGTTCCAGATAAAACGGTAATTCCACTCAAAACCCCTGCAAGTGGAATCATTACAATTGTAGATAGCGTTGCAGCAGTCCCCCGCCCCACACAACACAGAAACACTTGCCAGAACCGTACTAGATGCTTCAGCTATGTTTGCCGCGCGCCTATATTTATTAGAGTGTCTTTTTCTATTTGCACATTCTCTAACTAAAATATCCTGCATAGCGACGATATTATTCAACCTAAAATCTGAACTTTTTTTCGTTAATTGAATACAGTGTTGGTGGTGGAGTGGTATTGAGAGTTGAATACAGTGTTGGTGGAGTGGTATTGAGATTGGATACAGTGTTGGTGGATCGGTATTGACAATTGGAAGCGGTGATTCGTTCATAGTTATTAAATTTATTTCAATATATTAGTATTTACACAATAAGTTCAATTAACAATGAGACAATAGTGGAAGAACTCTCTGAGTCACCGATTTTCGTAACAAAGTTAATAACACTACCTTGGGAAAGTCTAATTCGATCATCACCGGAGAACGAAACCACCGTCGAACTATCTCCAGAGATTTTAGTGATCTCCAACCCCCCGTTCTTCCCCATCTACTACAATATTATCGCGACCGCGCCCACAGGTTTACCATTAGCATTAACCGAGCAGACCGCCATTTGGATAACTTCACCTGCAGCTGTCATATGTATCCCCCATATTTATTACTCGCTTTGGCACCGAAACGAATATTCATAGTGCCCCACAACCAATGGGCCCCGCTTCTCAGCCCAAACTGTTATGACACGTTTTGGTGTTTTCATTGTTTTCACTATTCCGGCAAGCGCATTGTTTGCGTTATATGCCTCAGTACAATCTCATAAGAGGCCTCCTCAAGAGCTTTGGTCGCGGCTATACGATCATGTTTCAGTTTATCGGTTATTTTTTCATCTAGTTCAGTAAGTGTCGCTTCTCTGTTGAGAGAGTCCTCTAAGCGCAACGCATCATAAGCCTCCGTAATGGTTGCCTGGTGGTCTTCTAAGGCTTTATCAATACCCGACCGGGTCTCTTTTTGAAATTCGGTTATTTTTTCATCTAGTTTAGTAAGTGTCGCTTCTCTGTTGATAGAGTCCTCTAAGAGCAACACCCTATAAGCCTCCGTAATATCCGCCTGGTGGCTTCTAGGGCTTTATCAATACCCGTTCGGACTCCATCAAGATCAAACCGGGTCTCTTTTTTAAATTCGGTTATTTTTTCATATAGGTCAGTAAGTGCCGCTTCTCTGTTGAGAGAGTTCTCTGAGCGTAACGCCCCATAAGCCTCCGCAATGGCCTCTTTGTGGTCTTCTCGGACCCCCTCAACCCCAGACCTGGTCTCTTTTATAAATTCGGCTATTTTTCATCTAGTTCGGTAAGTGTCATTCTTTACTGTGAGAGTTCTCTAAGCGCAACGCATCATAAGCCTCCGCAATGGCCTCTGCAAGGTTAGACTGGTGGTCTTCTCGGACATCAATACCCGACCGGGTCTCTTTTCGAAATTTGGTTATTTTTTTATCTAGTTCAGTAAGTGCCGCTTCTCTGATGAGAGAGTCCTCTGAGCGCAACACCTCATAAGCCTTCATAAGGTCCGCCTGGTGGTCTTCTCGTGCTTTCTCAATACCCGACGTGGCCTCATTTCGAAAAATCGATTATTTTCCCGTCTAATTCAGCAAGTGTAGCTTCTTTGCTGAGAGAGTCTTCTAAGCGCAACGCATCATAAACCGCCGTAATGTCAACCTGGCGGTCTTCTCGGGCTTTATCAATCCCCAACCGGGCCTCTTTTCTAAATTTGGTTATTTTTTTACCTAGTTCGTTTAGTTCCGTATGCGTTTCTTCACGACTTTGTGTATTCACAGCCAGGGCATATTCTCTAAGTTGTGATAGTAGACTCTTGTGAATCTCGTCCGTGGCCCTCGATATAGTTCTATTGATCAAGGCCTTTGTTTTTTGGGTAGTTAAAAAGTCGCCCTCTGTCGGGATGAATCCCCCTTCTGCAGGTTCCAAATTATTTGAATTTGTCACCCAATCGGAAGAACTACCTGGTCCGTATATACTCATAATGTTGATAATATATATTACGAACATGCGTTTAATTCTAATTTTCTTAAAATTAATTAATTTGAAATTTCTAGGACGACCGAAATCGGGTAATCGTTCTTCAACTCTCGCCCTTTATCATCAAGAATATAAATCTTCAACTCGTGGATGTGTCCCGATTCCAAAACTTTCATCTCTGGGTGTGGGAAGTCTAACGTTACAGTCTCACCATAGAAACAATCGCTGGCGGGCACAGTTTTCAGTAATGTGCTGGGGGATCCGTCTATCGTGTTGTACGATGTGTTCACCCGATCCAGGTGCACCCTGAGAGTTTTCGTGACGGCGAAGTTTACTGAGGTATCGCCGTGGTGCACTCCCACGGGGAAGACAAACATCAACGGGGTACTAAACCCTTCATCCTCGTCGTAACGGGGTGCAAATTTAAATCCTAACATTGAGGCCAACCCCCGGGAGATCTCTAATTTTTTATCAACGTCCAATGTCGCAATCCCCGTGGCTTTTGAGACTGTGAGAGTGACATTATCAGGCATATTCCTTGCGATTAAAGCTTGGACATCTCTGACACCCCAAAGGCCGGGAAGTAATCCGACAGATATTTCCCGAAAGCGTCTCACTACTTCTGCAGGACTATCGGCGTCCTCTAGATCTAAAGGATCTAAGGGTCTGATATACTCGTACGTTTTGAGGTTTTTCCACCCGACCGTGAAGGTGATTGATCTAAGGCCTACCCGGCGTTTTCCGCAGCAGTTGTCTATTAATTTTTGAAGTTCACAACTCCCTTTTTGAACATTAGTTATAGTAGCAAACATAATAATATCTTTCAATGGATACCAAAGCATTTAGCTTTAACTCTAATGTAAAGTACGCGGTCGGAGGTAAATACACACAAAAAGACGTTGTTAACCGCCTTGTACACCCAACCGTAACGGTTAGACCGGACAGTGGCTTTGCCACCAACTTCCCTAACATCTTTGAACAATATAGGTTGCCCAAGATTACTACGATGGAGGGGGTAAACGGCTGGAAAGCAACACCGATGCAGTTTTGGCAGAACCAAATAAATTTCGCTGTATGGTGCGCAACAGCCGGGTGTGGAGTTTTCATATAAAGACCATCTGACATCCAAGAATGTCATGCTCCGAAGTGTCTACAACTTTCACGTGTAATTATACTATTAGGAGGATTCTCAAAGAACTAGGTATTTCACTACCTCAAGACGACGCCTGGGATCCCATTTCCAACACATATAACCGTATGGCCTTTGAAAGACTGTGTAACGAATTTTACGTTTCAAAAGACGCGGACTGGAGACAGAAAGCATTTCCTACCAGCACCGGCCTCGGGGACGTTCTCATTCACGGCCAGTCCGGGAATTGGACACAGACTGATTTTAGACACGATCACTCCGGTGACCACATCGTCAGTCGGAACGCCGGGAATTTTGACCCCGCGACTATGACTTCGGGACGGAAGTGTCTGGAGGTCGACACTGTGGCGTGTTTTCTTGTAAAATGTTACCTCCGAAACTGGCTCACGTCGATTACATACAGCAGGCTGCTGAGGTTCAGAACGCGTGGGGTACATTTATGTTAGATACGGGTCTAGGGTTCACGCAGGCCGGGTTACTCGCGTCAACGACTCCATTCGCACGTACGTCTGGGCCATTCTCGGCGCACAAAAACAAACTCGCAGTTCTATACTGGGCATGGGAACAGCGTTTGATGCACAAAAACAATTTTTGGCACTTGTAGAGGACGCCATCTCAGCTAGGGTGGACCTGGAGAAGGCAATCCAGAATTATCAAGACGTTTTGCAGACTGCCAGCACCAGTAGACTATGTATTTGGAATAGGTCTTTATATGGCGCCGAGCAATATGATACTACGAGACGACCCGGTTGACGGTTACAATAATCAGATCGTAATCGCCACCGTCAATCAAAAAATTGGCCGCAACGGGAACGTGAATACGGATATCATCAAGCGCACCCCCAACAGTGGAACCGATTTCATAAAACACAAAATGGATACACCTCCCCCAATTCGTAAATCGAACCCAGTACCCCCAATTCGTAAATTGGATGCACCATCGAGTTCCATCAACAGACCAATCGCGATTGGAGAAACACCAATCATCAACAATGTTGAAATTGGAAGCACAACACACGAGGAGGAGAAATTGGGTCTCGTCATCGCCCTCGTGGCGATCGGATTATTTACGCTTTGGTTGTAGGAACTCTCTGACAGAGAATAATAGGAGACCGGCGATTGCCACGATTAAAGCCCAAGTAATTATTGGCTAGCCATCCGACCGTTTTTGATAATATAGATAGCAAGTAAGAAACGATACTTCCGATCAGTCCAGGTAGTGCGGCAGCCAACTTTCCTGCTAATTTAGCCAGGAGATTGGCGAGGGCTTTTAGTTGTTTTTTTATCCATTCTTTTACCCCACCGGATGGTGCTGGTGCTGGAGCTGGAGCTGGTGCTGGAGCGGGTGATGGAGCTGGTGCTGAACCACCTGTGATAGATAGAACTAGAGACGATATAGATAGAATTAGGGTCGATATAATCATGCTGAAAGCCGCGATGACGGTTATTATCGTGACGCCCTTCTCTCTGAACAGAGTGCGAATACGCGCACCGAGTGTAGTGTCCTCGTGCAGGACCTCGAGATTGTTTCGCGGCTACGACTTAATTGACCGGAAAGCGTCTCACGGTTAGTTGAGGCAGCCTCCAATCGAGCTTCTCTTTCGTCCCGCAACGACCGCAGGATTTGTTGATCCGCTCGTAGATTCTCTATCGCCCCGTGCTTGCTTTATTTTTTTTTCTTCTAGAGCGATATGTTTGCCACGCTGAGTGTTTGGAGAGGGTTATTGACTAGTTCGCCCACCCCGAGTTGTTTGCAGAACCTTATCGAGTCCCCGGAGTTCGCGAAGAGGTAAACGGTGGGTCAAACTTCGTGCCGTTTTATTTCGTTGACCGTGTTTCATCTTGTTAATAACGTCGGTGGTTACGCGAGGGATTTCGCTGAGCTCGATCGTTTTTCTATAGTGGCGGCCGTCTTCTCCAGCGTTTCGTCGGTAGACTGTAGGGTTTTTACCATTTTTGTAGGCAGCGGCGCCTGAATGTCGTAGAGCACTCCGAGAGCTCGAGCGAGTAGTGCTCCATATCGCTTCAATGAAGAGGGTTTGAGGAACTTGTTTGGGTTGTTCTGTACGTCAGCAACATCCAGGTATTGCCCCATTTTAACCCACAGGTCTCCTCTTTTAGTGCTGCGAAACTCCAACGTGGCGGAGATGCCGCTTTTAGACACTATACGCTCCCACCGTTTCACCAGAGTTTCCTTTCCGTTTCCTCGGTAGACGCCAGCTCATTCTTGGAGATCCCCTCAGGAATCTTGGCACCACCCGCCCATGCCGGAGTTTTGGATTTGGCCTCCCACGTTTCGAAATGTGTACTCGCATCGGGCGGGTACTCTATGAAGGACGTTTCGTCCTCATTACCAGCGTCCAAGTCCTCTCCGCGGCTAAATGGATAGGTATCATCAACATAATCATCATCATTGAGGTAGTCATCAACGTCCACGCCCTCTCCGCGGCTATATGGTAGAGATCATCAACATAATCATCATCATCGAGGTAATCTTCTCGGTCGCCCGTAGTGCGATCGAATTCGTCCATGCCAATATCGAGACCAGCCATCTTTAATAATTATTATTATATTAAAGACAAAACAATACAGGTTTAATAGTTTCAATAAAATTAATTATGTCTTCGAGTCAATACGGTCGCAAACTCAATCCATACCGCAGACTGCGTGAGCCCCTCGGGGCAAAAGGCGTGAGACAGAGTGTCGTTATTACGAACAACCCATCGACGATCGACCAGAACCAGCAGCTCTTAGTCCGCTTCCCAACCTCGGAGCTAACGACGTCATTGTTCCGGGTACTGTTCGCCTCGCTTTCACTATTTCGCTAACGTCGACGGACGCGGACCGAACCGTAGTTCAGAACTTGGGTCGCGCCATAGTCAAGAAGACTATGATAAAGATTTCTGGTAATGAGGTGATGTCGATCGATGACAGCGACGTCTACCATTGCTATCAGGACCTGTGGAAGACGTCACACGAGCTTGAAAACGCTGTCTATCAAGGTATTGACACCAGCAAAAATAAGAACGTAACCAAACTTAGAATGCGGGGCTGCTAACAAGGCAGATAACAACGCGAGTGACAACGCGGTCGCGGGTGCTTACGGCAACCGCTTCTACATCCCGCTCGACTTTGAGTTGCTGGAGAGTCACATGCCCTACTATCAGAGCGCTTTGGCTGACCGCCTCGAATACGAACTAACGTTCAACGACTACGGCCGGCCGAGTTATCATAGCCACCGACCAGTTATCGACGTATACGATCGATAATGTTTCGCTGGAGTACGACATGGTCACGATGCCCGAACTAGCGCGATTGATCAGAACCCAGTACGCCGGGCGCGTTGCCATACTTTACGACCGAGTTCTTCGCCATCGCAAGATGCCGAAAAACAAAAGCGACACATTGTGGAATATTAACGTCAACGTACCCGCCCGCTCGATGAAAGGTATACTGATGTTGTTCGAGGATGCTCGGTTCGCGTTCGGTGCTAGAAAAACCGACAGATTCTATAACCCCAAAATCACGAAGGTAGAGGTGACGATCGAGGGAGTCCCCAATCAACTCTACAGCGCGGGTCTTCGCGCGCACCAGCAGTGGGATGAAGTAAGAAAGCAGTTTGCTGCCGGATCTAAGCGCTCTCCCGGAGGTTGCAGCAGTTGCTAAAGACCTGCATCTCTCGGCCGTCTCCCTCGCGGAGTTCCTGAATACCAAATACGCGTTTATGGCTAGACATGCGAGCCAGCGACGATGACCAAATACACGGTAGCGGACGCCAAGTTGAGAACGCTAGTGAGGGTGTGACGATCCAGATAACCCAAAGAGGCGGACGGAGCCGGGCCATTGAACGTGTACTTATATATAATTACAGACGCACAACTCAACATCGAAGATGGTCGATACGTATCAGCGATCTACTGATTTAATAAAAAATCATCTAACGATTTATTAATACATAATTTTGAAAAAATTAAGAAATCTAGCAATCAATACCAATTCACGATTGGAGATGCTCACTCCGCCATAATATGTGGGCAGACAGGATGTGGAAAAACGGTTTTCATCCTCAACTTACTCGAGGGATCCTACCGCGATGCCTTTCGTCACATTGTGATCCTATGTCCCACTGTGCGACACAACGATACTTATCAGCGGTGCCCGTGGATATGGACCGACCCTGAGGTATACGTTATTGACCCCCGGTGATAGGCTTCACGATTGGTTGCGTGGTTTATACCAAATATTTCAGGGCGAGCCCACCCTATACGTGATTGACGATTGCTCAGCCAAGGCGGCGATGACAAAAAGAAGGACATGCTCTCCGAGCTCGCATTTTCTGGCCGCCATGCGAGGCAAAGCGTAATGGATATCCACTCAAAAATACAACGCCGTCCTCAAGGATCTGCGCGAGCAAACGAAATGGGTCGCCCTCTTTCACTGCAAGGACCGAGACTCATTCGATGACTGTCTTCGAGAGAATGACGTTATCCCAACGCGCGAGGAGCGCCTGGAGGTTCGACAGATGCTTTCCGAAACTAAGCACGCCAAGCTTCTGCTAAAGACTGATCAACCAACTGCTTATAAAGTTATCAACTAAATCTAACGATTTATTTAATAATTAATAATTTTGAAAAAATTAGGAAAATTGCAAAGTAATAAGCTATTGCAATGCTTAGCAATTGCTGAACAATGCTTAGCAAATACTGAACAATGCTTAGCAATTGCTGAACAATGCTTAGCAAATGCTGAACAAATGCTGAATAATGCTGAACAAATGCTGAATAATGCTGAATAATGCTGAACAAATGCTGAACAATGGTTAACAATGTTAACAATTTGGTGCTCCGCTGCGAGCTTTGTTGCGAGCATAATGGTGATCATAAGTATCGGGTGGTGCGCATTTATTATTTTAATAATTTTGAAAAAATTAAATAAATATGTTAAAGTGATGAGAGTTGTTAGAATAGTTAAATTAATTTTAAGAAAAATGAACTGCGACGAACTTCTCGATCAGCTAATAGAAGAAACCTCAACTCCGACTGCCAACAATAATGATCCGACAGAGCAATCGGGATCTGGGTTGAGTGCAACGACTCCGAATGAAAATGAAAATGCGGCGCGACGAGAGCGGCTAGCTGCGCTGGTTGCTGGGGCCAATCGGAGCATTATCTCGGTAGGCGTCTCTCAGTTTTTTTTTTAGGTGGATAAGATGTCAGATGCGGAGATCGATAAAATGTATGCGCGATACGAATCCAAATTGGAGCAGAGATGACAAAAACTCTTGGATCGGCGGCTATTCATTTGTACGCTACCGCCGTTAGTAGACTTCTCCCTATACCAAACACTGCGGGGTTGATTGATGATCTAGAGACTGACCCTTTTATAGGACACACTCTAGAACGGCATGCTGCTCAATTTATCACAAGTTTGGAAATGTACTTAGCTCCACTAACAACCGCGTTGACCACGGTAAACACTGTCAATTTGGACATATATGCCCACGAACTATAAGCTCTAATTATAATTATAAATGATGACACAAGACACACCCACGAGAGTGACGGAGTTGAACCAGATTGCTCCAACACAATCGAACCAGAGTGTTTACTCGCCACTGGATGACATACCGCATATAAAAAATCCCAAAAGACAGGCAGCTGGGCGGGCGGCGGCTGCCACCCGAAAAGTTAAACAAGATAAAATACTCGCCGAGCTTCGAGAGGCTAAACTCCAATCGAGATTGGGGACGAGACAGCAAAACTCTGAATACAGAGTTGAGTACAACAACACCCCCAATTCACGAATTGGAAGCACACTCAAATTCAAAGAATTTGTCACCCAATACCAACTACCGTTGGAGTTGGGCTGAACCCAAATTCGTGAATTGGAGTTGGGTTGTTGGTGGTGGTCTGGCAGTTGTTGGTGCCCTGTGCGTGTGGAAATACCAGAAAAAACAACCAGCCAGTGTTCAGAAGAAAGTTACTAAACACCAATCATCAACAATGTTGAATTTGGATGCGCCCCATTTAAACATTGATCGCGACCCATTTTATATGCAATAATTATAACAATGGCTGAACAAGATGGTAAAATGTTAGTGAATGCGCTTTATCACGCCGTGGTGATATCGGGTTTCAGTATCGGGTATGCTCGACTATCAAAGATGGCCCTAGGAGGAACCGCTCCCAAATTGGACTTTACTGTGAGAGACGTAGGGCTCGCGACCTTAGATGTAGCGGCCGCAGTTTGGACCCGAGATTATCTAGTTAAAGCTGGAATTCTACCAGTTAATATATGGAAATAAATGGCTTCAATCGCAGTAATAGTAGGTGGTGCGCTTGTAAACGCATTGGCGTTCAGCGGTAGCAACTTTATATTCTCTAAAATGAAAGCTCGAACGTGGATGAGGAGCGTAAGCGTCATGATTTAGCTGTAGAACAACTCAATAGCGCAAAGGAAGCATGGTCGAAAAAACGAACCGCCCATCTGGACTGGGTCAATGAAGAGCTTCGCCGCGAAAATCACGCCGCGCAAACTTTTCAGAACGTTGAAGAAGCCAACCGCGAGTACGCGCTGGCATATCCGCACAAAAGTCTCGATCCAATGGATCCCGAGCCCAACTTTCAGATTTCTATGTACCGTCAGAGCCCAAAAGGACCGCGAGATCGCGTTCATCATCGTGGGAATGGGTGTGGTGGGTCTCGCCGGCTATTATATTCAATCGAGATTTTAAATTAATTAATTAAAACATTTTTTTTTTATAAATATATATATATATAGAACGATGTTAGTTGACGAACTTTATAACGCTGATTGATGTAGGCTACACTGCCCAAAAACATCGTTTACCTGGTGCAAAGAGTATGATTCGTCTGGCCCGAGATTGTCTCGAGGACGAAAAAGCGGCCACCCTTTTCGCAAAGCGGATGTTAGATTCCTCCCAATCGAGATTGGATGAATTAGATTTCCCTCTCCTGTTCCAACCCAAACGCGATTGGGGCTGCAGCGAAACTTCCAACAAAGGTTTATTATTAACGACGCAGTTACCGGACGAACTGGCGAGGGCATGTTGGAGATTGTCCGATATATTAGAATACTTCGCATACGATGAACACGCGCAAACTTGATACCAAACTAACGCGCAAGCTGTCGAATACATACTATAGTCCACGCGGCTACTGGAAGGGACTCGCGGCCATCAAGAACCTCGCGGCGGCGACCAAGGTTTCAGAAAACGCTGTCAAGGAATGGCTCAAGAAGCAGGGCCATCTGGGCAGATCTATTTTTTACCCGCGCCTCACAATATTCCGCGCCCAAAATTCGACGTTCCGGTGCCGAACCAAGTTCACCAAGCGGATCTCCTGTTTCTCCCTCACGATCGCGTCGGTCGCAAAACGTACAAGTACGCACTGACAATCGTTGACGTAGCGAGTCGTTACAAGGGGGCTGAGCCGTTGGCCACTAAAGAGTCTAAGGAAGTGGCCGAGGCTCTTTCCCGAATATATAAGAGGAGTCCTCTCAAATGGCCGAATCTTCTCCAGGTCGATCCCGGCCGCGAGTTCATGGGCGCGGTCTCTCATCTATTGTCTAAGCATAAAGTTTCTATCAGACGCGGCCGCGTCAACATCCACCGGGACCAGGGGATCGTGGAACGCTTCAATCGAACCCTGGCTGAGAGACTGTTCGGACACCAATACGCTAAAGAACTTGTAGACCCTCATTCGCGATCGACCGAGTGGGTGGCCAGACTGCCCGCCGTGGTCTCCACACTGAACGGAGAGGTGACCAGATTGATAGGTAAGAAGCCTGTAGATGCTATCAAGTTTAAAAGGGTGACGAGCAAGCCCTCTGCCGTCTCGCGCGGGCGACCAGTTGGTTTAGAGGAGCAGCGGCTTCCATCAGATATTGACGTCCGGTACCTCTATCAACCGGGAGAGCTCGAAGGTGGCAGCCGCCGCGCGACTGATCCCGTGTGGTCAATGAATGTATATCATCTGGATCGCTCTATTACCAAACCTGATGAGCCGTGCTCTATTATTTGACTGATGGTCCATCTCGCGGTTTTGTTCGCGAAGAACTTCTTATGGTGCCTTCTGACACCCAGCTACCCCCGGATCGTTAGAGTCTTTAGAGATGTTCGGTATGTATTCCGTCTGGTAACACGCGTTCTCTTTTATCGTAGTACGCCGAGAGTCCTAATTTTTTTTGACAGTACGTTTTCATAACACCGTCTTTCATTTTAAATCCTCTATTTTGCGCTACATCTATAATGTGTTTTCCATCTTCTGTAGTTTCACTTAGTACTCGTTTATATCTATCCCAATTTAAATTGTTAGTTCTCTTGGACATTCCTTTCGCAGAGTTTTTATTAATTTTAATTTGTTCCAAATTATCTTTAGTGAAATTAATTTTTTCTACAAAATAACACTTACTAGATAACGCTATCGCCCTATCCCCGCTAAATTCCATTTTGAAAAGTCCGGGCTCTCTTTCGCTCCATTTATCCCAAGCCAACCATTTATTTTTTTCTTTTTCAAACTCGTCTAGTAAGTTAGGTCTAATCAATTCCTCTATCGTTTTTCCACTAACTCCTATATACATACTATCTGTATCCATCTGTATTAATTCAAAGTCTTCTCTTTTTATGTATTTATCTAGAAATTCGTAGTAAAATTCCAACATTCTCAATTTAGCTAGTTGATAAACCGCTATTCCACAATGGAATGGTCTCTTTAGCGCACACCTGGGTTTTCTTGAAGATATTTCGTACGCATATCCTATCTCTTCCAAATCATCAAAATACGCGGATCTTAATGCTTTGTCAACACAGGTTTCGTCTCGCGTATATGTCGTATTTAAATGTCTCTCCGTTGCCTCTATCATTTTTCCACAACACGAATTGCCTAATAATTTCATTATGTCGGCTACTGGTTTCTTATTTGGTTCTACATCGCCTGTTCGTCTTGCGGCTGTAACTTCTTTTGCGAACCATTCGAAGGGTTTACCACTAATATAATCTATAACACGATGAACTCCCGTTATTTCTAGGCCGTGTTTTAAATACCATTTCAACAGTGGCGCGTACAGCAATACTTTAGTGGCGGTCATAGATCCCACCAATTTTCTTCCATTTCCTCTAGTTCTTCCAGTATCTTCCAAATATTTTAACATGTGTGTGGGAACTTCATCAACCTCTACTTCTCTGTTTATAAATATTGGGGACATTTCAGAAAACTTATGTTTTAAGTTGTGTGGAACTTCTATATCCACCTCCGCAAACCCAAACCAGTCTCCAGATAAAACTCTTTTACAAAACTTTTTAATAAATTTAGGGTTATGTGGGGTATCTATATGGTGTATAGTTTCTCTCCCACACGGCATCTCTTTATTTAACGTAGATAAATATAACGCGTTTGCATCGTACCCCAAAACAGCCTTGCAAGGTTTGTTACTTTCATTTGATCTAATATTGGAAACACGGCTTCTGCATAGCGTGTAAATACTATTGATGGACCACCAACTAGAGCGTCCTTCATCATTTCGTATGTTTCTTCTTTTGGTGCATATAGAGCATCCTCCGGTATAATCGTCTTTGAAGATTTTTGTTCTTTAATGGTTCCTCTCAATAAATATTGTATAGCTACTCCAGGTAGTGTTACCGCATCTTTGAAAATATCCACACCTCTGTGTTTATAAAATTCACACATTTTTTCCACCGCTTCTAGGAACGGTGCTACATCTAAATCGTTATAATATTTCAACCAATCTCTGAAAGTTTTCATATTATTTTCTTCGAAAATTCTACGACATTTACTTAATTCTGTTTCATCTATTAACATTTTCCCAGATAGTTTGGAATACCAATTCTCTATATCCGGTAGTCCTGGGTAATCCAGTTTGTCTGGAGAATCGAACCACTCATAAGGAAAGAAAGATTTCTGTCCTTTGCATTCGTAGGCTTTTATCCAACTATTGTAACTTACACCAGGTCCTAGATAAAGTATTACATCAAGAAATCTAAATTCTGGAGTAAATAGAAATATTGTTGCGTTTGCACGTTTTCCGACCATTACTTTCTTTGTTGTTGATGTCAGTTCGCCTACTAGGTATTTCTTTATTAAGTTTATATCGTACTTACTGCTGTTAAAACCTATAACCGGTACTTGCTCTATCCACTGTTCGATTTTGGCGATTTGGTTTTTACGTAAATGTTCTGTATTAAACCTATATCTTGACCACACTTCTTCTCTTATAGCTTTTCCCCTGACTTTCAAATCTTCTACGAATTTTTCTATAAGTTTTGCGGGATCTTTATCACAAATATGAGTTACTGTTCCTGAGAAATTATCTCCTATACTAACGCTTGCCGGAACGTGCTCAGCTTCGTACTCTAAACTATTACCGGTAGTTTCAACTTCTGGCTGGAGATATGCCTCAAAATCGTATACTATCTGATATGGATAAAGAGTAGTGTCACAACCGATCTTTATATCTTTACCCGTTCTTTGGAATTCGCATTCCCACATAACTACTAGGTTGAATTCTTTGCTTTTTCTAATAACTTTATCTCTTCTCATAGTGGATGCGCGTTCTTCTTTTCTATGCTTTGCATGAATCTCACACCCGTGCCAGTAACAGCCGTGATATTGATATACGGTATTGGTTTCTGGACAGTATCCATCTACCGGAGCTCCTAAAATCCATCTTTCACCTCCGTGTCCGCACTGTTCGTGGTGAATGTGAATTCCCTCCCGCTTTCCCACAGAATACATCCAATCGATCGCCCCATAACTGTTAGAACCTTTTGGGTAAAACGCTTTCTCGAACGACGAACGCGGGCGCTCTAAATAATTACCATCACATATTACTTTTGTCTCACCTCTCATACATGTTGGTCCGTGTCTCTTCATATTACTCGCTTTCGTGAATTTCTGCTTGCAATTATCGCAGGCGTAAATTTTAGATAGGTTTTTAAGGTTTTTTATCAGAAATGCGTGATTATTAAACAGTCCTATTGTCATTGGTTTATTACCTATTACCTTATAGTGCGCTGGTACCTTTTTCAACCACCATACATTACATTCGGTGGGTTGATATACTTCTATACCGATTTTAAAAAACTCTTCAACCTTTTTCAGATCTGAAAAAGAAATTGGTGAAACCACATTACTACCGAAATATTGCTTACTAAGTTCTTTCGCCTTTTCTGTACATCTGTCAGGTCTGATCTTTTTATCAAGGTGCATAGCTAGACACCTGAACAGACAAAGGTCGTCATTATACTTATCTAAAGAATACATACCTTTTCTATTCCTCAACCATTCTGGAAGTTCTCCTCCTGCTGCTTCTTTGGATTGTAGTCCCAAATCTATTCCCCTACTACCCTGTATTAGCTTTACAAACACCTCTACCCATCTTACAAACTTCCACTTTGTATTCGGTCTGTCTATTTTATCGGACATTATTCGTGTTTGCTCCTTATCTGACAGCCATTTTTTAACGGTTTTCATTGATGATAGTGGTTCGCTACCACCGAGATTTTTGTGAAATATTATAGTTTTAGGTTTTCCATTTTTAATTTTCCTCCATATGTTCTAGCTTGTAAGAATATGAATATCTCAAATAAAAATTGGTTGTTAGATACGGAGCGAGTTTATCGGACATGCGTTCAGACTCGTTAATGTTAATGTTTTTACGAAAGGATAATGTAACACCCTACCCGTCTTCCATTTTCTACCTTTTCCAATGTTTCATCGTGAGCCCCCAATATTTCTTCACCTTTTTCCACTATCGCACTAACGATAGATTTTTTCTTATTATTATTTTGGCGTCTAATTTGGGACAAATTATTTGTGCTTGAAGGTTTGATTACACTAGCCCTTAACCCCGCAATACTTTCTTTTTGAATTCTGTTACCTACTTCCTCCGCTTTGGATATATCTTTAAAGGCTCCTCGTTTGTGGGCGCGGGTAAACCGCTTCATAAACGCCTCATTCTTTGTGGCATTTATCAGCTTTGTCAACCCCCTAACTCTCAACCGTTTACTATAAGTAATCCCTAGAGATTCGGCTTCTCTTCTCAAACTTTCTATTTCTGCTCTAGTTTCTGACGTATCATATTTTCTGTAAACGCCTCATTCTTTGTGGCATTTATCAACTTTGTCAACCCCCTAACTCTCACCGTTTACTATAAGTAATCCCTAGAGATTCGGCTTTTCTTCTCAAACTTTCTATTTCTGCTCTAGTTTCTGACGTTATCATATTTTCTGTAATATACTTTTGTATAACCTATGAAATTTATCTGTTCAATTGGTCTTGAAAACATTATGTTTTTTTTACGACCAATTGAATATAAACATAAACATATACATATATAATGGAGTGTGAGACTTGTTGTAAGACGTTTACGCGTAAAGACTATCTACGAAGGCATTCTAGCGAGACGTAGAAAGTTTCCTTGTGTCCCCCCGCAATTTCAATGCCCCAGATGCCCTTGTAAATTCGTTAGTGCCCAAACTCTTTGTAGACATAAGCAACTACGCTGCCCTGTGGCTACAGGTGAACGTGGTAGACTAGAGCTGGTAGAATTAATTGCTGATCTACGGAATCAATTAGCTATATCGGAGGAGGAAAATATGGTGTTGGAATATAGACTATTGCGCGAGGACGCATTTAAATCAGAAACTTATTAGAATAAATTCATAAATTGGTGTCAAAAATAAATCCTTTTTAAGACTATTGTTTTATATGTTCAATTGGACGTGAAAAAAACATGATGTATTTATGACACCAATTTTGAATATTTCGTGGTTGGTGGGAGACAATTTCCTCGTTAACCAATTTTTGATTTTTCGGGGGGTGGTGGAGTAGTATAGAGGGTGGAGAAATGATGCCACCGTTAGGTGGTATCATTTTGACTCCCTCTATACTACTCGCCGCGCTATGGAGACGTGGGTTGGGAGTTCGAACCGCGGTGAAGGAAGCATTTTTTTTTTTAACTTCTCGCTTAACAAGACCGAGATCGCTACGGAGACTGGACTGTGGGTTCGCGCCACGGCTAAACCAACAACTTTTTTTACTGTAAAATGAACAGTCCATGGTGCCGTGGCCGATTGGAAATTCCATTAATTCCGCGGCCAATGAGACCCGAGATTTGTGTTTTAGCTTAGACTGATGAGAGTATTCAGGTATATGTTTCATTACTGCCGCGGTGGTCGTGACAGCTAAGGCGCCGCGCTATGGAGACGTGAGTTGCGAGTTCGAACCGCGGTGAACGAATTTTTTATTTTTTTTTTAAACTTTTTAACTTCTGTCTGTTCCGTGTCCGAGCGACCAGACAGACAAGACCGAGATCGCTACGGAGACTGGATTGTGGGTTCGCGCCGCGGCTAAACCAACAACTTTTTTTACTGTAAAATGAACAGTCCATGGTGCCGTGGCCGATTGGAAATTCCATAAATTCCGCGGCCAATGAGACCCGAGACTTGTGTTTTAGCTTAGACTGATGAGAGTATTCAGGTATATGTTTCATTACTGCCGCAGTGGTCGTGACAGCTAAGGCGCCGCGCTATGGAGACGTGGGTTGCGAGTTCGAACCGCGGTGAACGAATTTTTATTTTTTTTTAAACTTTTTAACTTCTGTCTGTTCCGTGGCCGAGCGACCAGACAGACAAGACCGAGATCGCTACGGAGACTGGGCTGTGGGTTCGCGCCGCGGCTAAACCATCAACTCTTTTTACGGTAAAATAAACAGTCCATGGTGCCGGTGGCCGATTGGAAATTCCATTCATTTCGCGGCCAATGTATATGTTTCATTACCGCCGCGGTGGTCGTGACAGCTAAGGCGCCGGGAAATTCCATTCATTTCGCGGCCAATGTATATGTTTCATTACCGCCGCGGTGGTCGTGACAGCTAAGGCGCCGCGCTATGGAGACGAGGGTTGCGCTATGGAGACGAGGGTTGGGAGTTCGCACCGCGGTGAACGAAGATTTTTTGTTAGTTAACTTCTCACTTAACAAGACCGAGATCGCTACGGTGACGTGGGCTGTGGGTTCGCGCCGCGGGTAGACCAACCACTTTTTTTACTGTAAAATGAACAGTGCATGGTGCCGTGGCCGATTGGAAATTCCAATGAGACCCGAGACTTGTGTTTTAGCTTAGACTGATGAGAGTGCACGGTAGGCTCACCGCTTCGGTCGTTTCTGCCGCCGGCGTGTTGGGCGCGCGGAGTGGAATTATCTCGCTGCGCCATGTTTTTCATTCCGTGGCCGACCGACCACAGAGCGGCACACTGCATTACGAGCCGTTCCGTGGCCGAGCGACCAGACAGACCAGTTGCGGTTGTTGGTTTCGCGAAGCACGATCGGCACCGGGCCCCATTCCGCCGCCGAGAAGCCCGAGAGAGACCAGACTCGTCGCCACTGCACAGAACTCCATTCCGTGGCCGACCGACCACAGAGCGGCACACCGCATTACGAGCCGTTCCGTGGCCGAGCGACCAGACAGACCAGTTGCGGTTGTTGGTTTCGCGAAGCACGATCGGCACCGGGCCCCATTCCGCCGACGAGAAGCCCAAGAGAGACCAGCCGTCGTCGCGACTGCACAGAACTCCATTCCGTGGCCGACCGACCACAGAGCGGCACACCGCATTACGAGCGGTTCCGTGGCCGAGCGACCGGACAGACAAGTTGCGGTGGTTGGTTTCGCGAAGCACGATCGGCACGGGGCCCCATTCCGCCGCCGAGACGCCCGAGAGAGACCAGCCGTCGTCGCCACTGCACAGAACTCCATTCCGTGGCCGACCGACCACAGAGCGGCACACCGCATTACGAGCGGTTCAGTGGCCGAGCGACCAGACAGACCAGTTGCGGTGGTTGGTTTCGCGAAGCACGATCGGCACCGGGCCCCATTCCGCCGACGAGAAGCCCGAGAGAGACCAGCCGTCGTCGTCACTGCACATAACTCCATTCCGTGGCCGACCGACCACAGAGCGTCACACTGCATTACGAGCTGTTCCGTGGCCGAGCGACCAGACAGACAAGTTGCGGTGGTTGGTTTCGCGAAGCACGATCGGCACGGGGCCCCATTCCGCCGCCGAGAAGCCCGAGAGAGACCAGCCTTCGTCACGACTGCACAGAACTCCATTCCGTGGCCGACCGACCACAGAGCGGCACACTGCATTACGAGCCGTTCCGTGGCCGAGCGACCAGACTGACCAGTTGCGGTTGTTGGTTTCGCGAAGCACGATCGGCACCGGGCCCCATTCCGCCGACGAGAAACCCGAGAGAGACCAGCCGTCGTCGCCACTGCACAGAATTCCATTCCGTGGCCGACCGACCACAGAGCGTCACACTGCATTACGAGCTGTTCCGTGGCCGAGCGACCAGACAGACAAGTTGCGGTGGTTGGTTTCGCGAAGCACGATCGGCACGGGGCCCCATTCCGCAGCCGAGACGCCCGAGAGAGACCAGCGTTCGTCGCGACTGCACAGAACTCCATTCCGTGGCCGACCAACCACAGAGCGGCACACTGCATTACGAGCCGTTCCGTGGCCGAGCGACCAGACAGACCAGTTGCGGTGGTTGGTTTCGCGAAGACATTGTGGAGGGAAGGACTTGTCGTCTCTTTGCGGTGTTTTTTGACCTCTCGAAGGCTGGCTGCGACAGTGTTATAATGGCTTGGCAACCTGCACACTGTGCTTCCGGAGAGGTGGGGCGCCGCCCCCGCCAGACCCGTTTTCGATATTGACTGTGTCCGTTATAAAGGCGACATGGTGAGCATGTCGCGAGCGAAAGCGAAAGCTAGATCGAGTCGGCCTCCCGTGGTCGTCCGTCCGTCCGGCAGGCAGGCACACCGTACCTTGTAAAGGCTTGGCAACCTTTGAGAGCGAGAGCGAGTCGGCCTCCCGTGGTCGTCCGTCCGTTGGCAACCTTTGAGAGCGAGAGCGAGTCGTCCTCCCGTGGTCGTTTGAGAGCGAGAGCGAGTCGGCCTCCCGTGGTCGTCCGTCCGTTGGCTACCTTTGAGAGCGAGAGCGAGTCGGCCTCCCGTGGTCGCCCGTCCGTCCGGCAGGCAGGCACACCGTACCTTGTAAAGGCTTGGCTTGGCAACCAAGTCGAGACGCGGATATAGATCAAGCTGCCGCCACGCTCACACCTTCCGACTCGGATGTAGGCTTCTTAAGTCTGCGGATTTCCTCTGCTAATATGGTATTTTCCCGATGTCCTCGGCGTGTCCGCGGCGATGCGTGATGCTTTCGAGGCGTCCTGAGAGTCCTTGTAGAGTTAGGCACGTTAGTGTGTTGCCTTTGTCCTTTTCGTTGAAAGTGTGACTTGTTTTCTTGATGTGTCTCGACTCTGTGTTGTCCAGCTTGTCGCGCCTTCGACTATGCACACTGGGACTGCTCCGGCTGGCAACCATTGGAGCACAACGAGAGAGTGTAGTCGAGACCGATAGGTGGTTGTACGGCAGGCACACCGTACCTTGGAGAACGCCAGAGCGAGTCGGCCTCCCGTGGTCGGCACCATGTCCGTCCCAACAACGGCGGCCTCCCGTGGTCGTCTAGCCGACAAGAGTCGAGACCACCATCTAAAGCAGGCAGCGCTGGCACTGGTGCCATGAGTATTTGTTCACTGGAGATGGGCATTTTCATGAACCGCTGTCGTTGTCTCTTTAGGTGAAAGTGCGATCGTCTCTATGTGGATGTCCCAATAGAGGGTTCAAAAACGTCGGCCTCCCGTGGCCGTCTACCATGTCCCTCTCAATTATGGTTCCAATGGTTCAAATGGTTCCAGTCCATTCCGTGGCCGAGAGGCCAGACATTCATTCCGTGGCATTCCGTGGCCTAGAGGCCAGATTCATTTCGTGGGCATTTCCGCCTGGCCGAGGGACCAGAGCTCGAAAATGACAGAGTTATTTTACGGGCTCAAAATGACAGAGTCATTTTACGGGCTGAAAATGACAGAGTCATTAAACGCGCTGAAAATGACAGAGTTATTTTACGGGCTCAAAATGGCAGAGTCATTTTATTTGACGGGATCCATTCCGTGGCCGAGAGGCCAATTGGTGTACACGTCGCTCCGAATGACACTAGAGGGAGCTGGCGATCAGCTACCGGTCAAATATGACCGATAATATCCACGCCGGATGGCCTCCGATTCTGTGTGAGATTCTTTCGTACACGCAAATTTCGCTTTGGATGGGGTATACAAAATGCGAATAACTGAATAAATGCTGGAAACAGCGATTTGAAGTGAGTATATTCACACACCTAATACCTTTATCGATTGCCAGAGACAGAAGTCATACATTTAATCGATGTTTATTGTGTTTGTGCGAGCCGGAAAAGAGAGGGCTCTTTCTATAATGGCCCTATTTATACTCACCTTTATATAGCATATGGTACTGTACGAGACCAAGTGGGTGGGGTAATGGATTTTTTTTAATAGGCATTTTTTTTGTGTCATAGGTCCGAGTCTTCCACCTGTGGTGTGTACTGTACCTGCATGTGCTGTGCCATTGCTTCCCGTTCTCCGAGCATTTCCGAGAGGTTTCTGGTTCCCAGCCCGTCCGCAGGGTGGTGGCTGCCAGCAGTTTGGTTGATGAATGCGCGTCTTCTACGTTCACGATTGACATAGTGGCGTCAAAGATGCGCGCGTAGATGACGGCGTCAACGACAACGGTGACACTGTCTTTTGACAGTATCTGTAAAGTAATAAGTTGGCTCCCAAACAACTTCAACAATTCACGAACATTTCAGAGCGCACGCGGTATTCGTGCGGAATAATTTTCGTGAATTGTTGAAGCAGTTTGGGAGCCAAGTTTGCTGATTTGTGAAAACTATATCGGCTAAATGTGGCTAAGACGTAAGGGAAGTAATTCGTACAGTCATGAAATAGAATGATTGCCCTTTCTGTTGGGATTACCTGCCCTTGTCGCTGATATTGATTTTGAAGAAATGGAGACTAGGGTAGCTCCTGATCATCATATGTGCTGACACAATGACAAACTATAACTAAAACTAGAAATGGACGCTTGTCCACAAGCGCATGTGTATCCCCCTCCCCGCCTACAGGCAGCTACTAAAACAATAAAGGGGCATAACTAATATGTTAGTAAGATGAGAGTTGTCATTCTTGCATGAGACACACCTTTGGGTCATAGTGAAATATCATGAAAATATTCCAAACAAAGAGTAATCAAGTTTTGGATTTACAGGAAATCAATTTGCGAAAAATAAAGAGATAACTAAAAATTAGGGATGCAAGGGTTATCATTAGTGTGTGCAACACACCTTTGGGTCGTTGTCTATGCATGTGTGAAGTTTCATGAAAATATTCCAAATGGTGTGTGAGTTATGCTGCGGACACGAAATCATTGAGCAAAACAACAAAACAGATAATTAAAAATAAGTGACGCAAGAGTTGTCATTCTTGCGCGATACACACCTGGGCAGTGTATATGCATGTGTGAAGTTTCATGAAAATATTCCAAAGGGTGTTCGAGTTATGCTCCGGACACGAAATCAGTACGCGTAAAAAGAAAGGGAGATAACTAAAAACTTAACGACACAATAGTTGCTATTCCTGCGCGCAACACACCTTTGGGTCATGATCTATGCATGTGTGAAGTTTCATAAACATATTCCAAAGGGTATTCGAGATATGCTCCGGACACGAAGTGTCTGCGGGGGACGATGTCAAATCCAAAGTATCCCCCGACTTTCGTCCGGGAGATACAATAAAAAAATCGGTGATGATTTAGAACGTACTATTTTACGAGGTGAAACGTAGTACGTTCACTGACCAATGTGAACTCGCAAGACGTAGATATGGAAAAAATTTTAAAATATTTCATTGAGTTTCAATGGGAAACGAAAGTACGTACATGTATATAATAAACTCACTTATATTTCCATTACATCCATATACTCACCTCTTGTGGGGGAACGTTATGCAATCCACCTATTTGAATGTGACAAATTAAATATGTCCAATGTACTCAATTATGGTTCCCTTAGACCAATACACTCACCTCTTGTGGTGGGATGTTGTGAGAGAATACCCTCAAGTCCACGGATTTGAATGTGTCCACGCATGGCAGCAGGAGGAACAGGCCTTGAAAGAAACACTAGAGCGAGTGAGCAGCAGTTGTGTGACGGAACGGCCTGTGCTTCAGATTTCAAATCGGTATGACAGACGTGTTTGGTAATTAACCCTTTGAACCCGAAAGCCCGCTATAGCGATTTGTGCAAACAGTGCAGATCCAGATGAGCCGGCTCATCAGGATCTGCACTTTTTGAAATTAATATTCATACTTTTGAGAACAGAAAATACCCCATTTTCATAAATTTACAAGTCTGAAATCCATTTTGTGGCGGTTGGATTGGTCGGTAAATTAACATATGAAAATCCATTCCAGTTACTTAAGGTTGAAAGGGTTAATACTAGTTTTGGCTGGCTGAAGCAAGACAGGCTGGGTAAATGTTATACAGATGATATATAACGGGCTTTCCGGAGATTGGTAGTCAGTGTACATATGTCTCTCTAGTGAGATACAATCACTTTGGCTGGTTGGAAAGTCGGACTCACGCTGGGTCGCCTGATCGATTGATTGCCAATTCCACAATGTATGATTGCAAAACTACTACTTTGTTCGTCTTAGAGAGGTCACAGAAAAGGTGGTACTCAGGTGGTGATCATAAGAACGTTTTGTGTGTTGATCATCTTGTCGACTAATTGGACAATGAAGCAAATTCCTGTCATTTCCGATGTGACTGCCCGTTTTTAAGCGACTGCATGTAAAAGGTCTGCGATCATAAATCGAACTTAATTGAAACTTCATGTGTTTGAAACGGTACAACGGCGGGTCCCGCCTTCTAACCAGCCAGTGTTAGTGTATATCGCTTAGCGAGCAATCGGTACACTGATTAGATAGCCCCAACAGACGGCCTTATATATTCGCTGGATGACATTTACCCAGCTTGTCTGGTTTCAGCCAGCTAAAACTAGTATTATTTACCAAGCACGTCTGTCATACCGACATGAACCATTGTTACACACGTGGTTGAGACAGAATACCATTTCTTTCTTTGAATGTACAGCTTATGAACATCTACGCTTACAATTGTAAAATACAAACCTATTAGAAACAGAAGTTCATTCAATAAAATGATGGCGAGTTCACATATACCTGATATACACATTATTTCGAAGTTCATATTCCTAGCGTTTGAGAAGGCAATCCATTATTCGAGCTGATTGAAATATGTATGTGTATATGCAGCGGCGCCGGAAGTATCATAAGATTGGTCCGGAGAATCTACTGGGTGCCCTCGCTACCCACATAAAGTGTATGTTATTATTATTATTATTCTCTTTATTTCCTCTGATAGAGATACATGTTAAATGACATGAAGAAAAATAAACAATAATTAGTAGGAACAAAATCAATGTGTGTCAACAAACAACGTTTTGCATTTGACCTTCGAAAGCTGGGAATGTAAGGTAATGGAGTAACATTGTGGACCTCGATCAGCCTACGCATTTGCGCAGTCTGATTGTACTCCACAACGATCTCAACTATATATGCTTTTGATGGGAAAATACATACAAATGTAATAGTTAAGTGGAGTTATACATGTGTATAGTTTATTGCTGTAGACCTAAGTATTTGTACATGTACGAAAACAGTTAAGCATACAAGTTTTCAAAAACACACTTCAAAAGTTAAATGTACATCCGCTGAAGTGAAATGACCGAATGATGTCAACAGGAAATGTGGCCAACAACGCGTATATGACGAGAACAACGGCCTTCACGACGTAAACATGGCAGGTGAAGGGACTTCCACCCACCTGTTGGGAGGAGACCCGGGGGCCCGCCCCACACCTTTTACGATTCCAAATTATCTGGGTTTTTTTCAATTGATAAGCTGTTTGATTCTGTAAGAAAAATAGCAAGCCCTGTGAAATAAGGAAATAAGGGTGATATTATCAGATCAAGGTCCAGATATTATAGAGAGCCCATTCAGAAGACATTACCACAATTAAATGTTCCTTATCACATGAGCATTATACATGTACATGTATACGGAACATTATTTGTTCGAATTCGACATACGACAAAAGGCTACAATTAAACTAGTGTCTAGTTGCGAACAGTAACTGTTGCAATCTACTCCCGTACCATCCGTAGCTGGTACAGGAGTAGATAGTCGCGAACAGTAACTCTTGCGATCTACTCCCGTACCACACGTAGCTGGTACAGGAGTAGATAGTCGCGAACATTAACTCTTGCAATCTACTCCCGTACCGTCCGTAGCGGCTACGGACGGTACGGGAGTCGATTGCAAGAGTAACTGTTCGCAACTAACTATTTTCCGAATTTGTTTCATATCTGAGACCCGGTATCTTTAAGACATCAAACAAAAGAGTTTATAATATTGTATTAATAGTATGAGTACATATGCTATATGGAGCCGTAATAACAGTGGTACCATCCGTAGCTGGTACAGGAGTAGATAGTCGCGAACAGTAACTCTTGCGATCTACTCCCGTACCACCCGTAGCTGGTACAGGAGTAGATAGTCGCGAACATTAACTCTTGCAATTTACTCCCGTACCGTCCGTAGCGGCTAAGAGTTTATAAGATTGTATTAATAGTATGAGTACATATGCTATATGGAGCCGTAATAACAGTGGTGTCCTATATCATGATGCTATTTTGAGGGTTAGTCAGGGTAAAGAAGATCAATCAGGGAAGACTCCATACGGGGTTGGGCTATACAAGATATATGTCATTGTGCCCAGCTATGGTCGTTTCGCGGCTTGTCGATATATACGAAATGCTATTATTTGAATTCTGTTATGGCAACATATCGTTTATCTGGATTGTTATTTTGATAGATGACAGAAAATTCTTTAAAAAAATGTAAATGCTTTGATTTAACGACTGCACTGGCTCGTTGACCTTGCATGTCGGGACCGACTATTTAAGTCCCCATCCGATAGGACTAGGCTAGCACGAAGTTGTCTTGCCTAATTATAAGGAATTATAAGGAATGAATGGCCTTTTTGTGGAATTTATCGGGGATATAAACTTGGAAAAGTCGCGGGAATACTGGACGAGGCCTTCCGGCCTTCCTCCAGTATTCCCGCGACTTTTCCAAGTTTATACCCCGATAAATTCCACAAAAAGGCCATTCATTCCTATAATAAATATAATATAATATTTGTGTTGATTTAATTTGATATGCATTAAGCTCGGTGTGTTGATTTAATGTGAGTTTATTTAACTCGTTGACTGATTTCATAAGTAACTCAGCAGAGCCTCGTTTCTTATGAAATCAGTAAACTCGTTTAATAAATATCATATTAAAGCATCACTCATGCCAGATCCTCTACTTATTGCTGGGGTGTGCCAGCTCATCTGGGACAACAGCTGTCGCGAACATTATAAACACTACTTATAAGTTGGCCGAGGTTCTTAAAGGTACATGCCCACTCAGTAGGCATAACTTTATATCAGAGACGTCATCTGAGACATTTTTTTTGGGCAAAATAAACATTCATTCCATTTTACCCCACGTATCGATTGGCATTATAATACATTTTATATCTGACGTAAATTTCCACACTGATATCAGGCGTGATAACCGTTTTAACGGATATTACTATTTATTCTCTGTAATTATTTGTTGGTGTGCAATGATCATACTTTATAATATGTCGAAAATATTATTGTGTTCATGTGACGCATTTAATTAGTATAAATAATTAAAAAATAGCATGCCTCATTTGCATATGAATATAGGCTGATACCACCACGCATCACTATCAGTAAACTAAATATTACTAAATTATTATACGTTGTATCTGTATAGCGGGCACTCGTAAATTTTAGAACTAGTGGCATAGTGACACAATTATACACTTATTTAATTCCTATATATAACTGTTTGTGCCTTCTGTGTGGACATGTACCTTTAACTTGCAGTTTCCTCCTCAGGTATAATTAATTGCTAGTATATATAAATATGTGTATAGGTTTAAAGGTACAGGTATTCGTGTACGGTTGTGGTATCTTGAAAGACAAATTTATCAACACAATAATGTATACATAATACAATTACGCCTTTACTTGCAAACAATAGGTATGTTATGTTCAATAAAGCTATTTAATACATTGTATATATATATGTATTTATTGAATAAAATGGACTGTCACACTTGTAAAAGCACAGTGTATAATTAAAAATCATAATTACACTAATGTAATAAATATGCAAATGAGAGAGAGAGAGAGAGAGATAGAGAGAGAGAGAGAGAGAGAGAGAGAGAGAGAGAGAGAGAGAACGAGCGAGCGAGCGAGCGAGCATATACATACGTGAGCTTTGTAATGTTCGTCAACTTCCGACGCAATTTTCAAGAGTTGAATGAAGTTATGTTATATTTATTTTAGATACAGTACGTGCACGTACAGTAAAACTGTTTAAATGAGTGTTTGCTAATCGTCGATACATCTTCCGGGTGTTACGTTACATGACACGGTTTTTGGTTAAAAACTTACAATTGATCAGTATCACCAATATATAGCCTGGTACTATACAAACATACACAATACAACTATTACTACGCCAATATCGACAGTTTGGCCATGGACATATATTTAGTTGAACATTGGTATTCATAACAAATATGACCTTGTGTTCACTAACTACATCTAAATCTCTGTAACACTGTAAAATTCAATAGAAATGTATTGCATAAAATAGACTTTCACAGTGTAATAACACGGTGTAATAAACATCACAACACTCTAGTGTAAAAATATGCAAATGATGCCGGTACAGAAAACACGCTAGGTGGTCATTACAACAAATAGAATTTAACATTTGTGTTGATTTAATGTGAGATTTATTAAACTCGTTGACTGATTTCATAAGAAACGAGGCTATGCCTCGTTTCTTATGAAATCAGTAAACGAGTTTAATAAATATCATATTAAATCATCACTCATATAAGATCCTCTACTTGCGTACATATGCGCATATACACTTAGTCACATGCTGTTCTTGTTCGTTGACTTGTTTTCAAATCATTACAATCAAAGTATGAAATTATTATGGACCCATAATTGGAATAAATAGAGGATATTCATATTTTCCAACAAATATAACGGCACGAGTGAAATATGGAGATTTCACACCACGAGATGAACATATATGTCATATTCGTAGCAAAAATATGAATATTCTATTTATTATATACCGCTCCATGGAAATTAGCAGTTTTTTTAGACTGTATACGGTAATGAATGTGTAGTTGCAGCCTATTTGCTATATTATTTTGCCGATGCGCGTTATGAATAATATAGATAGCGGAAGTAGTCGTATTTTCATCGGAAGTTGTTTATTTCATCGATGAGAACATATGACTTTTATTTACATCGTATAACTATGTATTGCATGGGTAGGTATATAATAAAATGTTGTATCTTGTAGCTTGTATGCACTGATAAAGCATATATACGTGATGCAGTAACAAACAAAAGTGCATGTATCCGTACATAAACATATAAACACTGGTACAGCATATATACAAGTAGTAACAAATATACTATAATGAGGGGTCGTAGCTACGAGGCGCCATGCAGGACAGGTTAATTATGTGTACAAAATTGAGTTTTGTAACACTAAAAATCACAAAATTCAATTCTGTGTCACAAAATTCAATTCTGTGTCACAAAATTCAATTCTGTCAATTCTGTGTCACAAAATTCAATTCTGTGTCACAAAATTCAATTCAATTCTGTCA
This sequence comes from Conchocele bisecta, assembly GCA_029237695.1. Taxonomy (NCBI): domain Eukaryota; kingdom Metazoa; phylum Mollusca; class Bivalvia; order Lucinida; family Thyasiridae; genus Conchocele; species Conchocele bisecta. The sequence continues at coordinate 105,084,633 of CM055271.1, forward strand.
ATTCTGTGTCACAAAATTCAATTCTGTGTCACAAAATTCAATTCTGCATACGTTTCGTATACAAAATTCATTTTTGTTATAAAGGATTCAATTTTGTAAGACAGAATTGAGTTTTGTGAAGAAAATTCAGTTTTGTGGGACAGAATTCATTTTTGTCCACAAAAATTAGTTTGCGTAGGATAGTCTATGTCATCTCTACGTTGATTGGTTGAGATCGGTCTTAGTCCATTTTACTAGATCGTGGAGTACACTTGCAGGTTTAAATATTTCAATGCGAAAATATAACCCAATATATCAATATTATACTTCTTTATGGACAGTTATTTTGGTTATATTATGATTACAAATGAGTGGTCACACCATATAAGCATATATACTTTGAAGGAGAAATAAGAAAAATATTCAGAATTTTCCCTCAATTATGTAAACAGGGTCAAACATAAAGTAGCCGGGACATAGCTAGACCTGAGAGCATGCCCATATATAGAGAATACCAGGCTAGTGTATTTGGATATCAAGTTTATGAGGCAAGGCTAGGAAACGCGTAGGAATTCCGAGGCTTGCCGAGGAATTCCTACCGTTTCCGAGCCGAGCCTGATAAACTTGATATTAAAATACACTAGCCTGGTATTCTATTTATCAGGTAACGTTTTATGCTCGAAAATGACATTAGATGACGTCGTATTCTAACAGTAAATCTAACCTTGTGAAACAAATGGTATTGGATCTGTGTCTACTAGTTGCGAAGTTACGTGTTCGCAACTATGTGTCTACATGCATTATTTACAGTATACACCATCTTAGTATCCATGGTATCTACACAAATACTACAAATGGTTTCCTCAAATGGCCCAATACACACATTCTGTTTATAAACACAGACAGCAGTCAGAACACAGGCCACAGCGCGTGTATTATTGATTTAACTGGGGCATATGTACCTTGCGATACACAATAAATGACGTCAGTACTCGCGGGAGATCTACATGTACATGAATTATGTGTACAATTATAACGCAAATGAGTTTAAATACGAATGGGTTTGTCAACGTTTGACTGTTTGGAGATAGTTGGAGATAGCAGAATGAGAAATGAATCATCGGCAGAATGAGAAATGAATCATCGACATTGAATGTGTAGATCGGCGACCGTGACCCATTTCTCCAGTGCAGTTTCTGAACAATGGTAGTCCTTCTTACATGCGTGTGCAGAATTGACAGAATTGAATTTTGTGACACAGAATTTTGTGGCACAAAAGTGAATTTTGTGACACAGAATTGAATTCAATTGAATTCTGTGGCACAAAAGTGAATTTTGTGACACAGAATTTAATTTTGTGGCACAAAAATGAATTTTGTTGACAAAATTGAGCCATGTCCCACTTAACGCCCCGTAGTAGCTAGTTATCTCCTGTTAAATTTATTTATAGAAATCCGGTCAAAATTGTGTAGTTTAGGGATTTATTGCCTGTACAAAGAGCACATGTAACTTGAGTTGGTGTGAAAAGGAGTCAATATAGTGATTTCCACTAATGTTGATCCAAATCATCCTACATATCTACTCAATCTGATCTGGGGCTACATCATTTGCCAGATGTGCAGTCTGATCTGGGTCTACTCTGTTCGCAAAACTCAATGTTTGTGCTATTTAGTTAGAAATAAACACTGAAATACAACACAGGACCGGATCTCTAAAAATAGATTTGCAAAGGGAAATAACTAGCTACGATCCCCATTCCAGTTGCTGAATTTAGACGCTAACCTACTTGGTGCTCTACAATAACACTCCGGTACTTTTATTTCCCGCAAATAAAAGAAGACTACTGAAAATAAAATTGCCGGATTTGTATGACATAACGCAACTACGCGGTTATGTGGGTATAGTACGCCACGTTCAACTGCTGCTTGGGGTGCACTGAATTAATTAAGAAACATCCTCCACTCAGACCATACTTTATTTCATATCTCAGCAACTACTGAAGCGATTTTGACGCGAGGATTCGCAGATACCCCGGAAATTGAATAACAACACCTGCCGACGTCCCCATCCTCGTAGATTCGACCGAAAAGCTATATTTTGCTGGAAAGAAGGAAATATGTGATGCATTCGGATCCAAAATATGCCCCGAAATCGGTGGAAAATACAGTTTATAGCCACCAAAAGAGACACACGAACACTCACAGGCCCTGATGGAGTAGCATTGACATGAACCATTACTGCACTACATTCACCAAACCCGAAATTTAAAAGCGAGTGCGCTACAACTAGTATAGGAAAGGGGGTTTCTGGGCCTCAAAAGTATAGGCCAAGAACCATAGGTATGGCGCTTGCAATTAGATATAAAAACAACAACAAACACAATAGGCCACAAAGTGCGAAGTACGGCCACCCCACAGCATGGCGCCCCCAGATCTGTTTCTCCGATGGGCGAAAAGTATAGGGCAACAACCATGGGTATGGCAATTGAAACTACAAAGCACAAAAAAAAGCACACAAGGGGCCAGTCCGGAGATGTCAAAAGAAGATACAAAATAAGGTACCCAAGATATCGCAGCATTCTAGATCGGGAGGAGACACCAAAACCCCAACAAGATCGAGTACTCGTACGCAGTCGGGAGATACCAAAAGAAGCAAAGGACGCGATCCAGACCAAACAAATAGGGGTGCGGGAGGCAAAAATAAAATACCATATAATTATGCTCGAAAATATTCACCCCACACATTCTTGTACGAGGACGAGTACGAAATCCTGGCTGCCAAACCGGACTATATATTCGTACACCTACGCGACTATCCGGGGCAACTCCTCGAAATATGTACAGGTATATACCACGAGTACAAGCGGGAAGGTTACATACGATATGTCGTAGATATGTACATTCCAGAAAAAAACAGGGTACACGATGCACCAACGGCAGAAAGGCGGAAAGATGCCCAAACACCTCGACATAGCTGCACTGGGGCCTGCCTCCATCTGGAAGAAGCAAACACCACCGGCGCGAGGTCCTACTGTAGATGCGGATCCGTGGAACACTGTGCCGGACACCCCAGATCCTAGTATTACACATAGACAGCCTAAGATATGCCGCCAGCACGAGAACTTTTCGATGCGCACGTTCGAGAAATACTAGCGGCGAAGGGCGTTGCGTCCGCTCTCGAGACGAAACAAAAGTATGGTATCGGCAGCAGCCGACTACAGCGTATATGGAACCCACCAAAGTTGGAAAGCTTTCCGGATAGTGTATCGCGGCCCAAATGGAATACACCAAAGTCGGAAACCCTTCTAGAACCCTTTTCATCAAGACAAAGTTGTAGTACCGAAATGGAGACCCATTCTGTATGGAATATAATATTTTATAATATTGCAGAATACCAGTTAATAGAATATAGAAATACAGTTTTGGTGGTATATACAAAGTATCGACGTAGAATAGAAGTTGAACAAAGGCTTGTTGGTGGTGTGGCAAGTTCCGGGATCGACACATCGCGGTTCGTATATAGAATACATTCTGCGCTTGCATTGCAGTGTTTCTTGGAACCGCACCTACATGTATCACATACTGTTGTTCCCCTTCGTCGCACCAGGGGTGGAATGTCCTCGGGACATTTGTGCCTGGGTATCTCTACAACTTCCTCCATTTCTGGGAGAAGTAATCGCATGTAGTGTTCGAACCCCTCTCCCCACGGGGTATGGATACCCATCTCTACGATATATTGGATATACCCCCTCCGCAGATGATCGTGGTATATTTTGGTATAGACCTCGCGAAGTTGCCTCGGGATGTCGCACAGATGTACAAACGAATACAGCTTGTTTGTGGCCAGGATTTTGTACTCGTGGTGGGACAAGTACGCGTGGGAGATTTTCTCCCGTAGATCTTGGAAGTCCGAATGTATTTCGTCCTCGTATACAACACTCGGATCTCCCCACTCCGGATTGTTTCGACTATGCTTTGGTGTATGTGGTATTTCCAGACGACTGGATCTCCGCTAGTTCGTCCTGGGATAGTTCCCGTCTGTACAGCTGGCCACTCACGTGCTGCTATGGTGGAGGGGGGATGGCTCCGCCCCGGATAGGATGCGTTGGTACCTGGTGTGGCAATGTTTGTGTTTCCTCCCGCACCACGATATCGCCACTTCGGACCTTGTCGTATACTTCTCGCGATATCTCGTTTTTGGATGGCATTCTAGTATATCGTACTGGTTCTATGTGTTCAAATGGAATCACCGAGGGGGTTGCACGCCAGAACATAATCGATACTCGCATCGCAGTGCTCCACGGAGCCGCATCTACAGTGGGACCTCGTGCCGGTGGTGTTTGCTTCTTCCAGATGGAGGCAGGCCCCTGTGCAGCTATGTCCGGGTGTTTGGGCATCTTTCCGCCATTCTGGGAGAATACGCCGTTGGTGCATCGTGTACCCTGTTTTTTTCTGGAATGTACATATCTACGATATCTCGTATGTATCCTTCCCGCATGTACTCGTGGTATATACCTGTATATATTTTGCGGAGTTGCCCCGGATAGTCGTGTAGGTGCACGAATATATATAGTCCGGTTTTGCAGCCAGGATTTCGTACTCGTCCTCGTACAAGAATGTGTAGGGTGTGTTCTCCTGCATTTCCTGGATTTATGCACGGATGTTGTCCTCGTAGTTGGGGTTTTCCCCACGCCGGATTTATTTTTTCGAATATTTTCGAGCATACATGTATATGGTATTTTATTATATACCTACCCATGAAATATTTAGTTATACGATGTAAATAAAAGTCATGTTCTCATCGATGAAATAAACATCTTCCGGTGAAAATACGACTACTTCCGCTATCCATATTCATAACGCGGATCTTGTCACAGGCCTCTTGTGGTATCTTGCTTTTGGCTGGCATGGTTCTTCTAGTATGTCCTACTGGTTATATTTGTCCAATTGCGTTGCAAAGTTCTTTGTGGCTCCTTGTCTTGTTGTTTTTTTGTGTTTTGTAGTTGCAAGTGACATAGCCACGGTAGTTGCCCTATACCTTTTCGCCCATCGGAGAACATCTGGGTGCTCCATGCTGTGGGTAGCCGTACTGCGCACTATGTGGCCTATTGTTTTTTGTTTCGTGTTTCTTTTGTGTAGTTGCAAGTTCCATACATATGGTTATTGGCCTATACTGTTTCGCCCCTCGGAGAAACAGATCTGGGAGGGTTTGCGCCCGCTATCGGCGTTTTTCCTAAGGGTGGTCGTACTTCGTTGTTCAACAATTGTTGCATAACGCGCCATCGTCGGTCTTTGAAAAAGCTGAATGTTCGCACCTACAACTGTGTGCACATCGCATTCTTCATTTCTAAACTGGTGGATACCCCCGATTGTTTCTGAGTTGCTGATGGAATTAACGTTTCCGTGTTTGTTCTAAATTATAGACATATACATAGACTAAACCGGACACACTGGGGTGTCCCCAGGGTGTCCGGTTTAGTGATATTCCACTTTCGTTCAGGTATATGATCATTTCAAGGCACACACGGGATTTCCCCATGGTGTCCGGTTTAGAGAGGTTCCACTTTCAATCAGGTTATATGACCATTTCAAGGCACACACGGGATGTCCCCAGGGTGTCCGGTTTAGTGATATTCCACTTTCATTCAGGTATATGACCATTTCAAGACACACACGGGATGTCCCCAGGGTGTCCGGTTTAGAGATATTCCACTTTCATTCAGGTAAGGGTGTCCGGTTTAGAGATATTCCACTTTCATTCAGGTATATGACCATTTCAAGACACACACGGGATGTTCCCAGGGTGTCCGGTTTAGAGATATTCCACTTTTATTCAGGTATATGACCATTTCAAGACACACACGGGATTTCCCCATGGTGTCCGGTTTAGAGAGATTCCACTTTCAATCAGGTTATATGACCATTTCAAGGCACACACGGGATGTCCCCAGGGTGTCCGGTTTAGAGAGGTTCCACTTTCAATCAGGTTATATGACCATTTCAAGGCACACACGGGATGTTCCCAGCGTGTCCGGTTTAGAGAGGTTCCACTTTCATTCAGGTATATGACAATTTCAAGGCACACTCGGGATGTCCCCAGGGTGTCCGGTTTAGAGAGGTTCCACTTTCATTTAGGTATATGACAATTTCAAGGCACACACGGGATGTCCTCAGGGTGTCCGGTTTAGAGAGGTTTAACTTTCATTTAGGTATATAACCATTTCAAGGCACACGACAGGGATGTCCCCAGGGTGTCCGGTTTAGAGAGGTTCCACTTTCATTTCCGTGAATACTGGATGAATCCGCATCTAAAACCCCAGGTGCGCAACTTCACACGATGACCAGTATTCCTGTAAAGTTTCACGACTATTGAAATACATTTGGAGATACGCGCGACACAAATTTAAAATCCCCAATTTTCGCTAAGTCAAGGGCCATAACTCCTTAAATACAGGATGAATCCGCATCTAAAAACCCAGGTGCGCAACTTCACACGATGACAAGTATTCCTGTAAAGTTTCACGACTGTAACTCAAAATTTGTTTGGAGATATGCACGACACACATTTTGTGACAGACAGACAGAGAGACAGACAGACAGACATACGGACGACGGACGGACGGACGGACGGACAACCAAGCCAAAACCATTCATGGGGGAGACATAATGATAAGGGTATAACATGTATAGTGAACTTTCAAAATATTTCTATATGAATAAATGGTAATGCACTTTTGGCACAACAATTTAATTTCATCGTTATTCTAGGAAAATATTTCATTTTAAAATGTAAATATGAAAAACGCGATATAACGTTCGAATCATTCATAAAGTACTTGAAGAGCAGAATCCAGATAAAACTGGAAATAGCTACAAAAAGGATAAAAGAGAACAGTACATTATCAAGTAGGGTAGGTTTAATATCTAGCAAGTTTTTAGCACTGCAAGACAATCAAGCACATGATACACATGTACAGAAAATGACAAATATTCTAACTAAACATGTCTATCTGATTGAAAATTGAAACCTTTCCTTCCTGCCTTTTCTCTGCATTATCTTCCCTTACTTTACGCTCTTCTAAGCACTATTTTCTAACACAGTTTGTATATATAGAGAATAGTAGGTTAGTGCCGTGAATGGGAAAATATCTGGCAAGGCTTAGGAAACGGGATGGACGAGGCTCTGCCAAGTACATCCCGTTTCCGTGCTGCGCCAGATATTTTCCCCATTCACGGCACGAACCTTCTATTCTATTTATCCCATCAACACCTACACATAGCTGTAAAATGCTATACAAATAACCCCAAAAACCGCACATATGCATACGCAGTGATTATGTTGTATTGACAGGATATCAAAAAGTTTCACGGCACCGTGTTTCACGGCACATACGCACTGTGTTGACGGGATATAACGTGTGTAAATACCATTGTGTTCAAGTGCAATACGATGTACATGATGTATTGAAAAGTGGAAATAAAACATTTAATCACAAAATAAGTAAGCACCACGTGAACATAGTTTGTCATTTTCAATCATGAACAGACACGAGAATGAACTAATGAATTACTGTGAAACCCATCTAAAGCAAACACAATGAGGTCCCAGGGTGTCCGGCTTCACTGTGTATACACATATATTGTATTCCTATGTACAAACACCTTTGTTTGTGACATTATAAATGGGGACTATGTCAGCGCACATGCGCTAAACGAGTCACTCAATGGGACCACAGGTAAATAGGCAAAATTGTCAGTTTCTGTTAAACATTTCAAAAGGTTTTTTTAATTATTTTACTCGTTTCTATTCGTAGGTATAAGTTGTCACCACTCATTTGAACCGTCTCGATGAGACGGCTCGAATGATTGTTACAACTTATACCTTTGATGAGAAATAAGATAAACATGTACATTGTATGTATGTCCATACGAACAGTGGTATATAGTCAGCATGTAACTGGTTAATATCCTGATTATTTTGCTATGCACCATATACAGATAGCACGTTACATGGAATTCTACGAACCGGACTAATATATGCAAACGACTTTTACCCCACAGCCGAATGTAGGCGATAATGATCCCGTGTCAAATACATGCATTTCGTAGATCACGTCGAACTGAAAGCACATCTTTTACGGGTGACGATTTAAAGGTACATGCCCACTCAGTAAACACAAACTGTTCTTTATAGCAGAGACATCATCTGAGACATTTTCTGGCAAAATAAACATTCATTCACCATTACCCCACGTATTGATTGGCGTTATTATACATTTTATATCAGACGTAAATTTACACGCTGATGTCAGGGGCGATAACGGACATTACCATTTACTCTCTGTATTTATGTTTTGATGTGCAATGATCATACTTTATAATCTGTCGAATTTTCTGTTCAGGTAACGTATTTAATTATCATAAATAATTAAAAAATATCATGCCTCATTTGCATATGAAAATAGCCTGATACCACCGCGAGTCACTATCAGTAAAATAAATATTACTAAATGATTACATCTGTATAGCGGGCACTGGTGGAATAGTGACACAATACACTTACATTTGTATTGTATTTAATTCCTATGAAGAACATTTTGTGTCTACCGAGTGGGCATGTACTTTTAATATCAAAGCTCTATGTCTTGGACGCGTTTACTGGTTTCATAAGAAATGCCGGTGCATCGGTTGATACTGGTATCCTGTTATCGGCATATTTATTTATTATTTTGTTAACTGTTATTGGCCAATTTGGTTAACTGTTCTGTTATATCCTGTTCACAGACACTCATTCCCTTACCCCGATTCTTCACACTCACTTATATATATAAGTATATATGTATATAGATATATCACAATTGTTCAGTTCGTATCCCATGTTTACATTGCATTAGATCTCTTCCCGCCGCTGCTGAAAATGTAAAAATAATGTATATATTACTCAAGGTGTATGATCACGTGGTATTAACAACAACAACAAGTACTAAAACTTCCAGAATCCATCTGATTCAAAGTACGTATTATTTTATATTGTCCTTATTGCGTAACGGATTTTGATGAAATATGGCGCTTCAAACGCGTCTTGTTAAGCTGCATATGGTGGTATTTGTATTGTCGCCCAAACTTCTGTTGTTTTTGCGAAGAATCGATTTCCGTGTCGGTCTGTGCCGAACTCCCTGGACGACCAAATGTAGCTCATGAAGACGCGTTTGCTGCGCCATATGTCATCACAGTCCGTTGCATATTAAGGAAAATATCAAATAATACTTACTTTGGAGTGGGCGACGTTGTTGTTGTTGTTGTAACCACGTGATCATGCACCTTGTTACTGTCTGTGTGACGAAACCTGCTCGTTTGTCTCATATACACTAGTGTGTGTTTCACGGAGCTTACCACGAGACAGTACACGTTCATCATCCTCTTAACCCTTCCAACACCACAGGCCTGTATATGGTATTCCACAGGCTGTATAGTGTATTAACAAAATGTGTAGATCCAGATGAGCCGGCTTGTGACTAACCCTTCCAACACCACAGGCCTGTATAGTGGTATTAGCAAAATGTGGAGATCCACGAGCTGGCTCGTGACTAACTCTTCCAACAACACAGGCCTGTATAGTGGTATTAGCAAAATGTGTAGATCCAGATGAGCCGGCTTGTGACTAACCCTTCCAACACCATATGACTGTATAATGGTATTGGCAAAATGTGTAGATCCAGATGAGCCGGCTTGTGACTAACCCTTCCAACACCACAGGCCTGTATAATGGTATTGGCAAAATGTGTAGATCCAGATGAGCCGGCTCGTGACTAACCCTTCCAACACCAAATGACTGTATAGTGATATTGGCAAAATGTGTAGATCCAGATGAGCCGGCTCGTGACTAACCCTTCCAACACCAAATGACTGTATAGTGGTATTGGCAAAATGTGTAGATCCAGATGAGCCGGCTCGTGACTAACCCTTCCAACACCAAATGACTGTATAGTGGTATTGGCAAAATGTGTAGATCCAGATGAGCTGGCTCGTGACTAACTCTTCCAACACCATATGACTGTATAATGGTATTAGCAAAATGTGTAGATCCAGATGAGCCGGCTCGTGACTAACTCTTCCAACACCACAGGCCTGTATAGTGGTATTGGCAAACTGTGTAGATCCAGATGAGCCGGCTCGTGACTAACCCTTCCAACACCAAATGACTGTATAATGGTATTAGCAAAATGTGTAGATCCAGATGGGCCGGCTCGTGACTAACTCTTCCAACACCACAGGCCTGTATAGTGGTATTGGCAAAATGTGTAGATCCAGATGGGCCGGCTCGTGACTAACTCTTCCAACACCAGAGGCCTGTATAGTGGTATTGGCAAAATGTGTAGATCCAGATGAGCCGGCTCGTGACTAACTCTTCCAACACCATATGAATGTATAGTGGTATTGGCAAAATGTGTAGATCCAGATGAGCCGGCTCGTCACGAGCCGTATCATCAGGATCTGCACTTTTGCAAGTAAATTTAATATTTTTGTGAACAAAAACACACCCTTTTCACAAATGGACTAGTCTGAAAATCATTTTGTGACGATTGGATTGGTTGCAAAATTAATGTATCAAAATCCGTTCCAGTTATTTATGGTTGAAAGGGTTAAACAACACTTTAAATCTGAAAGGCACTGGATCTCAGTTATGCCTTAAATGTGATGAAAGACACCAGGGGCCCGTTTCACTATACTTCGTACGACTAAAATGTTCGTAAGTGCAAAATTATGATAGTCTGTAAATGTCACATTCTGGTAAACAAGTATGCAGAATATGCTCAATACATTTTTTAGTCATACGAAGTTTAGTGAAACGGGCCCCAGGACGCGGAGATAATCTACGAGCGTTAGTGCGCGGATTGTTGACCGTACATGCAGACAGCCATACTCGAAGTTACTTATCCCACCCAGATAGTCGTACTATGTCTGGTTGTGATAATAACACGGGCTCAAAACTGGAAAAATGTGTAATGTGGGATAGTAACAGAAACGACCATACCCCCTTAGCGATGGGCAGCGGTATACGATTGCTTCCAGCATTAAACCGCCCACACCAACCTGGGCCAATTTATATGGTGTACGAACAGGGCCAAAACTAAAATTACTGTTTACCGGGTCACGAACTGCTGCAGGTGTCACTAAATGTGGGCTTAATGGATTTGTGATCTGTGTAGCTCTTGATCGAATAGCACAACTCCTGTAGCCTGATAACGATCTATATTGCTGGTTAGAAACATGACGGGTGTTTCATTGATGACATGGCGACTGGTGCAGATCCTAATCAGACTCTGCGGACAGTCTGATCTGGAGTTACACTGGTCACAAAACCCACAATCCCCATTTCTCCAGCCAGAGGCACCAATATACCTCTTTATGGAGGAGCTCAGCATATCAATGGGTAGCGGGAATATTATTGTCGAGTTCTTCTCCGCCGCGATCGAGTTCAGGGTCTGCAGGTAGCGCAGTTGGAGGGCGGCGGGCGACTCGCTCATGACGTCAGCCGCTTCCTTCAGGGCCCGCGAGGCCTTCATCTCGCCCTCAGCCGCGATCACCTGTAATGACGGATACGGGTCTTATATATTGCTTGTCAAAAGGACGAATGTGGCATAATTAGTTATGAAAAGGGGTAATTATAGTGATTTCGACTACTGTTGATCCAGATCATGCTACATATCTGCGCAATCTGATCAGGGATTGCATTATTTGCCAGATTTATATTTTTACACTTTTTAATGTTATTGCAATCAATGTAGACCCAGTTCAGACTGCACATCTTGCACAGATGGGCAGTCTGATCTGGGTCTACTCTGTTCGCAAAACTGTGTTTGTGTGCTATTCAGTAAGAAATAAACGCTGAAATACAACATAGGGCCGGATTTCTATAAATAGATTTGCAAAGGGAAATAACTAGCTACGATGCCCCATTACAACACCCAGTGTATATCAGGTAACATTGGCCCGATGCATTGACTTGATTACAAATGGTCGTACCATGCATTGACTACTGTCTGTTTCACGAAACCAGTCCACATTTTACGATTACCGCTACTGAAACAATGCAATAATAATATTTTTCGATAGCAAATTTTGTCAAAATTTAAGAAATAGCCTTCCTTTTATTTTAAATCCCCGTAGACATCTTCACAAGATGATATCCAAATACACTACTGTCTGTTTCACGAAACCTGCCCAAATTGTACGGCCATATAAACAATGCAAAAACAACATTATTTTTCGATAATATAAATTTGATCAACATTTAAGAATGAACCTTCTTTTAATTTCGTGTAATTTGGTCCAATATTGATTTTAGTGCGAAAACAAAAACAATAACCCCATGGTAAATTTCCATAGACATCTTGACAGACTTTTGTTTTCTTAGTTAGATCATTTCCAAGCTATCTAGGCAGGTCTCTGAGTCAATTTCCTTGTTTTCCTAATCCTCTGCCCCGCCATTGGAAATGATTATAAAATGTTGACAAAGCATGTTTTTGATGAGAATTATCAAAGAAAATAAATAAACAGCGGACGACAACATTTAATTCAGCATTAACCTCCCTACAACAGCCACCTCTCTACATCAGCCAGTTTTGCGTCTTCCCATGGGTGGCTGTTGTAGAGAGGTTGCACTGTACTGACCTTCGCCCTCGCCTCCCTCGTCGCCTCGGCCTCGGCAGCCATCGCCCGTTGCATCTGCTGGGGCAGGCGGACATCCTTACTGTTGACAAGGCAAACATACTAAGCTATGGCTGCAACTGGAGAAATGGGGCTTATGGATGTGTGACCAGTGTAGTTCCTGATCAAATAGCACATTCCTGTAGCCTGATATAACGATATATATTCCTTGCTAGAAGCACGATAGAACGGCGAACAGTGCAGATCCTGATCAGACTGTGCGGATGCACAGGCTGATCTGGATATACACTGGTCGCAAAACCAATACGTCCCATTTATCCAGTCACAACCACAAATACGAGGATCAATAACGGGACTTTGTCTATTTCCATTGTATATCTTATGGAACGCCAAATATACATAAACTCAAATAATTAATGCTAGGTCTAAATAATTAGAGCTAGCATTAAATATTTAGAGCTAGTTTTAAATGATTAATTATTTCAGTTTATATAGAAACGCCAAATCTACATGAAGTCAAATCATTATTGCTAGCTCTAAATAGCATTAAATATTTAGAGCATTAAATATTTAGAGCTAGCATTAATTAGTTTGGGTTTATGTAGATTTGGAGTTCCATAATCTCTAAACCTACTTGTATACTTACTGCAATTGTTATTGTAGCCACACGCCTGATTTACAGTGGAATAATCTCTAAACCTACTTGTATACTTACTGCAATTGTTATTGTAGCCACACGCCTGATTTACAGTGGAATAATCTCTAAACCTACTTGTATACTTACTGCAATTTAACCCCATCTATCTCTTAATGTAACGCATGGAAGAGTGATTTTTGCAATCGGTTATCCGGTGTGTTTGATATATTAGCGATATAAAACTGTCAAAGCTGTTCCAATAAATTATTAATAAAGAACATAAGCATGCAGAAATTGGTTATGTTACCGTGTCAAGGTGTTTATTTAACATTTACATATATATATTGTAAATTTGGAAGCTTCATTTCTGTATGTTGAATGTTGAACAACAACTAGAGAAAAGATGGCTTCCAAGAGAAAATGATTTCCCTGTTCTATTAGTTTTTGGCAATTTACTAGTTCTACATCAAAGATTATTTGCTTAACTGTATAAAATATACAGTTTACTAATTTTTGACATAACATCAACAGGTTTGTGTATGCACTTCGGTTGCTCACATTTTTTGAATAGGTAAAATTGTAGCCGTAGATAACATATCAGAGGCGCATTATTGTAGCTCATGTTATTGTAGCCACGCGCCTGATTTACAGTGCAATAATCTCTCAACCGGAGGCCCGGGTAGGGTGTGTACTTACAATTCCACATAAACGCGGACAGCCCTTGGTGTCCATGTACTTACAATTCCCACCATTAAACCCGGACTTCCCTGGTGTCCCATGTATTTCAATTTCCACATAAACCGGACAGCCCTTGGTGTACACATGTACTTAAATTTCCATAAACCGGACAGCCCTTGGGTCCCTGTACTTACAATTCCACATAAACCGGGCCCTTGGTAAAATCCATGTATTACAAATTCCACATAAACCGGACACCCCGCCCTTGGTGTCAAACCGGACGCCCTGTGCATACTACTTACAATTCCACCTAAACCGGACACCCACCCTGTGGGCCCATGTACTTACATCACCACAAAACCGACAGCCCTGTTTCCCCATGCATTTTTTTTCAAAATTCCACATAAACCGACAGCCCTTGTGTCCAAATTACTTACATTTCCACATAAACCGACAGCCCTAGTCATGTAATTACAATTCCACATAAACCGGACGCCTGTGTCCCAGCCCTGTGTCCCAGTACGTACAAATCCACATAAACCGGGACAGCCCTTGGTGTCCCATGTACTTACAATTCACATAAACCGGACAGCCCATTGGTGTCCCATACTACAATTTCCACATAAACCGGACAGCCCTGATGTCCACATGTATTCAATTCCACATAAACCGGACACCCTTGTTTCCCAATTACCCTATTACATAAACCGGACAGTGTGCATTACTTACAATACACATAACCGGACAGCCCTTGGTGTCCCATTCTTACATCCCTCCCAGACTTAAAAACCGGCTCCCTTGTACATTACTTCAAACATCAAGGACACCCTGTGTACTACATCACATTTACAAAAGGACCAGTTACAATTCACATAAACCGGCAGCCCTTGGTCCCAGATTCAATTATAAACCGGCCCTTGTGTACCAGAACCAGGCCCTGTGTCATATGTACTTACAATTCCACTCTCTCCACCTTCACTCCCCAGTGGTCTGTGGCCTCGTCCAGCATCTCCTACAATAACGAAAGCATTTATACAATATCTATATATCGTAGAAAGTCATACATCGAGGTACGCGATATATTTAAAAATATCGTGGTAAACTATATACCGTAGTAAACGATACATCGTAGTAAGCGATACAGGCGATACATCGTAGTAAGCGATACATCGTGGTTAGAGATGCATCGTAGTAAGAATAAAATCGTAGTAAGCGATACATCGTAGTTAGAGATACATCGTAGTAAGCGATCCATTGTAGTAACATATACATCGTAGTAACATATACATCGTAGTGAGAGATACATCGTAGTAAGCGATACATCGTAGTAAATGATACATCGTAGTGAGAGATACATCGTAGTAAGAGATACATCGTAGTAAATGATACATCGCAGTGAGAGATACATCGTAGTAAGCGATACATCGTAGTAAGCGATACATCGTAGTAAATGATACATCAGTGAGAGATACATGAGATGATACATCGTAGTGAGAGATACATCGTAGTAAAAGATACATCCAATCGTAGTAAGCGATACATCGTAGTAAATGATACATCGTTAAAGTGAGTGAGATACATCGTAGTAAAATGTACATCGTAGTGACAGTACTGTAGTAAGAGATACATCGTAGTAAATGATACATCGCAGTGAGAGATACATCGTAGTAAGCGATACATCGTAGTAAGCGATACATCGTAGTAAATGATACATCGTAGTGAGAGATACATCGTAGAAATAACTCATAGTGAGATACATCGTTAGTAAATGATACATCGTAGTAAGAGATACATCGTAGTAAATGATACATCGTAGTAAATGATACATCGTAGTAAATGATACATCGTAGTAAATGATACATCGTAGTAAATGATACATCGTAGTAAGAGATACATCGTAGTAAATGATACATCGTAGTGAGAGATACATCGTAGTAAGCGACACATCGTAGTAAATGATACATCGTAGTGAGAGATACATCGTAATAAGCGATACATCGTAGTAACAGATACATCGTAGTAAGCGATACACCGTAATAAGCGATACATCATAGTAAGAAATGCATCGTAGTAACAGATACATCGTAGTAACAGATACGAATACATCGTAGTAACAGATACATCGTAGTAAGCGATACATCGTAGTAAGCGAGATACATCGTAGTAAGTGATACATCGTAGTAACGATACATCGTAGTAAGTGATACATCGTAGTAACGATACATCGTAGTAAACAATATATAATAGTGGTCCTATGTCGCTGTAATCAGTGTGTACTTTACCTGCATGTGCTGAGCCATTGCTTCCCGTTCTGCGAGCATTTCCGAGAGGTTTCTGGTTCCCAGCACCGTCCGCAGGGTGGTGGCTGCGAGCAGTTGGGTAGAGGAATGCGCGTTTGCTACGTTCACGACTGACATAGTGGCGTCAAAGATGCGCGCGTATATGACGGCGTCAACGACAACGGTGACGCTGTCTTTGGAGAGTACCTGTAAAGGAATGTTAGTATGTGTATTAGTATTAGTAATTTTGCCGATATATATTTCGAAGAAATGCGATATTTTCCGTAAATGCCGTCGAAAATTGACGGAAATTATAGAGCGCACGCGTGCGTTCTGAAATTTCCGTCAATTTGTGACGTAGTTTTGGGAGCCAAGTTGGTTGATTTGTGAAAACTGTGTCATCGAAATGTGACTAAGAGATAAGGGGAGTAATTCGAACAGTCATGAAATAAAACGATTGCCCGTTTCGGCTGGGATTACCTGCCCTTTTCACTGATACCGTGTGACACCCAGAAAATTCGGGTTAGTTTTACGTATGACTCGGTCATAATCCATTTGTATTGTATTCGTATTGATTGAATGTTGTTTTACTTTACGTAATTGCGACTGTTGGAGACTGTGAACAATAACTCAAATAACGCCTACTATAATTACACCCACTCAATGATGTCGAATATACTAATTACCCCCTCGCCGATAGGCGAGATGGGATATAGCGTTAGTCAATGTGCGTTCGTACGTGCGTACGTACGTTAGTAACATCTTACATTATGAACAGCTTCATATTTTGATAATATTTGATCGCAATGTATGTCTAGGGATGGTGCGTTGTTTTGCACACGACACACGACCGCCCAAGGTCAAGGTCGCTGAGGACTTATGTTCACCTTGTTTAAGGCAAATGCGTAAACGTTTTGTTTTTATTATCAAGGCTGCCTGCGAGGGTATTAGCTTATTAGTTAGTGATAACGATGTCATTCTTTCCATTTCCATAATACAGCGGAACCTCTCTAAACCGGACCTCCTGGGGGTTCCCAGGGTGTCCGGTTTAGAGAGGTTCCACTGTACATCAGGCATATGAGCACCGCAAGACACGGGTGGATGCTTTGCGATCACGAATATATATTACCATCGGAGATTACCAACACAGCGAGTTACAGGGTGTCCGGCTTAGAGAGGTTTCACTGTACCCATACACTCACCTCTTGTGGTGGGATGTTGTGAGAGAATACCCTCAAGTCCACTGATATGAATGTGTCCACGCATGGCAGCAGGAGGAACAGGCCTTGAAATAAACACTAGAGCCAGTGAGCAGCAGTTGTGTAACGGAGCGGCCCGGTGCCTCAGAGTTCAACTCGGTATGACAACCCATTTTCATAAATCGACAAGTCTGAAAACCTTTTTGTGGCGGTTGGATTGGTCGGAAAATTAACATATCCAAATACATTCCAGTTACTTAAGGGTGAAAGGGTTAATACTAGTTTTGGCTGTCTGGTTTTCAGGCTGGGTAAATGTCATACAAATGATATATAGCGGGCTGTCCGGGGATTGGTAGTCAGTGTACACATTGCTCGCTAGTGAGATACAATCACTGTGGCTGGTTGGAAGGTCGCCTTGGGTGCCGTTTGGTAGTCTGGGCACGGGTGCCGGCCCGGGACTTTGGTAGGCAGGCTAACTCCACTATACGGTCGATTGCGTGCCAATTCAATAGAATATGATTGCAAAACTACTACGGTGTTCGTCTTAAAGAGGTCCCAGAAAATGTGCAACTCGGGTGATGATCACATGAACGTTATACGTGTATGTCATATTGTCGATACATTCGACAATGACGCAAATTCCTGGCAATGCCGATGCGACTGACCGTTTTTAAGGGACTGCATGTAATGGTCTGCGATCAAAAATCGAACTTAATTGTAACTTCACAGAATACCATTTCTTTCTTTGGATGTACAGCTTATGAACATCTACGCTTACAATTTCACGTATACATGTACCTGATATACACACTATTGCGAAGTTCATATTTCTAGCGTTTGAGAAGACAATCCATTATACGAGCTGATTAAAATATGTATGTGTATATGCTACATACATGTATATACGTATTATATTGCATATGTAAAACATGAATATTTGTTATCATTATAGTACATTGCACATCATCATGATCATGTATCAGATCGTGCGCATGACCAGATTAATCTACTGTCTGTTCCATGTTTTGCTGCCGACGAACTTTTGGCTATTAAACACATTAAATCTAAAAAATATTTAAAAGTAAGTACTTTTTCATCAATAACAAATAAGTCACCTACCCCAACAAAAAATATTTGATGAAATTCCATCAAATATTGATTTTATTGCGAAAAAAAGATTTTCCTATGGGAATTTAACATGGGGAGTCAATTTCCAAAACTTTTCGTTTTTTGACCCTGGATCAAAAAACGAAAACATTTGGAAATTTACTTCGAAACCTGGCGAGATAGCTTAAAAATGATGTAACTAAGAAAACAAGTTAGATTTCGAAAATCGGTGCACAAATAAAAAAAAATATTTCAAAAAAAATCTATTTTTAGCCCAAATGTTAAATTCCCATAGGAAAATCGTTCGGTTTTTGGCGTGAGACATACTGTCTCCACGCTATTGGGATCGTGATTCTGGCCGTTTGCACGGGTCTACTTTCGGAAGTGGCTCTCTGTTCATCGGGGGACGTCTCAATAGGCTCAATTTGCATTCGCAATTAACAACAGTCAGGTGACATTTAAAGTCAGCGAGTGAACTGAAAGCAAGTTATTAATAGCAACGGCAATGCTCAACATTATGTGTAAAATAGTTGGCATGCCCAACTTTACTTTTGAAGAGAACAAATTGCTGTTATTGAGACGCCCCCCGTATCGCTATTGGGATCGTGATTCTCTGTTCATCGGGGGACGTCTCAATAGGCTCAATTTGCATTCGCAATTAACAACAGTCAGGTGACATTTAAAGTCAGCGAGTGAACTGAAAGCAAGTTATTAATAGCAACGGCAATGCTCAACATTATGTGTAAAATAGTTGGCATGCCCAACTTTACTTTTGAAGAGAACAAATTACTGTTATTGAGACGCCCCCCGTATCGTGTACCACGCAGTCGCAATGCGACGTCGAAGGCCATGTCAAGGTCATTACCAAGGTCAGGAATGATCGAGACAAATTGTCTCCCCCAATTATCATATGAACCAAGTATACTTCAATTGTTATGACGTTATGGCCAATATAGCTTGATCTGACGAACGAAAAGTGGTAACAATGCAGTTGAAGTGTAAGGGATAGGCCAGAGTAGATAAGTACACGTAGTCACTTAATCACTTATAATGTACACTATATTACATGGGGAACACACAGGAATACATGATACATTGATATGCGAACATCACTGTACTGTGCATGATACTATTCAATTACTACAAGGTTGTAAGCCAATCGACTGTTATACTTTAACGCAACTTAAAAGCTATAGACGAATAAACTCGGTATGTGGTATCTCAATGGTCCCGTAGTGGACAATAGTATGAATGCACAAGTACTTTGATGATCGCTAATCAAAGTGAAATAACATACAAGTATAACATGGCATAACGAACATTGGAGGACAAAATGACAATCATCTGAGCTACCCCAGTGCTGGCGTATCTCAATAGATAGTGTAACCTCTGAGTATCAAGGTCCCAAGGTCTGCCTCATCCGCAATATGAGGTCTAGTCAACAATATGGCTATAATCCAACTTCAAGTGGATTAATCCATAACAATATATGTAGTCTTACTACAATCCTTTAGCCATGATATGCCATGATAGGAGTATTACCATACACTATCAAAGTATACATATGTATTGCCTATGCAATATATTTCCAAAGTATGAATGTCAAAGTCAAAGCCGGATGTGGTTACATCACATGATAGTCAATAACGATAATGTTCCGGAAGCTGGTTCCCGGAATTAAAGTTCCACAGGTAGTATTATCTCCGGAAATGGTGGACCAGATGTAAAGTTCCTATGGTATCACTCGACTGTAGCAACCCGGATGTGGTAGACCGGATGTAAAGTATCCATGGTGAATCAATGGGTTGTAATACCGGAAGTGGTAGACGGATGTAAAGTTCCGATATAATACAAAATGGCGATTATCACGTTGGCTAAGACGCCGGGAAAAGTTTCACTTAGGTGACATTCAACTCGGTGGTAGTATAATGATATGATATGTGTGTATGGCGTTTCACTTCACTAAACTATGGCTGTGACTGTCTGCTGAACGCGAGGTAGCTATCACACACTGCTCTATACAGGCCTGTACCCGGAGCTGCTACACACACTGCGCCAGACAGACGTACGGACACTCGGACGACCCGATACTCTGCACTGACTGGGTGTCGCGTGACACGTGTATTCTTGTACATTCTGGAATCCGTATAATTGTATGTTTGTGGTGTGTGGTACTGTGTTGTATTGTTGTGCGTATTATTGGTTTCACATCCCTGTGATTCCACATACCTGTGGTTTCACACACCTGTGGTTTTTGCACACCTGTGGTTTGGCATGTATATTTGCCATGTACAATGTGCGTGTAATAAGGGGGCTTATGTTGTATTGGTGGAGATACGTTTATGCGTGTCCTATTTGCGGATTTAAATATACGTCTATTTTATGAGCAATGTTTTACTGATGTCACGCCATATTTGCCACAGACTATGCATGTGTGTGGTAGAGAACTCGTTGACTGCGTGTGCTGGTTTCGCTAGGGAAAAGATACCTTTTAGTATTACGGATGTCCACTGTCCGTGCCAGCCGAGTTTGTCCGCGTGTCAGTGTTTCACCATATAAGGGAACTTCTGTAGGTGAAGCCAGTATACAGCGCAGACCATACCATGGTCTGCCCTGTTATGTATGCTACGGGTTAGTGTTTCATCATAGCCTGGTACTGGCCAACACGGATATATCAGATCCCATAATGGTGATGTTTTGTGTCGTGATATTTCCGTAAATGACCACGATATTTGAGTTTAGTATGTGCTACACTCTCATTTGAGTGTATAGCCGTAGGACCGTTATGGAGGGGTTTGGCGGGGCCAAGAAGCGACCTTCGCATTGTCGAGACCAGTCGAGTAGATTTCGGATTATGAGATCTGGGTCTATAGTGTGCAGATTTATGGTAGTGTGGGGTATACCATGTTGGATGGTATTTATTCCACGAGGGCTGTACACTGGTTTGGTTGAATTTAAGGCGTGGGAACATATATTTATGCCAAATATAACCCACGGGTGACATGGCAAAAGCCATGGTTTTGTAGTATTTATGTGAGATGTCGTACGAGGGGTAGGCATATCCATTATTCCGTGCATGGTTTCACTGGTGCGTATATAAGCGATGTCTCGCTATGTGTTGGCGGGACACATATTTTCTGGTTACAGAAGACTAGTACTGTACTCACCAGTGACACGGAGGATTTTGGTATGTACCTAGAACATTTTATTTCAGCATGATTTGCCGTTGTGCGATTCCCGTTTTAGTCTGTTGTGCATCCTGTCTGTCTGTCTGTGCGTATTCGTCCAGTAATTGGAGATTCATTTCATTTTTGTAGCCTCTTGAGAACGCTCCAGCGAGCCACATTGGACGTTTTGGTCCACTCGTTTGAGGGCAGACCCCAGTCAGTGCAGAGTATCGGGTCGTCCGAGTGTCCGTACGTCTGTCTGGCGCAGTGTGTGTAGCAGCTCCGGGTACAGGCCTGTATAGAGCAGTGTGTGATAGCTACCTCGCGTTCAGCAGACAGTCACAGCCATAGTTTAGTGAAGTGAAACGCCATACACACATATCATATCATTATACTACCACCGAGTTGAATGTCACCTAAGTGAAACTTTTCCCGGCGTCTTAGCCAACGTGATAATCGCCATTTTGTATTATATCGGAACTTTACATCCGGTCTACCACTTCCGGTATTACAACCCATTGATTCACCATGGATACTTTACATCCGGTCTACCACATCCGGGTTGCTACAGTCGAGTGATACCGTAGGAACTTTACATCTGGTCCACCATTTCCGGAGATAATACTACCTGTGGAACTTTACTTCCGGGAACCAGCTTCCGGAACATTATCGTTATTGACTATCATGTGATGTAACCACATTCGGCTTTGACTTTGACATTCATACTTTGGAAATATATTGCATAGGCAATACATATGTATACTTTGATAGTGTATGGTAATACTCCTATCATGGCATATCATGGCTAAAGGATTGTAGTAAGACTACATATATTGTTTATGGATTAATCCACTTGAAGTTGGATTATAGCCATATTGTTGACTAGACCTCATATTGCGGGTGAGGCAGACCTGGGGACCTTGATACTCAGAGGTTACACTATCTATTGAGATACGCCAGCACTGGGGTAGCTCAGATGATTGTCATTTGTCCTCCAATGTTCGTTATGCCATGTTATACTTGTATGTTATTTCACTTTGATTAGCGATCATCAAAGTACTTGTGCATTCATACTATTGTCCACTACGGGACCATTGAGATCCACATACCGAGTTTATTCGTCCATAGCTTTTAAGTTGCGTTAAAGTATAACAGTCGATTGGCTTACAACCTTGTAGTAATTGAATAGTATCATGCACAGTACAGTGATGTTCGCATATCAATGTATCATGTATTCCTGTGTGTTCCCCATGTAATATAGTGTACATTATAAGTGATTAAGTGACTACGTGTACTTATCTACTCTGGCCTATCCCTTACACTTCAACTGCATTGTTACCACTTTTCGTTCGTCAGATCAAGCTATATTGGCCATAACGTCATAACAATTGAAGTATACTTGGTTTATATGATAATTGGGGGAGACAATTTGTCTCGATCATTCCTGACCTTGGTAATGACCTTGACACTGGGGTCTGCCCTCAAACGAGTGGACCAAAACGTCCAATGTGGCTCGCTGGAGCGTTCTCAAGAGGCTACAAAAATGAAATGAATCTCCAATTACTAGACGAATACGCACAGACAGACAGACAGGATGCACAACAGACTAAAACGGGAATCGAACAACGGCAAATCACAGCTGAAATAAAAATGTTCTAGGTACATACCAAAATCCTCCTTGTCACTGGTGAATACAGTACTAGTCTTCTGTAACCAGAAAATATGTGTCCCCCAACACATAGCGAGACATCGCTTATATACGCACCAGTGAAACCATGCACGGAATAATGGATATGCCTACCCCTCGTACGACATCTCACATAAATACTACAAAACCATGGCTTTTGCCATGTCACCCGTGGGTTATATTTGGCATAAATATATGTTCCCACGCCTTAAATTCAACCAAACCAGTGTACAGCCCTCGTGGAATAAATACCATCCAACATGGTATACCCCACACTACCATAAATCTGCACACTATAGACCCAGATCTCATAATCCGAAATCTACTCGACTGGTCTCGACAATGCGAAGGTCGCTTCTTGGCCCCGCCAAACCCCTCCATAACGGTCCTACGGCTGTACACTCAAATGAGAGTGTAGCACATACTAAACTCAAATATCGTGGTCATTTACGGAAATATCACGACACAAAACATCACCATTATGGGATCTGATATATCCGTGTTGGCCAGTACCAGACTATGATGAAACACTAACCCGTAGCATACATAACAGGGCAGACCATGGTATGGTCTGCGCTGTATACTGGCCTCACCTACAGAAGGTCCCTTATATGGTGAAACACTGACACGCGGACAAACTCGGCTGGCACGGACAGTGGACATCCGTAATACTAAAAGGTCTTCTCCCTAGCGAAACCAGCACACGCAGTCAACGAGTTCTCTACCACACACGCATAGTCTGTGGCAAATATGGCGTGACATCAGTAAAACATTGCTCATAAAATAGACGTATATTTAAATCCGCAAAATGACACGCATAAACGTATTTCCACCAATACAACATAAGCCCCCTTATTACACGCACATTGTACATGGCAAATGTACATGCTAAATCACAGGTGTGTAAAAATCACAGGTGTGTGAAACCACAGGTATGTGGAATCACAGGGATGTGAAATCAATAATACGCACAACAATACAACACAGTACCACACATCACAAATATACAATTATACGGATTCCAGAATGTACAAGAATACACGTGTCACGCGACATATCTCCCCCCTAAACAAAAAGTGTTTACACTTTCGTGCATAATCGCGAGACACGTTGGCACAGCTGAATCTACCCCGATATCCTGCTCAGGTAGTCTGCCCCCAGATTGTCGGCCCCTTTTATCGCAACAATACGCATTCGGTAAGGTTGCAGTATCAAGGCTCACCTCATTAGTCGGGAATTTGCAACCTTGGCTTTGTTTAGGTAAACCAACGGTTGGTGGTCCGTTTCTAGGATAAATTCCCCCCCAAACAAATAACGGTGGAACTTCTCGACCCCCCCACACGACTGCCAGGCACTCCTTCTCAACTACCGAATAATTGCGTTCCCTTGGCAACATCTTTTTGCTGGCATACGCTATCGGAAGTGGGATACCATCCTGCTCTTGCAACAGTATTGCCCCTAACCCAATGTCGGAAGCATCCGTCCTGAGCACGAAAGGTTTGTCTAGTTCGGGCAGTTTCAGAACTGGGTCCCTGGTCAATAATCCCTTGAGGGTAACGAAAGCTTTCTGTTGGGGTGCCCCCCAGTTGACCTTGTTTGGTTGACCTTTCTTAGTAAGGTCAAGTTAGCGGGCTCGCTATCTCTGCGAAGTTGGGCATGAACTTCCTATAGAACCCGGCTAACCCCAAGAAAGCCCTGACCTCCTTCTTTGTCTCAGGGACATTAGCTTCATGAACTGCCTTGACCTTTTCGGGATGGGCCCTTAGTTCTTTCTTACTGCTGATAGTATGTCCCAGGCACTCAAGTTGCCTGTACCCAATGCTGCACTTGGAGGGATTTGCCGTTAGATTTGCATCGGACAATCGGGAGAGGACTTCACTCAGAGCTCCCAGGTGTTGTTGCCACGTATGGGAGAATATCAAGATGTCATCAACAAAGCTGTCTGCATTGTGGACCCCCTTTAATAATTTCCTCATGAGTCTACAGAAAGTGGCCTGTGCCGTGACCATTCCAAAGGGCATGACCTTGAACTGGAATAGACCCTGGGGTGCCTCGAAAGCGGAATATTCCCTGGAATTCTCATCCAATGGGACCTGCCAGTATCCCTTACTTAGGTCCAGATTTGAAAAGTAGTTATGTCCCGCCAACTTAGAGAACATCTCTTCAATATTTGGCATTGGTTCCGCATCAAACACAGTGACTTTGTTAAGTTGCCGGAAATCAATGCAGAATCGGAGCCCCCCGTCCTTTTTCCTAACCAGAATTACGGGGGATGAGTAGGGTGATGATTTTGAAGGTTCTATGACACCTAGCTTCAGCATCTCCTCTACTTCCTGGCTGACTGTTTCCCTGACCTTAAATGGGATAGGGTACCCCCTAATTCTTAATGGGTCTTGCGTTGACAACTTTATCTCATGTTTCTCTATATGGGTGTGTCCTGGTGCGTCCCTCAGGACATGGGTGAATTCCCGTAAGATCTCTTTGACTTGCGTCTTTTGTTTCTTGCCTAAATCAGGCGACAGGTCAACTTTGCTCTCCGTATCGGACTCTAATCCCCTGGGACATAACATGTTTTCTTCGGCACTACACCCACTTGGACTAGGATCCCCCTCTACTGTGTCTTCTATCACGGCCGCATTTATTACAGTGAGTATTCCCTTCCCCGGGTGCTCAGGCCTAGTCTCGTACCTCTTTAACATGTTTGCATGAAAGGTTTTCAACTTCCCTCCCATGTCAACCCTATAGTCCCACTCATTAACTACCTCTGTTATGGGGTATGGTCCCTTCCACCTAAGAAGCAATTTGTTGTTGTCTGTCGGTAGTAGTACAAGTACCTGATCTGCCACTGCATACTGCCTACTACGGGTCTTACGGTTGTAGTACTTTGCGTACTTTTTGGACGCACTCTTCAAGTTCTCATGCGCGATTTCGCACGTTTTCTCCAGCCGTTCGCGCAAGTCGAGGACGTACTGATACGTCGTTTTGACGTTGTCCTCTATGTCCTTCTCGGACCACAGATCTCTTAGTATGCTCATCGGACCCCGAACGGTCCTTCCTTACAATAGTTCAAACGGTGAGAAAGCCAAACTTTCTTGAGGGACTTCGCGATACGCGAATAAGAGCGCGTTAATGTATTTGTCCCAATCTTTGGGACGTTCGCTTGCCATTCTACGAAGCATTTGCTTTAACGTACCATTGAACCGTTCCACGAGACCGTTACACTGTGGGTGGTACGGTGTCGTGGTTAATTGTCTCAGCGATAACAATCTACTAACTTCCTCCATGACTGCCGACGTAAATTGACTACCCCTATCGGTGAGCATCTCCTCGGGATACCCAGTCTACTGAACATATCCACGAGAGCTTCCGCGACTCGTTCGGCCTCGATGCCTGGTAGTGGTACCGCTTCTGGGTACCTAGTTGCATAATCAACTAACGTTAGTATGTAACGATTCTTCCGATCGGTAGCTGGAAAAATTGGCCCTACAATATCAACTGCGACTCGTTTGAACGGAGTGTCTATCAACGGCATAGTTCCTAACGGAACCTTGGTGATGTGTCCCTTTGACACAGTCTTTTGACATATGTCACAAGACCTACAAAACCGTGTAATGTCACTGCCCACGCCTGGCAAATAAAATTCTGATAACACTCGATCAGTTGTCTTCTTAACCCCTAAATGGCCCGCCATGATTGATTCATGTGCCACTTTCATCACGGTAGTCCTAAGTGTTTTTGGGACTACCAGCTGATGGTACATCCTACCTGACCCTATCGATTCGAAATTACGATACAACAAGTCTTTTCGGTATGCGAATTTCGATTTGTTTCCGTTCTTACTTGACCGTACCGTTCCGTCTTTTGAATTATTTCGAACTGACGTCAATGTGACGTCATGTGCCTGCGCCTCTTTGAATTCATCGCGTGATACGTTCGCGATTGCGGTAGGGACTTTGAGGGTCTTATATGATTCGTCTCGGGCTGTCGTTTGTGACCTAGTTTCAACTGCGCACGATTTAGCGCCTCTAAAATAAAACGGATATCACCGGTAACTCTGACCCGTCTACATTACCTATGGTAACATCATACATTGTATCTGTCATGCAAAGGGCTTCTACCTGACCTTTGAAAAAAGGTGTATCTAGATCTACCCGGGCGGTAGGAATTCCACTCATTTTGCTCCTGTTTACCAGCATGCATGTTGAAACTTTGCTTAAAAACTGATCTGGTTGTACTAAGCTTTCCCTAACGACCACCCCGGTACACCCAGTATCTCGCATTACTGTGACCTTTTCCCCATTTAATGTGCCCTCTGCTACGGGTAGCCTATCCATACCAAATGTACATCCGTTAATCAACTCCGGCTGTATCTCGCTACCAGAACATACAATAGTGGTGTCGGTATCAACCATACAGAAATGTCCTTGGTTTTCCCCTGGTTGTTCCGTGTTTTGCCATCTACTCTACCTCTGCCTCTAGTGTGCCTTCCACTTCTACCTCTAGTTCTACCTCTGTACCGACCTCTCTGTTCTTTATCTGCAAAACTTACATGTTTCTCTTCCTCGACTGCTGCTGCTTTGTAAGCTGAGGACCGGTCACGTTTAGGACAATCGTAGGACATGTGACCTTCTTTGCCACAATGGTAACATGTCCCGCGATGCCTATCGTAGCCGTTCCTGCTGGTACTTCTGTCATAACTGCCTCTACTCGGGCTTCTATCATAACTACCCCCTACTTGGGCTTCTATTGTGGTCTCTATTCTGATATCTGTCCCTATCTCGACTCCTATCTCTGGATCGATTATCCGCACTACTTACCTTGCGCCTCTGGTTATCTACTGACCTGTACTCAGTTCTGTTGCTAGTACTGTTCCTCTGAACTACATACTTGCTACCTCCTCTAGCTTCTGCAAAGTAATCTGCCTGAACCGCCATCTGATCTATCGAGTCAAATGTTTTCTCTTTGAGAAATAAGTAGAGCTCACGACTGCATATACTTAACATCTGATCTCTGATCATGTAGTCTAGTACTCCTTCATATGTTTCTATTCACCTTACCTAACTCAAACCATCTATCTAAATAGTTCTTTGACCGACTGACATATTGCACAAATGATTCACTGTGATCAGGTTTGGTGTTTTTGAACATGCGTCTGAACCCATCTTCCGTTAGATCAAAACATTTCAACAATGCGGATTTCAACTTATCATAGTCAAGAGCATCATCAATAGGTAGTCTAGAATATACATCTAATGCCTTGCCCTTCAATAACGCACTCAAGTGTAGTGACCACTTATCTCTCCCCCACCTTTGAATTGCTGCGTACCTCTCAAATCTAGCTAAGTAGCTATCCATGTTGTCATTATTCTGATCAAAATGTGGCAGCTTCGGACCGAATGCTCTGCCATAGTCCCCATCATGTCTATCTTCATCTACTACTCCACCCCTTTCTACTTTTGCCATTTCTACCTGATGCTTAGTGTCGAGTTCTCGCAATTTAAATTCTAGATCTAACTGTGCTTCATTGGCTAACCGATGTGCTTCCTTATCTAACCGCGCAGCATCTAATCTATCTTTCTCCATCTGTCGCTCAACTTCCTTAGCTAAACTGCTCAGCATCTAACCTATCTTTCTCAGCCTGTCGCTCAACCTCCTTAGCTAACTGCTCAGCATCTAACCTATCTTTCTCCATATGTCGCTCAACTGCTAACTTATCTTTCTCAGCCTGTCGCTCAACCTCTTTAGCCAACCGCTCAGCATCTAACCTATCTTTCTCAGCCTGTCGCTCAACCTCTTTAGCCAACCGCTCAGCATCTAACCTATCTTTCTCAGCCTGCCTAGCCTCTAGTCTTTCCTGTCTTTCTCTCTCCTGCTCTTCCTTTACAAAGGCCCTTAACTCTGAATCTGCTAGCCCTAAGCTTTTGCCTATGTCCATTAGCTCCTTAATGGACGACATTCTCACTCTCAACTCAACCTCGGATTATCGATTTCACGCTTTACCCGACGGTACACAAGGTCTCTAGCACTCAAATCACTTGGTGATTTGTGCGAGTCTCTTGCTTCACGTCTATAAGGTTAAGGTAAATCAATCCGGTCTCTACTCCTAACGACGGTATAAGTTTCTCAATCGGGTAAGTCAATCCGGTATATGTATGGTATAATGTAATGGTATATTTACAATTCCCCCTCTATGGTACTGGACACAAATATTGGGGACTGGTTATAGACACCTGGCAGGATATAGTATTGTTCATACACAATATAATAGTGGTAGTAATCTCGCCTCAGATGCAGAAGTGTCTAGTGCTAACCTAGAACACCCGCTGTGCCATCATCACAGGGAGGTACTATTCAACAAATCCAAAGTTACAATGACCCTTACATCCACTATCTCACCAGATCGTCTCAACTCTATACTTCTGTACCTAGGTAGTCAAATCATGTATGTGGTGATGTATTAGTGCCTAAGTGTTGGAGTGCATCTTACATTAACTCCCAAGGCACACAAATACAAGATTGAATTTTGACGACGCTAGGGGTACAGCTATTCTAGCCTCCTTACTTCAACTGCTTTGAAGAAACTGATTATAAAAAGAGGAAACAAAACCCCACTTCTGACACCATTGTCAAGGTCATTACCAAGGTCAGGAATGATCGAGACAAATTGTCTCCCCCAATTATCATATGAACCAAGTATACTTCAATTGTTATGACGTTATGGCCAATATAGCTTGATCTGACGACGAAAAGTGGTAACAATGCAGTTGAAGTGTAAGGGATAGGCCAGAGTAGATAAGTACACGTAGTCACTTAATCACTTATAATGTACACTATATTACATGGGGAACACACAGGAATACATGATACATTGATATGCGAACATCACTGTACTGTGCATGATACTATTCAATTACTACAAGGTTGTAAGCCAATCGACTGTTATACTTTAAACGCCAACTTAAAAGCTATAGACGAATAAACTCGGTATGTGGTATCTCAATGGTCCCGTAGTGGACAATAGTATGAATGCACAAGTACTTTGATGATCGCTAATCAAAGTGAAATAACATACAAGTATAACATGGCATAACGAACATTGGAGGACAAAATGACAATCATCTGAGCTACCCCAGTGCTGGCGTATCTCAATAGATAGTGTAACCTCTGAGTATCAAGGTCCCAAGGTCTGCCTCACCCGCAATATGAGGTCTAGTCAACAATATGGCTATAATCCAACTTCAAGTGGATTAATCCATAACAATATATGTAGTCTTACTACAATCCTTTAGCCATGATATGCCATGATAGGAGTATTACCATACACTATCAAAGTATACATATGTATTGCCTATGCAATATATTTCCAAAGTATGAATGTCAAAGTCAAAGCCGGATGTGGTTACATCACATGATAGTCAATAACGATAACGTTCCGGAAGCTGGTTCCCGGAATTAAAGTTCCACAGGTAGTATTATCTCCGGAAATGGTGGACCAGATGTAAAGTTCCTATGGTATCACTCGACTGTAGCAACCCGGATGTGGTAGACCGGATGTAAAGTATCCATGGTGAATCAATGGGTTGTAATACCGGAAGTGGTAGACCGGATGTAAAGTTCCGATATAATACAAAATGGCGATTATCACGTTGGCTAAGACGCCGGGAAAAGTTTCACTTAGGTGACATTCAACTCGGTGGTAGTATAATGATATGATATGTGTGTATGGCGTTTCACTTCACTAAACTATGGCTGTGACTGTCTGCTGAACGCGAGGTAGCTATCACACACTGCTCTATACAGGCCTGTACCCGGAGCTGCTACACCACACTGCGCCAGACAGACGTACGGACACTCGGACGACCCGATACTCTGCACTGACTGGGGTCTGCCCTCAAACGAGTGGACCAAAACGTCCAATGTGGCTCGCTGGAGCGTTCTCAAGAGGCTACAAAAATGAAATGAATCTCCAATTACTAGACGAATACGCACAGACAGACAGACAGGATGCACAACAGACTAAAACGGGAATCGAACAACGGCAAATCACAGCTGAAATAAAAATGTTCTAGGTACATACCAAAATCCTCCGTGTCACTGGTGAATACAGTACTAGTCTTCTGTAACCAGAAAATATGTGTCCCCCAACACATAGCGAGACATCGCTTATATACGCACCAGTGAAACCATGCACGGAATAATGGATATGCCTACCCCTCGTACGACATCTCACATAAATACTACAAAACCATGGCTTTTGCCATGTCACCCGTGGGTTATATTTGGCATAAATATATGTTCCCACGCCTTAAATTCAACCAAACCAGTGTACAGCCCTCGTGGAATAAATACCATCCAACATGGTATACCCCACACTACCATAAATCTGCACGCTATAGACCCAGATCTCATAATCCGAAATCTACTCGACTGGTCTCGACAATGCGAAGGTCGCTTCTTGGCCCCGCCAAACCCCTCCATAACGGTCCTACGGCTGTACACTCAAATGAGAGTGTAGCACATACTAAACTCAAATATCGTGGTCATTTACGGAAATATCACGACACAAAACATCACCATTATGGGATCTGATATATCCGTGTTGGCCAGTACCAGGCTATGATGAAACACTAACCCGTAGCATACATAACAGGGCAGACCATGGTATGGTCTGCGCTGTATACTGGCCTCACCTACAGAAGGTCCCTATATGGTGAAACACTGACACGCGGACAAACTCGGCTGGCACGGACAGTGGACATCCGTAATACTAAAAGGTCTTCTCCCTAGCGAAACCAGCACACGCAGTCAACGAGTTCTCTACCACACACGCATAGTCTGTGGCAAATATAGCGTGACATCAGTAAAACATTGCTCATAAAATAGACGTATATTTAAATCCGCAAAAATGACACGCATAAACGTATTTCCACCAATACAACATAAGCCCCCTTATTACACGCACATTGTACATGGCAAATGTACATGCTAAATCACAGGTGTGTAAAGATCACAGGTGTGTGAAACCACAGGTATGTGGAATCACAGGGATGTGAAATCAATAATACGCACAACAATACAACACAGTACCACACATCACAAATATACAATTATACGGATTCCAGAATGTACAAGAATACACGTGTCACGCGACAATGCTCAACATTATGTGTAAAATAGTTGGCATGCCCAACTTTACTTTTGAAGAGAACAAATTACTGTTATTGAGACGCCCCCCGTATCGTGTACCACGCAGTCGCAATGCGACGTCGAAGGCCATTTCTTTTTCGTATTGTGGTTTACGGGCGATTTTCGAAAAATTACCCTCTGGGTGAGCGAAACAAAATTCATGAAAACATTTTGCCGTTCATGCAGCATACACGTATGTAGGCCTACGCCCAGTCATAATTTTGAAAAGATTTCACATAATACGTCTGCAATATACCTCGTAAAACGGTTTGTTAGTCGGACATAAAGCACCTTTGCTTCATCAATCTATTTGTGTTTAGAGCAGGCTGTATTTTACAAACACCAGTAACTGATCAAGTTCTCCAAATTTGCAGATTGTACATCCAATAATCAACATCGAATATATTTCTAACAAGGAATTTCTGAGTATGCAAATTCACAAGTGGCTACTTGTCTCCCGCCAGTCAGTACTTTCAGTACTTTGATTTCACAATAAAATCAATATTTGATTGAATTTCATCAAAACATTATTTTTGGGGTTTTGGGGAGGGAGACTTTTTTGTTATGGATAAAAAAGTACTTGCTTTAAAATATTGTTTAGATTTAATGTGTTTAATAGCCAAATGTTTGTCGGCAGCAAAACGTGGAACAGACAGTAGTTCTATACTGGTCAAAATATGTATGGACGCCATTCTCACAACACGCACTCGTATACACGTGCTTGCTGGTGGCGTAACGTATACGCTCATATCAGCATGCATACTTGTATATGCAATGTGATATGGTGTATCACTCCTCTCCAGCGTGTATACCACCATGACCATGTTGTATTGTGGGCTGGTGGCCAATATTATGGAAATTAAACATTCATTCATTCACTTAAAAAAAAGAACGATCGATTAAAAAAACGCTAAAAACACCCAAATTTCAAAGTGTTATTACGCTGACTTTGGATATGCATGTAGGGGTCGTATGGCCTATCTGTTGAATTAAGCTATGGATGGTAATACACACGCATATCAAGTTTCAAGTGAATCTGACTAACGACTGCATAGATACTACTACACTGTAGGTACCGGAAAACTTTCAAGGAACGCCCATGTTACGGACGGGCGGGTGGAAAGACGAAAACGACGCCCCGCATACTTATTGACATGATGCGTATGGGTTATGCGACAAGCGTAGATCCAGATCAGGATCTGCACTGTTCGCCATTCCATCAATGTAACACCCGGAATGCTTCTTACAGGCACAATAGATCGTTATCAGGTGACAGGAGTGTGCTATTTGATTGAGAGCTATATATATAATTGGGCCGCGCCATACGAAAACCGGGCTTAATGACAACGTCATGAAAAGCAGTAAACGACGTCGGAAAAACGACGTTTGCAGCGTCGCTGTAAAAGTTCACATTTTGCCCTCCAACTTACGTTTACTGGTGTCAGTTAACATTAAGTGTGAACAGAAAACGGAAAATTATAACTTACTGAAACTTTCACTAATATGAGACGCGATGCCTTGCACCTTAGTACACATATTATGACATCATGAATTGACGTCACGTACTTGTGACGTCACTGAACGTGAATACATGTTTGACGTTATGGACATGGTGTAGTGACAAAATATTATAGCAAGGATACTTGCACGAGTTCCTCACAGCATCAATGACAATGGCTTCAGGCGCTGTGCATTGTCGCCTACTGTCTGTTTCACGAAAGCTGCCCAAATTTTACGGCTATATAGACAATTCAAAAACAATATTATTTTCGATAATATTAAATTAAAGGAAAATTTAAGAATGAGCCTTCTTCTTATTTCGTGAAATTCGGTCAAATATTGGTTTTATTACGAAAAATTGATTTCTCTATGGGAATTTAACATGGGGGAAATAGTGGTAAAGGATTAGTCAAAAAACGAGAAAATTTGGAAATTGACTCCGAAACCTAGCTAGATAGCTTGGATATGATCTAACTAAGAAAACAAAAGTTAAATTTTAAAAATCGGTCCAGTATTTCTAAAATTCAAAAAAGATTCCCCATGTTAAATCCCCATAGACATCTTCACTCCGTGAAGATGTCTATGGAGATTTAACATGGGGAAATTTTGTTTTCGCAATAAAATCAATATTTGACAAAATTTCACGAAATAAAAAGAAGGCTCATTCTTAAATTTTCCTTTAATTTAATATTATCGAAACAAATATGGTTTTTGAATTGTTTATATGGCCGTAAAATTTGGGCAGCTTTCATGAAACAGACAGTAACTGTCGTTCTTTGACATTGTCACTCTTTTTCGTCGGTTATCCTTATGAATTCAAAATGGTGAACGCATAATTTAATTGGCTACATATCAGTGAAGTCTTCGCTTACACTGCACCTTGAATCCTAAATAATCTTAAATATGAACAACCTAGTGTATGCCAACGATATTATCATCTATTATCTTGGTAAATTGAGACACTTTTGAACAATTATATCCAGTACTTAGCGAATGATATGCCATTTAATGCCACTCATTTTATCATAAACGGAGGTAGACACGCAGCTATATAATGACATATGCGTATATCCAGGGTTTGTATTGAATTTGGCAAAACAAATGCAACAAAATCTCTCTAATAGATTCAGAATCAGTGATTTCAATGCAGCTCCTTGATTGTTTGTGTATAAGCAATACATAATGCACAAAACACACAGTGAGGTCGGTGGAGTTTTCGAAAAGTCTTGAAATTAATTGGAAATTTGATGGTCATAAACTTGCTTTTCGCACGATTTGTAGTATCAAATCATCAGCTTATCACTTGACTGCATAATAATGTATGTCTGAATCAGGCGATGGTAATGCGATCATCAAGAAAGACACACGGCGACAATTATAAGGTATCATGCTACCAAATCTGCCCGACGTCGTGTTTTGTTACAAATTTAATGTTATAAGCACATACTTCCTACTTTAAAATATGTCGTCGCATACGAAATGTTAACTTATGTCGCTATTATTCACCAAAATTATTTCAGACAGCAGCAAACAACAGGGAAACGCCAACACTCTGCCTTATTTGAAAATTATTCATACGGAATTACGTTACTTGGGCCGCAAGCCAAAACATGACGTTACATTAATAGCAACTGCAATAAACATTATTTTCATACTTTTTCTTGGCCTAATGGGAAACACTTGGAAATGCTACGAGATATCCAAATTTGGTTGACATGCGATAGAAGATGACAAATATATAGGACTTGTCAACACCCCTTGTATACGCCGTTGATAAAAACGTCGTAATTTCAACGTCATTGATCTAAAACGTCATATAAGTTTTTACCACGCGTCATAAAAATACTTCTAAAATGAAAAATAATTGGGATACATTGATAATTTTGGCGGCATATGGCTTTTAAAAGATGTACAATTCAGAATACGCGAAAAAGTAAAAACTGAAAATTGTGTCATTAAGCCCGGTTTTCGCATGGCGCGGCTCATATATACACTGGTCACAAACGTCATTACGTCCGTTTCTCCAGTCACAGCCTCATATACAAAGCCACTCGATGTGCATAGTAATATCATGTATTACACACTTCGTGCCATATGCTGTTCACTTCCTTGTGATTTATATTTTCACATTTTCTGTGAGTGATATTCTAATTAGTTAAATAACAAGCTGACACAATTACGAACAACTGCAGCATGTTTTCATGTCATTCCAAAGTATTAATTAATCACAGACTTTCATAGTAAAGTACAAACTAGATTAACTGGAATGGATTTTGATATATTAATTTTGTAACCAATCCAACCGTCGCAAAATGGTTTTCAGACTAGTCCATTTATGGAAAATAGGATATTTTAAAATTACTTTAAAAATGTGCAGATCCTGATGAGACGGCTCGTTACGAGCCGGCTCATCTAGATCTGCACTGTTTGCATAAACCTCTGTAGCGGGCTTTCGGGTTGAAAAAGTAAAGGTGCATATTATCTTGAGTAGTACTACATGCACCACAACTGAACAACTTGCATGTTTTTCACAAGTATAAAAGCAGACAAGTGGAAATGTGAAAAGGTGAAATGGTTGAATACGGAAGCTGTAAGCATGGTAAGCACATGGGTCCGAGCACGCGCTGGGACGAACCACTCGGCATATGCGAAAAAACGCCACCTACGTTATTGTAGGTGGCGTTTGTTCCAGGAATCGTCCCAGCACGACTTCGGACCCTATGGCTGTACCTGGTCCTTTCGCCCCGCCGGATAAAACTCTGCCGAGTCGGAAAATGACTGCCCTCTCATACTCTTGGACAACCTGAAGCATTGGTTTATTTGTTAATCGGTCGATTTTGTCGGTCTGTCAGTCGATTGGCCGGTCGATTGGCCAGTCTGTCGTCGATTAGTCGGTCTGTTGGTCAATTGGTCGGTCTGTCGTTGGATTGGTCAACATGGGTGGTCATTACTATAGGTTTTCTACAAGCCTACCTATACAAGAACGTTATTTTAAAAACAGCTTTAAACCCATTTACCAGCTTTTATTTATTTACATTGTGAATGGTTTATATGGAAGCATACTAAGTTGTGTTATAGGGGCTGTGTAAATTAAATAGTATCACTTAAATAGGACTTAATTACGACGACTTAGTATCTCTTAATTACGACTTAGTATCTCTTAATTACGACTTAATAGCTCATAATTGGGAGTTTCATAACTAGGTGTTAATAGTGTGTGCTCCCGGCGTCCCAGTCACGTGTCGACGACCAGTCCATGAATAGAAGCCGACAACCGGCTCAATGGTTCTAATGTAACTGGCACGTGCATTAAATATGATTCCACTTGACAAAATAATATCCAACTGCTGAAACACGTCAGAAACAATTGAATGTAACTATTAAATGCATTTCTGTCAATACACTATTCTTGATCATTCAGAGACATGGTACATTTGTAAATACAAATTGTGATATACTCGGGTCCTTAAATCACCACGCATATAAATATCCTGGTTTGTTTTCAAATATCACCATGCTTACACTGTAATATACATTGCCATAAACTGTATTGTAAAACAATCACACACAAGATATAATTATGTATATGAAATCAAGGCAATAAAATATTGTTTAATCCATGTACATGTATAAATCAATTCACCACGCAACCATACTATTAAATCACCATCACGTAAAAACCTATATAATATCCATACATCTCAATTGTTGCTGTGACTGGAGAAATGGGCTTTTGCGACCAGTGTAGATCCAGATCAGCCTGTGCATCCGCACAGTCTGATCAGGATCTGCATTGTTCGTCATTCCACCAATGAAAGTGTCAAACGCATCATGTACAGTCGAACCTCCCCGAAGGGCCACCTTTACAACAACACCTACTCTGTAACAGC
The DNA here is from genome assembly GCA_029237695.1 of Conchocele bisecta. Classification (NCBI taxonomy): domain Eukaryota; kingdom Metazoa; phylum Mollusca; class Bivalvia; order Lucinida; family Thyasiridae; genus Conchocele; species Conchocele bisecta. The sequence goes on from CM055271.1 coordinate 105,122,613, forward strand.
CGCTGTGAATCATTTCCATTGGAAATGTTTCTAAAATGCTGTCAAAGCATGTATTTGATGAGAATTATCGAAGGAAATAAATAAACAGCAGACGACAAATTTAATTCAGCATTGACCTCTCTGCAACAGCCACCTAGCTACAACAGCCAGTTTTTCGTCTTCCCAATGGTGGCTGTTGAAGATAGGTTGCACTGTATCTAAAACGCCATATACTAGTACAGTGCAACCTCTCGACAACAGCCAGCCATGGGACGACACAAACCTGGCTGTTGTAGAGAGGTGGCTGTCGTAGGGAGGTTAAATATATAGTGATTTGCCGAATCAGGATATAACATAGTGGCTGTTACAGAGAGGGGGCTGTTGTCGAGAGGTGACCATTCGTGGAGGTTCGACTGTAGATTGTTATCAGCCTACGGGAGAGGAGTGAACAGAAATGCCCCATTTCTCCAGTGACAGTCAGAATTTAGCCGCATATACCCACAGGTGGAAGACTTGGACCTAGGACCCAATACTTGGCTCATTTCCAAATGAGCCATGTATTGGGTCCGAGGTCCGAGTCTTTCACCTGTCTATATATCTTATAGATGACGACTTACCTTGAGGGAGGAGAACAGAGTGACTGGAAAGAAGAGGACGAGGATGACGACGGATATGACCATCAAGATATAGCCACAACATCCGATGTCGCCTTCCGCCTGACTCGCTGGATCATGACCTTTGCTGTCTAAGTATAAGTTAGATCACGTTTCGTCCGCATGTACGAGGAGATAATCCGCCAGCGGTTTATCACTCGTACATGCAGACAAACGTGTTCTAACTTATGTATCACTTCCTCAAGTACATACCTTGCACACGAGCTGTGTTAATACAGATACAACACCGGACATGTGTCAAGGACGTCATATATAGAGTTTAGTCAATTGTCATGTTGTGTTCGATTTAATGACTTAATGGTGTTTAACGGCCTAACAATAACTAAAGTCATTTTAGGCCGGGTTAACGGGGTCGATACTTGTGATGGGGGGTTGTGGAGTGGGATACCAGAAAGTCAAAACAATGTACATGAGGATCAAATCAGAGATATCGGGATTCTGTTAGGGATAAAACCGATCGTTAAATGTACCATTCCCATGCTCCCAACCAACCGCCCACTGTCGTGTTGTAATATCGAATGTATCAGGTAACGAGCTTTGTATTTGCCGAATACGCACTGTTTCAGTGTCCGGTCAGCTCTCATTTTCTAATATGTGCCTGTGAATGGAGACATTTGGCTTATGTGATTTGCGACCAGTGTAGATCCAGATCAGCCTATGCATCTGCGCAGTCTGATCAGGATCTGCACTGCCAGCCATTCCATAAATGAAACACCCGTTATGCTTCTAACAAGGAATATAGATAGTTTTGAAGCTACAGGGAAGTGTTATTTGAGCAGGAGCTGCCATAAATCACATAAGCCCAATTTCTTCAGTCACAGCCACATAGTATTCAATTGACGGTTAAGGAACATTTAGGAAGCAATTATGTTTGAATAATATGATTATCACACGGGTCCTTAAGAAATCTATAAACTCGTATACCATATTAAATCACCGCATTTGTAAGACCCTCTATTTATTACATAAGATACTTGTACTAACACAGTGTAATAGCACAGTGTAATAACACGGTGTAATAGCAGAGTGTAATTACACAGTGTAATAAAACTCATAATACACTAATGTAATAAATATGCGAATGATGCCGCTGCAGAAAACAGGATATATGACCAGTACAGCTTTAATGTATAATATTTTGCTTAATATGCAATAAATATAACCTCACATTTGTGCTGATTTAATATGATATTTATTAAACTCGTTGACTGATTTCATAAGCCGAGTTTCTTATGAAATCAGTAAACGAGTTCAATAAATATCGTATTAAATCATCGCTCGAGTAAGATCGTCTATGTATTACATGTACAGTACTTACTTCTATGTTCCATGGCAGTGTGTCCTGAAACAGAAGAACAACATATATAACACATCTTTAAAGGTACATGCCCACTCAGTAGGCACAAATTGTTCTTTATATCAGATATATTATCTGAGACATTTTCTGGCAAAATAAACATTCATTCACCACTATCCCACGTAGCGATTGGCAGTATTATACATTTGATATCAGACGTAAAGTTTCACACTGATGTCAGGGGGGATAACCACGTTTCCTTAAAATGTTAACGGACATTATTATTTATTATCTGTATTTATGTTTTTATGTACACTGCTCATACAGATAATCTGTCGAACACATTATAAACAAATGTAAATGCTTTGATTTAACGACGGCACTGGCTCGATGACCTTGCATGTCGGGACCGACTATTTAAGTCCCCATCTGATAGAACTAGGCTAGCACAAAGTTGTATTGCCCTTGATTTAACGACGGCACTGGCTCGATGACCTTGCATGTCGGGACCGGCTATTTAAGTCCCCATCTGATAGGACTAGGCTAGCACAAAGTTGTATTGCCCAAGGACACGCCGAATCGACCATTCGCAGCGGCAGATGTGGGAATCGAAACCGAGGTCTCCGGATCCGCAGTCCAACGCTCTACTACTGAGCTAATTCGGCCACCGAACATATTATATTTCCAGGTGACACATTATAATTAGTATAAATAATTAAAAAAATAGATTGCCTCATTTGCATTTGAAAATAGCCTCATACCACCGCGCGTCACTATCAATAAAATAAATATTACTTACTGATTATATCTGTATATCGGGCACTTTTTAGAACAGGTAGACACAATTATACACTTTTTAATTCCTATAAAGTATATATGGTGTGCCTACTGAGTGGGCATGTATCTTTAATGTGAGATTAATATGAAATAGGCACTACCTATGACGGGCGACGTTAGTATATGAAACTAAATTTACCAATTGATTGCTTTACCATGATGTTAGTACGCTATAAACGGTACCGTAGTATATTGTAGTATTGCAGAACTACTTCCCGCAACTACCACGGTGTTACAACTTCTCTATTATAATTAAATGGTGTCATTGTCGCACTTCTCTTATTTGAACCAGTGATACAATTTAGATATTTCCGTTTCATATATAGTACATTAATGGCCTAGGCATAGTGTAGCGCGTGGTCGAGCGGTCTGAGGCGTCGGTCTGCTGATCTTACGATCGTGGGTTCGAGCCTCGCATGCGTTGTGTCCTTGAGCAAGACACTTTATCCTCACTGCTTCAGCCCACCCAGATGTAAATGGGTACCGGCTAAATACCAGGAACATCGTTTGTATTTGATTGTATTTGATTGTATGTACATGTACTTATGACTAAAAATATGATCCACTAGTGATAAGCCTCAGTATTGAGGGTATACCAGTATACTGGCAAAAGCAAAGCATAATAGAAACTGTATTAGTACATTTACGATCATTTTAAGAAAAAATAACAAGGCTAAGAATCTTCAGTGATATTATTCCCAATTTTCGCAATCTCAATCGTCATTGAGCACGACTGTCACTTCGAGAGTTATACACATTTTGCCCATTTTTGGTATGAATTGTGCTAAGTTTTACATTTACTTTTTTGGATTAACCCAGTGCTGTGTCAGATGTGTTTGTATCATGGACTACAGCAACAGGTGCACTAGACGCACACTTGCAATGCATACTTTGTTCTGGTAGTCGTGTTCCCCAATTATCCCGGATCGCTTGACTATGTCTTGTATTTTTAAACTCACATCAATTTCAGCGAAGTTAAGTGCAGCGTGGCGGCTATAGAAATTCTCCATGTGTGTCCTTCCAGTGATGCTATTATTTTCTCGATCCCTGGTGGTCTTTGAGCACATTTTGACCATTTTTCGTATTAGTTTTGTCCTTTTTACATACAGCTTCACTTAAGCTGTTGGTAAGAGGTACTTGTGTCATGAACTGTAAATACAGCACAGGCCGTGACACAACCGAGCAGGCGCAATAAAACAGCAGTTACAATGCATACTTGTTTCTGTTAGTCATGTCCACAGAGTACCATGGATCGCTTGACTTTGTCTTGTAAACAAAATCACAACATGTGCGGTTTCTATCCAATGATATTGAGAGAGATATAGTGTGCTTCTATCTAACGATGTTGAAAGATAGAGAGAGAACTATTATGGTTTCTATCTAATGATGTTGAGAGAAGGTGGGTGGGGGTGCGGGGGAGAGATATATTGTGGTTTCTAGGTAATGATAGAGAATGAGACACACAGAGAGACATAGACATACAGAGAGCGAGATAGAGAGAGACATACATACAGACAGACAGACATACAGACATAAAGATAGAGAGAGAGAATGACAGAAAGATAGAGAGAGTGACAGAGAGAGAGAGAGAGAGAGAGAGAGAGAGAGAGAGAGAGAGAGAGAGAGAGAGAGAGAGAGAGACATGGATGTGGGAGAGAGTGAAAGAGATAGACAGAAAGACAGAGACAGACAGACAGACAGAGACATGGGTGTGGGAGAGAGAAAGGTGTTAAAATAAATACGGAATAATGAAACTCTATTTCGTTGCAAATTGTTTTCTTTTTTTTCCCCATAAAATATTCCAATGCGCATTTAAGGCATTTCTACTCCGATCATTTAAAACGCATATTTTCAAGCGTCTCTCGGGGGACTTTAGTCTTCCTAACGACAACACAATTTTGAAATGCAGTAACTTCGTAAGCTATATTATATGGAAGCCCTGGAGGGACTTCCGACTTCTTTACTTCCGACTTCCGACTTCATTACTTCCGACTTCTAACTTCATCACTTCTGACTTCATTACTTCCGACTTCATTACTTCTGACTTCCGACTCCATCACTTCTGACTTCATCACTTCCGACTTCATTACTTCCAAGTCAGAAGTGATGAAGTCGGAAGTAATGAAGTCAGAAGTGATGAAGTCGGAAGTAATGAAGTCTGAAGTAATGAAGTCGGAAGTAATGAAGTAATGAAGTCGGAAGTCGGAAGTAATGAAGTCGGAAGTCGGAAGTAATGAAGTAATGAAGTCGGAAGTCGGAAGTAATGAAGTCGGAAGTCGGAAGTAATGAAGTAATGAAGTCGGAAGTCGGAAGTAATGAAGTCGGAAGTAATGAAGTCAGAAGTGATGAAGTCGGAAGTAATGAAGTAATGAAGTGATGAAGTCTGAAGTAATGAAGTCGGAAGTGATGAAGTCGGAAGTAATGAAGTCGGAAGTCAGAAGTAATGAAGTCGGAAGTAATGAAGTCAGAAGTGATGAAGTCGGAAGTCGGAAGTAAAGAAGTCGGAAGTCCCTCCAGGGCTTCCATAATATTATGTATACTTTCCGATGTTATCTACATTTTGTTTTAGAAGCAGTTGGCCCTTCGGGCCAAATTATTCGTCGCCCGTATTAGTACTACCACGTGTCGTAAAAACACCTCCTGCTTGGTTTATCGGTTTACGGTAAAACAAATTTTACACTTTCAATCATATGTTCAACCTAGTTTCACTGAATGGTAAATCTTCATATACGCGTAACATAAAGCGGGCGACAAAGAGTCGCCCGTATTAAACTCGTTGGCATAGCCGAGTTTCTTATGAATTCAGTAAACTCGTTTAATAAATATCATATTAAAACATCACTCATGCCAGATACTCTATTTATTGATGGGGTGTGCCAGCTGATCTGGGACAACAGAGGCCCGTTTCACTAAACTAAGTAAGACTAAAATGTGTATAAGTGCAAATTTAGGATCGTCTGTAAATTTCAATTGATGGATTTACATTTATTGAGCATAGGCTGCATATGCAGCCTATACTCAATAAATGTAAATCCAATACTTGTTTACAAAAAAACTTTGTTAATGTGAAATTTACAGACTATCATAATTTTGCACTTACGAACATTTTAGTCGTACGAAGTTTAGTGAAACGGGCCCCAGCTGTCGCGAACACTATACACACTACTGATAAGTCGGTCAACGTTCGTAACTTATATAATAGGTATAAGTAATATCTAGTATATATAAATATGTGTATATGTTTAAAGGTATTCGTGTACGGTTGTGGTATCTTGAAAGACCAATTTACCAATTTACAAACACAATACTGTATACATAAAACAATTACGCCTTTACTCGAAAGGTATTATATATTCGATAAATCTATATAATTATGTATTCATGGAATAAAATGGGCTGTCACATTTGTAACATCACAGTGTATTAAAACTCATAATAACAAAAGTATACTAGTGTAATAAATATGCAAATGAGATTGGTACAGAAAAAGACACTCGTTACATGTAGGTGGTCAGTACTGTTGCAGTGGAAACGGGATGGGCGAGGCTCTGCCGAGCACATCCAGTTTCCGTCCCGCGCCAGATATTTTTCCCATTCACGGTACTAACCTACTATTCTATTTATCCCGTCAACACATACAAAATGCTTTAAAATGCAAAAATAAATAACCCCAGTCACCGCACAGATATCCAACATAGCCTAGAGAGAGAGACAGAGAGAGAGAGACAGAGAGAGACAGAGAGAGAGAGAGAGAGAGAGAGAGACATACGTGAGCTTTGTAATGTTCGTCAACTTGCGACGTAATTTGCAAGAGTTGAATGAAGTTGTGTTATATTTATTTTAGATCCAGTACGTGCACGTACAGTAAAACTGTTTAAATGAGTGTTTGCTATCCGGCTATAGATATGCTGGTGTTAACTTGGGTTACATGACAGGTTTTCGGTTACAAATTGCTTATGCAATAGATAGAATATAACATTTGTGTTGAATTAATGTGAGATTTATTAAACTCGTTGACTGATTTCATAAGAAAGTCGGCATAGCCTCGTTTCTTATGAAATCAGTAAACTCGTTTAACCCTTTGAACCCGAAAGCCCGCTATAGCGGTTTATGCACACAGTGCAGATCGTAACGAGCCGTCTCATCAGGATCTGCACTTTTTGCAAGTAATTTTCATATTTTTTAGAAGAAACAAAACCCCCATTTTCATAAATGGACTAATCTGAAAATCATTTTGTGACGTTTGGATTGGTCGGTAAATTAGCATATCACAGTCCATTCCAGTTACTTAGGGGTGAAAGGGTTAATAAATATCATACTAAATCATCACTCATATAAGATCCTCTACTTGCGTACATATGCGCAGACACGTGATAAAGCAGACACGTGATACAGTAACAAACCCTAGTACATGTATTAGCATTACGTATATATGCATATACAATATACAGTGAATCCTCTCTAAACTGGGATGACCAGGGTGTCCGGCTTTGAGAGATTTCACTGTAAGTCAGGCATTTGTACATTGTCAGCCATAGTGATTTGCGATCACGAACAGACATTATCACCTAAGATCAATTAGCAAGAAACTCATCAAAAATAGCACCACATGTGTTTTCTTGGTGTCCGGTTTAGAAAGGTTCCATACAGACACTGATAAAGCATATAGGAGTAACAGATACCGTGACTATAATTTCAGTCGCTGACTTTAGACACGCACCTACTGTCTGTTTCACGAAACCTGCCCAAAGTGTACGGCCATATAAACAATGCAAAAACAATATTAGTTTCGATAATATTAAATTTTATCAAAATTTAAGAATGAGCCTTCTTTTTGTTTCGTGAAATGTGGTCAAATATTGATTGTATTACGAAAAATGAGTTCTTTATGGGAATTTAACATGGGGGAAAAAAGAGGTGGAGAACCTGAAAGAGGAGTCGAACAACTAAATAGTTTGGAAATTGATTCTGAACATGAGATATATATTATCTCATCATAGCTAGATAACTAAGACACAAAAATCACATTTTGAAAATCGGTCCACTATTTCTGAAATTAGAAATATTTTCCCCAAGTTAAAGCTCCTGTGAAGATGTCTATGCGGATTTAACATGTGGAAATTATTTTTTCGCAATAAAATCAATTTTGGACCAAATTTCATGAAATAAAAGTAGGCTCATTCTTAAATTCTGCTGTAATTGAATATTATCGTAAAAGTTTATGGCCACCAAAAGAGACACACGAACACTGTCAGGCCCTGATAGAAGAGCATTGACATGCACTAATACCGGTACTGCACATTCGCCAATCCATGGTCAGAAAAACCCGAATTTTAAACGCGAGTGCACCCCATCTTTCTTTTATTCCAGCAAAATGTAGATTTTCTCTAAATAACTCCTAAGGCGTAAAAAAAAGTGTTTGTTTCCACTAACCCGACCGACCCTATTTTTTCCAGCCGACCCTACACTTTTTTTCGTCATATCGGTAATTATTTTGATAAAAACAGTATATTTTCACTAACCCATAGTGGGTTAACCCTTCCTACGCTGTTGACGGAAATTGCCGTCTGCTGTTTTTCATTTTTGCTTTAATTCTTAAAAAAATGGTTTTGACAGCACATGAGAATCGTCTCCACTGGAGACGATTCTCACGTGCTGTCAAAACAAAGTTTTTGTCGAGAAATATTGAAAATAAAACATTTCTATCAGACGACAACATTTAATTCAGCGTAGTAAGGGTTAATATATCCAGTACAAAAAGTGTGTCGTGAATGGAAAAAAAATTCGAGAAAAAAAAAGTTTCGCCTACCTACCTACCCTATTTTTTTTCCAGGTGTTAGCGGAAACAAACAATTTATTTGTTTGCCTAAACGGCTAAATCTACGAAGACATCGACAGGTGTGGTTATTCAAATTTATCCCGTCAGCACAGGCACACACGGGATGTCCCGAAGGTGTCTGGTTTAGAGAGGTTCCACATTCATTCAGGTATATGACAATTTCAACGCACACACGGGATGTCCCGAAGGTGTCTGGTTTAGAGATATTCCACTTTCATTCAGGTATATGACCATTTCAAGGCACACTCGGGATGTCCCGAAGGTGTCTGGTTTAGAGATATTCCACTTTCAATCAGGTATATGACCATTTCAAGGCACACTCGGGATGTCCCGAAGGTGTCCGGTTTAAAGAGGTTCCACTTTCATTCAGGTATATGACCATTTCAAGGCACACTCGGGATGTCCCGAAGGTGTCTGGTTTAGAGATATTCCACTTTCATTCAGGTATATGACCATTTCAAGGTACACTCGGGATGTCCCGAAGGTGTCTGGTTTAGAGATATTCGACTTTCATTCAGGTATATGACAATTTCAAGGCACACACGTGATGTCCCCATGGTGTCCGGTTTAGAGAGGTTCCACTTTCAATCAGGTATATGACCATTTCAAGGCACACACGGGATGTCCCCAGGGTGTCCGGTTTAGAGAGGTTCCACTTTCATTCAGGTATATGACCATTTCAAGGAACACACGGGATGTCCCCATGGTGTCCGGTTAAGAGAGGTTCCACTTGATGTCCATAGGGTTTGTCCAGTTTAGAGAAGTTCCACTTTCATTTAGGTATATGACCATTTCAAGGCACACACGGTTTGTCCCCAGGGTGTCCGGTTTAGAGATATTCCACTTTCATTCAGGTATATGACCATTTCAAGGCACACACGGGATGTCCCCAGGGTGTCCGGTTTAGAGATATTCCACTTTCATTCAGGTATATGACCATTTCAAGGCACGCAAGGGTTGTCCCCAGGGTGTCCGGTTTAGAGAGGTTCCACTTTCATTCAGGTATATGACCATTTCAAGGCACGCAAGGGTTGTCACCCAGGGTGTCCGGTTTAGAGAGGTTCCACTTTCATTCAGGTATATGACCATTTCAAGGCACACACGGTTTGTCCCCAGGGTGTCCGGTTTAGTGATATTCCACTTTCATTCAGGTATATGACCATTTCAAAACACACACGGGATGTCCCCAGGGTGTCAGGTTTAAAGAGGTTCCACTTTCATTCAGGTATATGACCATTTCAAGGCACACACTGGATGTCCCCCAGGGTGTCCGGTTTAGAGAGTTCCACTTTCATTCAGGTATATGGACATTTAGACACACACGGGATGTCCCCAGGGTGTCCGGTTTAGAGATATTCCACTTTCATTCAGGTATATGACAATTTCAAGGCACGCAAGGGTTGTCCCCAGGGTGTCCGGTTTAGAGATATTCCACTTTCATTCAGGTATATGACCATTTCAAGGCACGCAAGGGTTGACCCCTCCCAGTCGGTTTAGAGAGGTTCACTTTTCATTCAGGTATTTTATGACCATTTCAAGGCACGCACTGGGTTGTCCCAGGGTGTCCGGTTTAGAGAGGTTCCACTTTCATTCAGGTATATGACATTTCAAGGCACACACGGTTTGGTCACCAGGGTGTCGGTTTCCCATTTAGTGTATTCCATTTCATTCAGGACTTTATTTGACATTCAAGGGACACCACGGGTTGGTTTCCAGGGTGGGTGTCCGGTTTAGAGGTTTCCATTTCTTTCAGGTTATTTGACCAATTTCAAGGCAACACGGATGTTCCCAGGGTGTCCGGTTTGGGAGTATTCCCACCTTTCATTTCAGGTAATATGGACCAATTTCAAGGCACCACGTGATGTTTCAGGGTGTTCGGGTTTAGAGGATATTCCACTCGCAGGTTTACAATGACAATCAAGGCACAAGGGGCAGGGTGTCCCCCAGGCGTGTCGGTTTAGAGATATTTCCACTTTATTCAGGTATATGACCAATTTCAAGGCACACACGTGATGTCCCCCAGGGTGTCCGGTTTAGAAGGTATTCCACTTTTCATTCAGGTATATGACCAATTTAAGGCAACACACCCCAACGGTTTGATTTATTTCCCCAGGGTGTTTCGTGTTGTGGGTATTGGGTAGAGATATTCCCACTTTCATTAGGTTGATATGACAATTTCAAGGCACACACGTGATGCCCCAGGGTGTCCGGTTTAGAGGAGGTTTCAACTTTCATTCCGGTTGATGCCAATTTCAAGGCCCACTTGTTGTCCACAGTTGTGTCCGGTTTAGAGAGGTTCCACTTTCATTCTATTATGACCAATTTAAGGGCACACACGGGATGTCCCAGGGTGTCCGGTTTAGAGAGGTTCACTTTCATTCGGTATATTGCCATTTAAAGGAACACACGGGATGTCCCCAGGGTGTCCGGTTTTAGAGATATTCCACTTTCTTAGGTATATGACCAAATTTAAAGGCACACAGGGATGTCCCTATGGTGTCCGGTTTAGATAAATTCCACTTTCATTCGGTATATGCCATTTCAAGGGCACACACCAGGGGATGTCCCCAGGGGGTCCGGTTTTCCGGTTTTAGAGAGGTTCCACTTTCATTAGGTTATGCCATTTTCAAGGCACACACGGGATGTCCCCCCGGGTGTCCGGTTTTAGGATTATTCCATTTTCATTCAGGTATATGACCATTTCCAAGGCACAACAAGTGAGGTCCCCAAGGGGGTCCGGTTTAGAGATATTCCACTTTATTCAGGTATATGACAATTTAAGGCTATTTGCATCCTTTTCAAGGCAACCACCCCACGTGGTGTTCCCACAGGGTGTCCGGTTTTGGAGATATTCCACTTTCATTCGGTATATGACAATTTCAAGGACACACGATGTCGGACATGGTGTCCGGTTTAGAGATATTCCACTTTCAGTTCAGGTATTTATGACCGCATTGACCATCAAGGCCATTTCACTCACCAGGGACTGTCCCCAGTGTCCGGTTTTAGCAGCGATTTGCATTTCACTTTCATTTTGGTATATGACCATTTCAAGGCACACACGTGATGTCCATAGGGTTTGTCCGGTTTAGAGAAGTTCCGCTTTCATTTAGGTATATGACCATTTCAAGGCACACACGGTTTGTCCCCAGGGTGTCCGGTTTAGAGAGGTTCGACTTTCATTCAGGTATATGACCATTTCAAGACACACACGGGATGTCCCCATGGTGTCCGGTTAAGAGAGGTTCCACTTTCATTCAGGTGTATGACCATTTTCTAAGGCACAACACGTGATGTCCTCCACCCCCATGGGTCCGGTTCCATTTAGAGAAATATTCCACTTTTCATTCCGGGGCAGGTAAAATAAGACCATATTTCAAGGCACCACACCGGGATGTCCCCTCATCCCCAGGGTGGTCCCGGTTTAGAGATAGTTCCACTTTCATACAGGGTATATGACCATTTCAAGGCACACACGTGATGTTCCCAGGGTGTCAGGTTTAGAGATATTCCACTTTCATTCAGGTATATGACCATTTCAAGGCACACACGTGATGTCCCCCTAGGGTGTCCGGATTTAGAGATATTCCACTTTCATTCATGGTATATGAAAAAGTTCAACTTTCAAGGCACACACGTGTATGTCCCCCCAGGGTTGTTCCCGGTTTTAGAGATAATTCCACTTTCATTCAGGTATATGACAATTTCAAGGCACACACGGGAAAACCCCAGGGTGTCCGGTTTAGAGATATTCGACTTTCATTCAGGTATATGACAATTTCAAGGCACACACGTGATGTCCCCATGGTGTCCGGTTTAGAGATATTCCACTTTCATTCAGGTATATGACCATTTCAAGGCACACACGTGATGTCCCCAGGGTGTCCGGTTTAGAGATATTCCACGTTCATTCAGGTATATGACCATTGCAAGGCACACACGTGATGTCCCCAGGGTGTCCGGTTTAGAGATATTCCACGTTCATTCAGGTATATGACCATTGCAAGGCACACACGTGATGTCCCCAGGTGTCCGGTTTAGAGATATTCCACGTTCATTCAGGTATATGACCATGCAAGGCACACACTGATGTCCCCAGGGTGTCCGGTTTAGAGATATTCCACGTTCATTCAGGTATATGACCATTGCAAGGCACACACGTGATGTCCCCAGGGTGTCCGGTTTAGAGATATTCCACGTTCATTCAGGTATATGACCATTTCAAGGCACACACGGGATGTCCCCAGTGTGTCCGGTTTAGGATTAAACTATAAGTAAGCACCATGAATAATAACCATTCATGAATACAATATTATGCCAAACATAATATAGTTTGAACAGTGCCTCGAGAAATGGAAACAAAGAAACTTAAGTTTACTAGGAACAATTACTGTCATTAAAACATTTGCCGCTCCAAAATTGATATTTATCCCGTCAACACAGTGCGTATGTGCCGTGAAACACGGTGCCGTGAAACATTTTTGATATCCAGTCAATACAATTTTTGCATTTTACAGCCATTTGTAGGTGTTGACGGGATAAATAGAATAGTAGGTTAGTGCCGTGAATGTGAAAAAATATCTGGCGCGGCACGGAAACGGGATGTGCTCGGCAGAGCCTCGCCCATCCCGTTTCCTGAGCCTTGCCATATATGTTTTCCCATTCACGGCACTAACCTACTATTCTCTATACCCTTTAACAGTGTTACACGATCCTCCTGACGATATGATTAAACGAATTAAACATAAATTGGTTAACTTTTTATGGGACAATAAGCCAGATAAAATTAAAAGAAACACCATAATTCAACCATATGATAAGGGGTGTTCAAAAACGTGGACATAGATAGTTGTATAACTTTAATAAGAGCATCTTGGGTAAAAAGGATATGTGGCTCAACAAACATATGTAAATGGACATCAATTTAATGAATAATACTAAAAAGATAGATATAGTGGAACATTTAGTTTTGAATGTACCTTAAAACCAGAAGATGTAAAATATATCGCAGAAGAAAATAGGTATTTGAATAACATCATGAAAGCGTAGCACATGTTAACTATTCCCAAAACAATGAAATAGTTTCGAAGGAAATAATTAATTTGGAACAATTCAAATCTAAAACATCGAAATAAAACAGTATTTTGTAAAGGTACATGCCCGCTCAGTAGGCACAAAATGTTCTTTATATCAGAGACATCATCCGAGACATCTTCTGGCAAAATAAACATTAATTCACCATTACCCTACGTATTGATTGACATTATTATACATTATATATCAGACATATCTTTCCACACTGATATCAGGGGCGATAACCGTGTTTCCTTAAACTGTTAGCGGACATTACTATTTATAGTCTGTATTTATTTTTTCATGTGCAATTATCATACTTTATAATCTGTCGAAAATATCATTTTTTCAGGTGACGAATTTAATTAGTATAAATAATTAAAAAATACCACGCCTCATTTGCATATGAAAATAGCCTGATACCAACGCGCGTCACGTTCAGTAAAATAAATATTACTAAATGATTATATCTGTATAGCGGAGAGTCGTAATTTTCAGAACTGGTGGAATAACTTATTTAATTCCTATAAAGAACAATTTGCGCCTACTGAGTGGGCATACACCTTTAAGGATTGGTATGATAATGGCATAAAGTATATTGAACATATCTGTGATTATCGCATAAATAGATTGTTTACGATTTACTGATTTTTCAACAATATTCAACATAAGAAATGAAGATTTTATAAAATATCAAAGTATATTAAACTGCATAAGTCCATTATGAATAGAAAAGATAAAAACAGAACATATTAACATACAGCCAAAAGCAGTAACTCTTATGTCTAGAGTAAAAAAAAAGACAAATGTGTAAATGAAATATTATATGTAACAGACGGCCCGAAAAACAAATAGAAGAAATAACATCTCAACAAAAATGTACAAACGACTTTTCAGATGATGCTCTATGCTGGAAACAAATGTATACGTTAAGTTTCAATTACACTATAGATTCCACATTACGCATCTTCCAATACAAATACCTGATGCGAATTCTGGGGATAAATAAACTTACTGTATCGCTGCAATATAGTAAGTAGTAGCCTATTGGATTTTTGTTCTATGTATGTTGAAAGTATACAACATTTATTCTGGGAATGTACGCATGCGCAACATTTTGGTCTCAGCTCAGAACTTACCTAAATGATAAGGGTATAACATATACATGTATAGCGAACTTTCAAAATATTTCTATACGAATAAATGTAAATATGAAAAACGCGATATAACGTTCGAATCATTCATAAAGTACTTGAAGAGCAGAATCAAGATAGAACTGAAAATAATTACAAACAAGAGCTGTAGGAGAACAGCATAGCTCGACTACGAGGGTTGTCGATGTACACATAGCTTGACAAACAAGGTGGCCGTGGCCTGCATAAAAACCTTAACCAAGGTTGACTAGAAACCTTAACCAAGGGAAATTAAGTATTAAGTAATTCAAGGTTAAATGTAGGTCAATGTTAGATATAGGTCAGGGGTTATTGATGTACATCACTAGGAGATGAAGTTTTCCAAGTATGGTTGCTGTAGGCCCAGGAGTATTCCATATACAAGCTTGACTAAAAACCTTAACCAAGGGGAAATAACTAAGTAATCCAAGAATAAAAGTAGGTCAAGGTCAAATATTGGTCAGGGATTATTGATGTACATCACTAGGAGATGAAGTTGTCCAAGTATGGTTGCTGTAGGCCCAGGAGTATTCCATATACAAGCTTGACTATAAACATTAACCAAGTTTGAGTACAAACCTTAACCAAGGGGAAATAAGTAAGTAATTCAAGGTTAAATGTAGGTGAAGGTAAATATAGGTCAGGGATTATTGATGTACATCCCTATGAGAATAAGTTATCCAAGTATGGTGTATGTATGCACAATAGTATTCCATCTACAAGCTTGATTTCAAACCTTAACCAAGGTTGACTAAAAACCTTAACCAAGGGGAATTAACTAAGTAGTTCAAGGTTAAATGTAGGTCAAGGTCAAATATAGGTCAGTGGTTGTTGATGTACATCACTAGGAGATGAAGTTGTCTAAGTATGGTTGGTGTAGAGCCAGGAGTATTCCATCTACAAGCTTGACTAAAAACCTTTACCAAGGAGAATTAACTAAGTAATTCAAGAGGAAATGTAGGCCAAGGTCAAATAGATATCAGGGGTTATTGATGTACATCACTATGAGAAAAGGTTGTCCAAGTATGGTGTCTGTATGCATAATAGTATTCCATGTACAAGCTTCAGTAAAAACCTTAACCAAGGTTGACTAAAAACCTTAACCAAGGGGAATTATCTAAGTAATTCAAGGTTAAATGTAGGTCAAGGTCAAATATAGGTCAGAGTTGATGTACATCACTAGGAGATGAAGTTGTCCAAGTATGGTTGGTGTAGGCCAGGAGTATTCCATCTACAAGCTTGACTAAAAACCTTAACAAAGGAGAATTAACTAAGTAATTCAAGAGGAAATGTAGGTCAAGGTCAAATAGATATCATGGGTTATTGATGTACATCACTATGAGAAAAGGTTGTCCAAGTATGGTGTCTGTATGCACAATAGTATTCCATGTACAAGCTTGAGTAAAGACCTTAACCAAGGTTGACTAAAAACCTTAACCAAGGGGACTTAACTAAGTAATTCAAGGTTAAATCTTAAATCTAGGTCAAGGTCAAATATAGGTCAGGGGTTGTTGATGTACATCATTAGGAGATGAAGTTGTCCAAGTATAGTTGGTGTAGGGCCAGGAGTATTCCATCTGCAAACTTGACTAAAAACCTTAACCAAGGGGAATTAAGTAAGTAATTCAAGAGGAAATGTAGGTCAAGGTCAAATATAGATAAGGGGTTGTTGATGTACATCCCTATGATAAAAGGTTGTCCAAGTATGGTGTCTGTATGCACACCAGTATTCCATGTACAAGCTTGACCTTAACCAATGGGGAATTAACTAAGTAATTCAAGAGGAAATGTAGGTCAATGTCAAATATAGATCAGGGGTTGTTGATGTACATCATTAGGAGATGAAGTTGTCCAAATATGGTGGGTGTAGGCCCAGTAGTATTCCACATAAAAGCTTGACTAAAAACCTTAACCAAGGGGAATTAACTAAGTAATTCAAGAGGAAATGTAGGTCAAGGTCAAATATAGATCAGGGGTTATTGTTGTACATACCTATGAGAAAAGGTTGTCCAAGTATGGTGTCTGTATGCACAATAGTATTTCATGTACAAGCTTGACTAAAAACCTTAACCAAGGTTGACTAAAAACCTTAACCAAGGGGAATTAACTAAGTAATTCAAGAGGAAATGTAGGTCAAGGTCAAATATAGATCAGGGGTTATTGATGTACATCACTAGGAGATGAAGTTGTCCAAGTATGGTGGGTGTAGGGCCAGTAGTATTCCATATACAAGCTTGACTAAAAACCTTAACCAAGGCGTGACGCCGACGCCGACGCCGACGCCGACGCCGACGACGACGCCGACGCCGACGACGCCGACGACGACGACGACGACGCCGACGCCGACGCCGACGACGCCGACGCCGACGCCGACGACACCGGGGTGACAACATAAGCTCTAACTATTCTTCGAATAGTCGAGCTAAAAATGATAAAAGAGAACAGCACATTATCAAGTGGGGTAGGTTTAATGTGTAACAAGTGTTTAGCACTGCAAGACAATCAAGCACATGATACATATGTACAGAAAATGACGAATATTCAACTAAGCATGTCTATCTGATTGAAAATTGAAACCTTTCCTTCCTTCCTTTTCTCTGCATTATCTTCCCTTACTTTACGCTCTTCTAAGTACTATTTTCTAACACAGTTTGTATATATAGAGAATAGTAGGTTAGTGCCGTGAATGGGAAAATATCTGGCAAGGCTTAGGAAACGGGATGGGCGAGGCCATTCTCGGCACGAACCTACTATTCTATTTATCCCGTCAACACCTACACATAGCTGTAAAATGCTATACAAATAACCCCAGCCACCCCACATATGCATACGCAGTGATTAGGTCGTATTGACAGGATATCAAAAATGTTTCACGGCACCGTGTTTCACGGCACATATGCACTGTGTTGACATGATATAACGTGTGTAGATACCATTGTGTCCAAGTGCAATACGATGTACATGAACATGGTT
Source organism: Conchocele bisecta (assembly GCA_029237695.1). Lineage (NCBI taxonomy): Eukaryota > Metazoa > Mollusca > Bivalvia > Lucinida > Thyasiridae > Conchocele > Conchocele bisecta. The sequence goes on from CM055271.1 coordinate 105,140,457, forward strand.
TGTCATTTTCAATCATGAACAGACACGAGAATGAACTAATGAATTACTGTGAAACCCATCTAAAACAAACACAATGGGGTCCCAGGGTGTCCGGCTCCACTGTGTATACACATTTATCCCGTCAACACAGTGCGTATGTGCCGTGAAACACGGTGCCGTGAAACATTTTTGATATCCAGTCAATACAATTTTTGCATTTTACAGCCATTTGTAGGTGTGGACGGGATAAATAGAATAGTAGGTTAGTGCCGTGAATGGGAAAAAATATCTGGCGCGGCACGGAAACGGGATGTGCTCGGCAGAGCCTCGCCCATCCCGTTTCCTGAGCCTTGCCAGATATTTTTCCCATTCACGGAACTAACCTACTATTCTCTATATATTTTATTCCTATGTGCAAACACCTTTGTTTGTGACTTTATAAACGGGGACTATGTCAGCGCACATGCGCTAAACGAGTCACTCAATGGGACCACATGTAAATAGGCAAAATTGTCAGTTTCTGTTAAACATTTCTAAAAAAAAAATTACTCGTTTCTATTCGTAGGTATAAGTTGTCACCACTCATTTGAACCGTCACGATGAGACGGCTCGAATGATTGTTACAACTTATACCTTTGATGACAAATAAGATAAACATGCACATTGTATGTATGTCCATACGAACAGTGGTATATAGTCAGCATGTAACTGGTTAATATCCTGATTATTTTGCTATACACCATATACAGATAGCACGTTACATGGAATTCTACGAACCGGACTAATATATGCAAACGACTCTTACCCCACAGCCGAATGTAGGCGATAATGATCCCGTGTCAAATACATGCATTTCGTAGATCACGTCGAACTGTAAGCACATCTTTTACGGGTGACGATTTAAAGGTACATGCCCACTCAGTAAACACAAACTGTTCTTAATAGCAGAGACATCATCTGAGACATTTTCTGGCAAAATAAACATTCATTCACCATTGCCCCACGTATTGATTGGCGTTATTATACATTTTATATCAGACGTAAATGTACACGCTGATGTCAGGGGCGATAACGGACATTACCATTTACTCTCTGTATTTATGTTTTGATGTGCAATGATCATACTTTATAATCTGTCGAATTTTCTATTCAGGTGACGTATTTAATTATTATAAATAATTAAAAAATATCATGCCTCATTTGCATATGAAAATAGCCTGATACCACCGCGAGTCACTATCAGTAAAATAAATATTACTAAATGATTACATCTGTATAGCGGGCACTGGTGGAATAGTGACACAATACACTTACATTTGTATTGTATTTAATTCCTATGAAGAACAGTTTGTGTCTACCGAGTGGGCATGTACTTTTAATATCAAAGCTCCATGTATTGGACGCGTTTACTGGTTTCATAAGAAATGCGGGTGCATCGGTTGATACTGGTATCCTGTTACATGTATCGGCATATTTATTTATTATTTTGTTAAATGTTATTGGCCAATTTGGTTAACTGTTCTGTTATATCCTGTTCACAGACACTCATTCCCTTACCCCGATTCTTCACACTCACTTATATATATATATAAGTATATATGTATATAGATATATCACAATTGTTCAGTGCGTATCCCATGTTTACATTGCATTAGATCTCTTCCCGCCGCTGCTGAAAATGTAAAAATAATGTATATATTACTCAAGGTGTATGATCATGTGGTACTAACAACAACAACAAGTACTAAAACTTCCAGAATCCATCTGATTCAAAGTACATATTATTTTATATTGTCCTTATTACGTAACGGATTTTGATGAAATATGGCGCATCAAACGCGTCTTGTTAAGCTGCATATGGTGGTCTCATCAGGATCTGCACTTTTGCAAGTAATTTTCATATCTTTGTGAACAAAAACACACCCTTTTCACAAATGGACTAGTATGAAAATCATTTTGTGACGATTGGATTGGTTGCAAAATTAATGTATCAAAATCCATTCCATTTACTTATGGTTGAAAGGGTTAAACACCACTTTAAATCTGAAAAGCACTGGGTCTCAGTTATGCCTTGAATATGATGAAGACACCAGGGGCCCGTTTCACTAAACTTCGTACGAGTAAAATGTTCGTAAGTGCAAAATTATGATAGTCTGTAAATGGCACATTAACAATGTTTTCTGGTAAACAATTATTGGATTTACATTTATTGAGCATAGGCTGCATATGCAGCCTATGCTCAATGAATGTAAATCCATCAATTGAAATTTCCAGACGATTCTAAATTTGCACTTACGAACATTTTAGTCGTACGAAGTTTAGTGAAACGGGCCCCATGACGCGGAGATAATGTACGAGCATAAGTGCGCGGATTGTTGACCGTACATGTGGACAGCCATACTCGAAGTTACTTATCCCACCCAGATAGTGTACTATGGCTGGTTGTGATAATAACACGGGCTCAACACTGGAAAAATGTGTAATATGGGATAGTAACAGAAACGACCATATCCCCTTAGCGATGGGCAGAGGTATACGATTGCTTTCAGCATTAATCCGCCCGCACCAACCTGGGCCAATTTATATGGTGTACAAACGGGGCCAAAACTAACATTACAGGTGCACTTGTAATTTTAGTTTTGACCCCGTTCGTACATACACCATACGTTTACCGGGTGACGAACTGCTGTAGGCATAACTAAATGTGGGTGTAACTTGAGAACTGCTGTAGGCATAACTAAATGTGGGTGTAACTTGAGAACTGCTGTAGGCATAACTAAATGTGGGTGTAACTTGAGATGTGTGGCATAACAAATGTGGGGTAACTGAGAAACTGCTGTAGGCATAACTAAAATGGGTGTAACTTGAGAACTGCTGTAGGCATCAACTAACTGTGGGTGTTAACTGAGACTGCTGTAGCAATAACTGTAGCAAAACTAAAGTGGGTGTAACTTGAGAAATGGGGCTTATGGGATTTGTGATCTGTGTAGCTCTTGATCGAATAGCACCACTCCTGTAGCCTGATAACGATCTATATTGCTTGTTAGAAGAATGGCGGATGTTTCATTGATGACATGGCGACTGGTGCAGATCCTGATCAGAATGTGCGGATGCACAGTCTGATCTGGAGCTTCATTGGTCACAAAACCCACAATCCCCATTTCTCCAGCCAGAGGCCCCAATATACCCCTTTATGGCGGAGCTCAGCATATCGATGGGCAGCGGGAATATTATTGTCGAGTTCTTCTCCGCCGCGACCGAGTTCAGGGTCTGCAGGTAGCGCAGTTGGAGGGCGGCGGGCGACTCGCTCATGATGTCAGCCGCCTCCTTCAGGGCGCGCGAGGCCTTCATCTCGCCCTCAGCCGCGATCACCTGTAATGAGGGACCAGGGTCTTATATATTGATTGTCAAAAGGACGAATGTGGCATGATTTGTTATGAAAAGGGGTAATTATAGTGATTTCCACTACTGTTGATCCAGATCATGCTACATATCTGCGCAATCTGATCAGGGATTGCATTATTTGCCAGATTTATATTTTTACACTTTTTAATGTTATTGCAATCAGTGTAGACCCAGATCAGGCTGCACATCTTGCACAGATGGGCAGTCTGATCTGGGTCTACTCTGTTCGCAAAACTGTGTTTGTGTGCTATTCAGTAAGAAGTAAACGCTGAAATACAACATAGGGCCGGATTTCTATAAATAGATTTGCAAAGGGAAATAACTAGCTACGATGCCCCATTACAACACCCAGTGTATATCAGGTAACATTGGCCCGATGCATTGACTTGATTACAAATGGTCGTACCATGCATTGACTACTGTCTGTTTCACGAAAACAGTCCACATTTTACGACTACCGCTACTGAAACAATGCAATAACAATATTTTTTCGATAGCAAATTTTATCAAAATGTAAGAAATAGCCTTCCTTTTATTTTAAATCCCCGTAGACATCGTCACAAGGTGATATCCAAATACACTACTGTCTGTTTCACGAAAACAGTCCACTTTTTACGACTACCGCTACTGAAACAATGCAATAACAATATTTTTTCGATAGCAAATTTTATCAAAATTTAAGAAATAGCCTTCCTTTTATTTTAAATCCCCGTAGACATCGTCACAAGGTGTTATCCAAAATACACTACTGTCTGTTTCACGAAAACTGCACAAATTGTTCGGCCATATAAACAAAGCAAAACAAATATTATTTTTCGATAATGTTAAATTTTATCAACATTTAAGAATGAACCTTCTTTTTGTTTCGTGTAATTTGGTCCAATATTGATTTTAGTGCGAAAACAAAAACAATTCCCACATGGTAAATCTCCATAGACATCTTCACAGACTTTTGTTTTCTCAGTTAGATCATTTCCAAGCTATCTAGGCAGGTTTCTGAGTCAATTTCCTTTTTTTCCCAATCCTCACGCCCCACCCCCGCCCCCACCAGCTCCTCAGCCTCCCATTCCCCAATTTTTCGTAATCAAATCAATATTTGACAAAATTTCATGAAATAAAATGAAGGCTCATTCTTAAATTTTGATAAAATTTAATATTATCGAAAAAAAGTGTCTGCATTGTTTATATGGCCGTAATATTTGGACAGGTTTCGTGAAACAGACAGTAGTCCTGTATACTCGATGTACAGTCGCACCTCCCCGAACGGCCACCTCTCTACAACAACACCCTCTCTATAACAGCCGCTATTTTATATCCTAAATGGATGAATTCCTCTGTATCTAACCATTAGACTGCTGAAAACGAAAACCGTTGTCTGCTGTTGCTTTGCCTTCTTTCTCAATAAAAACATGTTTTGGCAGCATTTTAGAATCATTTCCATTCTTAAATGTTGTCAAAGCATGTTTTTGATGAGAATTATCGAAGAAAATAAATAAACAGAGGACGACAAAATTTAATTCAGCATTAACCTCCCTACAACAGCCACCTCTCTACAACAGCCAGTTTTGCGTCTTCCCATGGGTGGCTGTTGTAGAGAGGTTGCACTGTACTGACCTTCGCCCTCGCCTCCCTCGTCGCCTCGGCCTCGGCAGCCATCGCCCGTTGCATCTGCTGGGGCAGGCGGACATCCTTACTGTTGACAAGGCAAACATACTAAGCTATGGCTGCAACTGGAGAAATGGGGCTTATGGATGTGTGACCAGTGTAGTTCCTGATCAAATAGCACATTCCTGTAGCCTGATATAACGATATATATTCCTTGCTAGAAGCACGATAGAACGGCGAACAGTGCAGATCCTGATCAGACTGTGCTGATGCACAGGCTGATCTGGATATACACTGGTCGCAAACCAATACGTCCCATTTATCCAGTCACAGCCACAAATACGAGGATCAATAACGGGACTTTGTCTATTTCCATTGTACATGTATATCTTATGGAACGCCAAATGTACATAAACTCAAATACTTAATGCTATGTCTAAATAATTAGAGCTAGCATTAAATAATTAGACCTAGTTTTAAATGATTAATTGGAGTTTTTATAGATTAGACGTTCCTGAAATGCCAAATCTACATGAAGTGAAATAATTATTGCTAGCTCTAAATAGAGCATTAAATATTTATGACTAGCATTAATTATTGTGAGTTTATGTAGATGTGGAGTTCCATAATCTCTAAACCTACTTGTATACTTACTGCACATGTTATTATATTAACCCTTAGCCTGCTGATCGCGAAAACTGTCGTCTGCTGTTGCTTTATATTTTGCCCTGTTTCTCAATACAAAACATGGTTTGACAGCACTTTAGAATCATTTCCAATGGAAATGATTCTAAAGTGCTGTCAAAGCATGTTTTTCATGAGAAAAATCGAAAATAAAACATAAACAGCAGACGACAACATTTCATTCAGTAGGCTAAGGGTTAAGAAGATTGCTACCCCGATCCATACCTCTCGCGAGGGTAGCAATTTAACCCCATCTATCTCTTAATGTAACGCATGGTAGAGTGATTTTTGCAATCGGTTATCCGGCGTGTTTGATATGTTAGCGATATAAAACTGTCAAAGCTGTTCCAATACATTATTAATAAAGAACATAAACATGCAGAAATTGGTTATGTTACCGTGTCAAGGTGTTTATTTGACATTTACATGTATATATTGTAAATTTGGAAGCTTCATTTCGTTATGTTGAATGTTGAACAACAACTAGAGAAAAGATGGCTTCCAAGGGAAAATGATTTCCCTGTTCTATTATTTTTGGCAATTTACTAGTTCTACATCAAAGATTATTTGTTTAACTGTATAACATATACAGTTTATTAATGTTTTGACATAACATCAACAGGTTTGGGTATGCACTTCGGTTGCTCACATGTTTTGAATGGGTAAAATTGTAGCCGTAGATAACATATCGGAGGCGCATTATTGTAGCTCATGTTATTGTAGCCACGCGCCTGATTTACAGTGCAATAATCTCTAAACCGGACAGCCCTTGGAGTCCACATGTCCTTACAATGCCACATAAAGCGGACAGCCCTTGCTATCCACATGTCCTTACAATTCCACATAAAGCGGACAGCCCTTGATGTCGACATGTACTTACAATTCCACATAAACCGGACAGCCCTTGGTGTCCCATGTACTTACAATTCCACATAAACCGGACAGCCCTTGGTGTCCACATGTACTTACAATTCCACATAAACCGGACAGTCCTTGGTGTCCACATGTACTTACAATTCCACATAAACCGGACAGCCCTTGGTGTCCACATGTATTTACAATTCCACATAAACACGACAGCCCTTGGTGTCCAGATGTACTTACAATTCCACATAAAACGGACAGCCCTTGGAGTCCACATGTACTTACAATTCCACATAAACCTGACAGTCCTTGGAGTCCACATGTACTTACAATTCCACATAAACCTGACAGCCCTTGGAGTCCACATGTATTTACAATTCCACATAAACCTGACAGCCCTTGGAGTCCACATGTATTTACAATTCCACATAAACCTGACAGCCCTTGGAGTCCACATGTATTTACAATTCCACATAAATCCATAAACCTGACAGCCCTTGGAGTCCACATGTATTTACAATTCCACATAAACCGGACAGTCCTTGGTGTCCACATGTACTTACAATTCCACATAAACCGGACAGCCCTTGGTGTCCACATGTACTTACAATTCCACATAAACCGGACAGTCCTTGGTGTCCACATGTACTTACAATTCCACATAAACCGGACAGCCCTTGCTATCCACATGTACTTACAATTCCACATAAACCGGACAGCCCTTGGTGTCCACATGTATTTACAATTCCACATAAAAAACACGACAGCCCTGGTGTCCAGATTACTGTACTTATTCCATAAAACGGTACAGCCCTTGGAGTCCACATGTACTTTACAATTCCACATAAACCTGACAGTCCTTGGAGTTCATCAACATTTTAAAATACAAATTTCCACAATTACCTAACAGCCCTTGGAGGTCCACATGTTATTTACAATTCCACATAAACCAGACACCCTTGGGAGTCCACATGTAATTTACAATTCCACAAAAACCTGACAGCCCTTGGAGTTCCACATTGTATTTACAATTTCCACAATTAAACCTGACAGTCCCTTGGAAAGTCACCATGTAAAACCTTACAAGTACACATAACCTGTCAGCCCTTGGAGTCCACAATGTATTTACATTTCCAACATAATTCCATAAACAAAAACCCTGGACAGCCCTTGGAGTCCAAATGTATTTACAATTCCACATATACCGGACAGTCCTTGGTTAGTGTCCACTTGTTACAATTACCAATGTCACTTAAAACCGGACAGACCCATTAGGAGTCTACATGTATTTACAATTCCACATTAAATCCGGACAGCCCTTGGAGTCCACCCCACTGTAATTTACAAAAATTCCACATAAACCCGGACAGTCCGTTAGCAGTCCACATGTAACTTTACAATTTCCACATAAACCTGACAGGCCCTTGGTGTTCCACAATTGTACGTTACAAATTCCACCACATAAACCGGACAGCCCTTGGAGTTCCCACCATGTATTGTTTACAATTCCACATTAAAACCCTTGGGGACAGACCTTGGTGTCCACATGTACTTTACAATACTTTCCACATAAACCGGACAGGACCTTGTTGGAGCCCACCAAATGTATTTACCAATTCCACATAAACCGGGACAGACCTTGGTTATGTCCACATGATATTTTACAACTTCCACATTAAAACCGGACAAGACCTTGGTGTCCACCAATGTACTTTACAATTCCACCCAATAAAACCGGACAGTCCGTTGGTGTCCACATTGTACTATTACTAAGTTCCACATAAACCGGACAAGTCCATTGGTGTCCACATGTTTACTTACTAAATTCCACAATTAAAACCGGAACAGAACCTTTGGTGTCTTACATGTACTTACAAATGTTCCACAATACAAACACGACAGCCCTTGGTGGTCCACAATGTACTTTACAATTTCCCACAATTAAACCTGACATACCCCCTTGGTGTCCCACATTGTATCATTAACAATTCCACATAAATCCGGACATAGCCCTTGCTATCCACATGTACTTACAATTCCACATAAACCGGATACCCCTTGGTGTCCACATGTACTTATAATTCCACATAAACCGGACAGCCCTTGGTGTCCACATGTACTTACAATTCCACTCTCTCCACTTTCACTCCCCAGTGGTCTGTGGCCTCGTCCAGCATCTCCTACAATAACGAAAACATTTATACAATCTCTATATATCGTATAATGTCATACATCGAGGTACGCGATATATTTAAAAAATATCATGGTAAACGATATATCGTAGTAAGCGATACATCATTGTAAGCGATACATCTTAGTGAGCGATACATCGTGGTTAGAGATATATGGTAGTTAGAGATATATGGTAGTAAGAGATACATCGTAGTAAGCGATACATCGTATCGTAGTAAGCGATACATCGTAGTAATCTATACATCGTAGTAATAGATACATCGTAGTAATCGATACATCGTAGTAACAGATACATCGTAGTAACATATACATCGTAGTAAGACATATATCGTAGTAAGTGATACATCGTAGTGAGAGATATATCGTAGTAACAGATACATTGTAGTAAGCGACACAATCGTAGTAAGCTATACATCGTAGTAAGTGATACATCGTAGTAACAGATAACAGAAACATCGTAGTAACAGGTACATCGTAGCAACAGATACATCGTAGTAAGCCACACATCGTAGTAAGCGATACATCGTAGTAAGTGATACATCGTAGTAATGGATACATCGTAGTAACAGATACATCGTAGTAATTGATACATCGTAGTAACAGATACATCGTAGTAACAGATAAATCGTAGTACCGGATACATCGTAGTGTAGTAACAGATACATCGTAGTAACAGATACATCGTAGTAACGGATACATCGTAGTAACGAATACATCGTAGTAACAGATACATCGTAGTAACGGATACATCGTAGTAACAGATACACCGTAGTAACAGTTACATTGTAGTAACAGATACATCATAGTAACACATACATCGTAGTAACATATATATCGTAGTAACAGATAACAATCGTAGTAACGGATACATCTTAAAGTACATCTAGTAACAGATACATCGTAGTACGGATACATCGTAGTAACAGATACAATCATAGTAACAGATACATCGTAGTAACGACTACATCAGTAGAACATATACATCGTAGTACAGATACATCGTAGTAACGGATACATCGTAGTAACATATACATCAGTAACATACATCGAGTAACGACATCGTAGTACAGATACATCATAGTAACAGATACATCATAGTAACAGATACATCAGTAGTAACATATACATCGTAGTAACATATACATCGTAGTAACATATACATCGTAGTAACAGATACATCGTAGTAACATATACATCGTAGTAAAATATACATCGTAGTAACAGATACATCGTAGTAACATATACATCGTAGTAACAGATACACATATACATCGTAGTAACATATACATCGTAGTAACAGATACATCGTAGTAACATATACATCGTAGTAACATATACATCGTAGAAACATATACATCGTAGTAACATATACATCGTAGTAACAGATACATCGTAGTAGAAACATATACACGTCATCGTACATATACATCGTAGTACACGGTAATATACATCGTAGTACAGAAACACACGGTAAATAATCATAACATACATCGTAGTAACATACATCGTAGTAACAGATACATCATCGTCGTTAACAGTAACATCATGACACATATACATGTAGAAACATACAGTAGTAAAACATATACATCGTAGTAACAATATATCGTGATACATCGTAGTACAGATACATCGTAGTAACAGATATATAGTAACAGTTACATACGTAGTACAGATACATCGATCGTAATATACATGTAGAAACATACATCGTAGTAACATATACATCGTAGCAACATATACATCGTAGTAACAGATACATCGTAGTAACAGATACATCATAGTAACAGTTACATCGTAGTAACAGATACATCGATCGCAGTAACATATACATCGTAGTAAAACAGATACATCGTAGTAACAGTAATCAGTAACATATTCATCGTGTAACATATACATCGTGAGTAACAGTTAATCGTTAGTAAACAGATACATGTAGTAACATATACATCGTAGTAACATATACATCGTAGTAACAGTTACATCGTAGTAACAGATACATCGTAGTAACATATACATCGTAGTAACAGATACATCATAGTAACAGTTACATCGTAGTAACAGATACATCGTAGTAACAGATATCGTTAGTAACAGAATTACATTCGTAGTAACAGTTACATCGTAGTAACAGATACATCGTAGTGTACATCGTAGTAACATACATGTAACGAATACATCGTAGTAACAGTTACATCGTAGTAACAGATACATCGTAGTAACAGATACATCATAGTAACATATACATCGTGATAATCGATACATCGTAGTAACAGTTACATCGTAGTAACAGATACATCGTAGTAACAGTTACATCGTAGTAACAGTTACATCGTAGTGTACGATAACATCGTAGTAACTGATACATCGTAGTAGTTATACACGTATGAAACGATACATTTGTAGTAAGCAGGTACATCGTAGTACTGATACATCTTGTAAACAATTACATTTCGATAACAGCACATCGAGTAAACAGGTACATGTAGTAAGTTTACATCGTAGTAACAGATACATCGTAGGTAACGGATACATCGTAGTAGCTATAATCTAGTAACATACATCGTAGTAACGTACACATCGTTGTAACATACATTCGTAGTAAAAAAAAAAAAAAAAAAAAAAAAAAAAAAAAAAAAAAAAAAAAAAAAAAAAAAAAAAAAAAAAAAAAAAAAAAAAAAAAAAAAAAAAAAAAAAAAAAAAAAAAAAAAAAAACAAAAAAAAAAAAAAAAAAAAAAAAAAAAAGATACATCGTAGTAACGATCACGGATACGTAGGTAAACAGATACAGGCTAGTTACCGTACATAATTCGTAGTATTCGATCATCGTAGTAACATCGATCATCAGTAGTAACAGATACATCGATAGTAACAGATACATATAGTTAACAAAGAAACATATAGTAACAAAGATAACATCCATTGTAAACATATTTACATTAGTAAAAGTTACATGCGTTAGTATTCTTATACATTCGTTTAGTATAACAGATACTTCGGTAAGTAAACATATAAAACATTACTGAGTAAAAGATTACATGTAGTAAACTATACATCGTAGTAACATTATACATCGTTAGTTAAAGAAACATATAACATTACGTTAGTAACATAATAACATTCGTAGTAACAGATACATCGTAGAAAACATATACATCGTAGAAACATTTTCATCGTTAGAAACATATTTACATCGTTGAAACATATACATCGTTAGTTAACCATTTCATCCGTAGTAACAGACACATCGTTAGTTATTAACATTCATTGTAACAGATAATCATAGTAGAACCTTACAATCGTAGTTTGTAACAAGATAAAAACCATCATCGTTAAGTAAACATATACAAATCGTAGAAACATATACATCGTTAGAAACCCATTAATCGTAGTAAAAGATACAATCTTAGTAACATTTACATCGTAGTTATTACAGATACATGTAAAGTTAACAGATCATTCAATTGTAACAGTTACATCGTAGTCACAAGATAACATTCATTCGTAGTAACATATACATCGTTAAATGAAAAACATATAATCCGTTAAAGAAATTAATACATCGTTAAGTAAACATATACATCGTAGCAACATTACAATCGTGAGTAAACAGTTACTATTCGTAGTTTAGTACAGATACATATTAGTAACCAGTACATCGTAGTAACCAGATAACATCGATCGCAGTAACATTATTACATCGTAGTTTTTTTAGTAACAGATACATCGTAGTAACAGTTAATCCGTAGTAACAGATACATGTAGTAACAGATACATCGTAGTAACAGTTACATCGTTGAGGTAAAACGTATACATCGTAGTAACATATACATTCGTTGTAAACCAGTTACATCATTAGTAACAGATACATCGTATTAACAATATAAACATCCATAGCTACAGAATATCATGTAGTTACATCGTAGTAACAGATACATTCTTAGTTAACATATACATCGTAGTAACAGAATAACATCGTTGTAGTTATCAGGCGTTAGTAAACAGATACATTCGGTAGTAAACAGAATTACATCGTTAGTAAACGATACATCGTAAGTACTGTACATCGTTAGTACTGATCATCGTAGTAACAGTACATCGTAGATAAACATAGATTACATCGATAACGTAACAGTACAGCAGTACACAGATAACATCATGTATAAACAGATTATCGTAGTATACAGTAACATCGTAGTAACAGTACATCGAGTAAAGTACAGATACATCTTATAGTAACAGTACATCGTGACAGTACAAGATACATCGTAGTACAGTACATCGTAGTAACAGATACATCGTGTACGTACAATCGTAGTAACAGCTAACAGTCGTAGTTAACGACACATCGTCGTAGCTATACATCGTTAGTAGTGATACGCTAAAGATACGTAGAGCTATAACATGTAGTAAGTGATACAGCGTATTTAAGAGATACATCGTAGTAAACGATACATCGTAGTAAGTGATACATTGTAGTAAACGATACATCGTAGTAACGATACAGCGTAGTAAGCGAGATACATCGTAGTAAGTGATACATCGTAGTAACGATACATCGTAGTAAGAGATACATCGTAGTAAACGATACATCGTAGTAAGTGATACATCGTAGTAACGATACATCGTAGTAAGAGATACATCGTAGTAACGATACATCGTAGTAAGAGATACATCGTAGTAAGCGATACATCGTAGTAAGAGATACATCGTAGTAGTACATCGTAGTAATAGATATCGTAGTAAGTATGAGATAAACATCGTAGTAAGAGATTACTCGTAGTAAACGATACATCGTAGTAAGAGATACATCGTAGTAAGAGATACATCGTAGCAAACGATACATCGTAGTAAGAGATACATCGTAGTAAGAGATACATCGTAGTAAACGATACAACGTAGTAAGAGATACATCGTAGTAAACGATACATCGTAGTAAGAGATACATCGTAGTAAGAGATACATCGTAGTAAGAGATGCATCATAGTAAACGGTACATCGTAGTAAACAATATATAATAGTGGTCCTATGTCGCTGTAATCAGTGTGTACTTTACCTGCATGTGCTGAGCCATTGCTTCCCGTTCTGAGAGCATTTCCGAGAGGTTTCTGGTTCCCAGCACCGTCCGCAGGGTGGTGGCTGCGAGCAGTTGGGTAGAGGAATGCGCGTTTTCAACGTTCACGACTGACATAGTGGGGTCAAAGATGCGCGCGTAGATGACGGCGTCAACGACAACGGTGACGCTGTCTTTGGAGAGTATCTGTAAAGGAATTTTAGTATTACCTCCTCTGTTTGCCGATATATATTATAAATGCGATATTTTCCGTAAATGACGTCGAAAATTGACGGAAATTACAGAGCGCGCGCGTTCTGAACATTCCGTCAATTTGTGACGTAGTTTTGGGAGCCAAGTTGGCTGATTTGTGAAAACTGTGTCATCGAAATGTGACTAAGAGATAAGGGGAGTAATTCGAACAGTCATGAAATAAAACGATTGCCAGTTTCGGCTGGGATTACCTGCCCGTTTCACTGATACCGTGTGACACCCAGAACATTCGGGTTAGTTTTACGTATGACTCAGTCATAATTCATTTGTATTGTATTCGTATTGATTGAATGTTGTTTTACTTTACGTAATTGCGACTATTAGAGGCTGTGATCAGGCTACGCGGATCAATATTTGCCGTAAATAAACATAAGTTATTGTTTACATATTGGATTTTTAAGGAAATGTATGCTTATACCGATGAAAGCCGAAACACGCCGAATGCCTGTGATAATTATAGGTTATTTGATTTGTATGTATATGTTATGTTTTAAATATTGGATTTTTAAGGAATTGAATTTGAGGGATCGCTAGCGGCCGCAGCATTTTAGTTCCTGAAAAATCCAATATGTTAGCAATAACTGACTTACAGTTCAGCCAAGTGTACAATGCAATGTTCCATCCGAGTATTGATATTCCATTTCCTGTCGAACAGTTAATCATTAAATGTGTATGCCCACTCAGTAGGCACAAAATGTTCTTTATAGGAATTAAATAAGTGTGTTAATTGTGTCACTATTCAACCAGTTCTAAAGAGTGCCTGCTATACAAATATAATCATTTAGTAATATTTATTTTACTGATAGTGGTGCGTGCTGGTATCTGGTTATTTTCATATGCAAATGAGGCATGGTATTTTTAATTATTTAAAGTAATTAAATGCGTCACATGAAAAAAAAATATTTTCAACAGATTTTAAAGTATGATAATTGCACATCAAAAACTAAATACAGATATAAATAGTAATGTCCGTTTTAAGGAAACCCGGTTATCGCCCCTGATATCAGTGTGAAAAGTTAAGTCTGATATAAAATGTATAATAATGCCAATCAATACGTGAGATAATGATGAATGATTTTTTTTATTTTGCCAGAAGATGTCTCAGATGATGTTTCTGATGTAAAGAACAGTTTGTGCTGAGTGGGCATGTACCTTTAAATCTGGTAATACACAATTCATTGGGGTTAAACGTTGCAATATGTGAAATAAGTGAAGAATAAGACTGTCCAGTGATTGGCTTAGAAAGTAGGGTGAACTATATGTTTCCTTATTATGTACGTACTTTCGTTTCCCATTGAAACACAATGGAACGCAAGCCGTCAATAGTTTGTTCAATATTGACGTCTGGCGAGTTCATATTGGTCATTGTCGGAACTGCGCTTCACCTCGTAAAATAGGTCCTTCTAAATCCTCACTACGGTAATTGTTTATTTAATTTGTATTTTGTGTCATTTTACGCGTATATACGTTATGAGTGATGTACGTATATAATACAAAGGTTATTCGATGTGTATATGGATATAGGCATATATTGCAACTTGTAACCGCAGTAAGTAGTGCATTCAATGATTAACTGTTCGACAACCGGAAATGTAAAAGCAATACTCGGATGGGACATTGCATTGTACACTTGGCTGAACTATAATTCAGTTATTGTTTCCATATTGGATTTTTCAGTAACTAAATGCGCACCCTCACATTCAATTCTTTATAATTCCAGCACAAAAATATTTACGCAATTCCCTAACAATTGATTGGCCCGTAGCAAGTCTCTGTCCAAAATTTATATGCTAATAAACTCCCACGCCGAACTACTTTCCGTAACCGTGAGGCGCAGTTAAAATAATTATTAAGAAATCGGAAAATAAACACATATTCTTGATGAATTTATTTCAAATGCTGGAATTATAAGGAATGAATGGCCTTTTTGTGGAATTTATCGGGGATATAAACTTGGAAAAGTCGCGGGAATACTGGACGAGGCCTTCCGGCCTCGTCCAGTATTCCCGCGACTTTTCCAAGTTTATATCCCCGATAAATTCCACAAAAAGGCCATTCATTCCTATAAAAAATCCAATATGTGAACAATAACTTATACATAAAAATCAAATAACCTATAATTACACCCACTCAATGATGTCGAATATACTAATTACGCCCCTCTCCGATAGGTGAGATAGGATATAGCGTTAGTCCATGTGTGTTCGTACGGGCGTGCGTACGTTAGTAACACCTTTCATTATGAACCGCTTCATATTTTGATAATATTTTATCGCAATGTATGTCTAGGGATGGTGCTTTGTTTTGCACACGACACACGACCGCCCAAGGTCAAGGTCGCTGAGGACTTATGTTTACATTGTTTAAGGCAAATGCGTAAACGTTTTGTTTTTATTATCAATGCTGCCTGCGAGGGTATTAACTTATTAGTTAGTGATAACGATGCCCTTGTTTCCATTTCCATTATACAGTGGAACCTCTCTAAACCGGACCCCCTGGGAGGTTCCACTGTACATCAGGCATATGACCACCGCAATACACGTGTTGATGCTTTGCGATCACGAATAGATATTACCATCGGAGATAAGTGATAAATAAGCCCACCAAGATTACCAACACAGCGATTTACAGGGTGTCCGGCTTAGAGAGGTGTCACTGTACATCAGGCATATGACCACCACAAGACATGTTGATGCTTTGCGATCACGAATAGATATTACCATCGGAGATAAGTGACAAATAAGCCCACCAAGATTACAAACACAGCGATTTACAGGGTGTCCGGTTTCACTGTATCCATACACTCACCTCTTGCGGTGGGATGTTGTGAGAGAATACCCTCAAGTCCACGGATATGAATGTGTCCACGCATGGCAGCAGGAGGAACAGGCCTTGAAATAAACACTGGAGTCAGTGAGCAGCAGTTGTGTAACGGAGCGGCCCGGTGCCTCCGAGTTCAAATCGGTATGACAGACGTGTGTGGTAATTAACCCTTTGAACCCGAAAGCCCGCAATAGCGGTTTATGCAAACAGTGCAGATCCAGATGAGCCGGCTCATCAGGACCTGCAATTTTTTAAAGTAATTTTCATATTTTTCAGGAAAAGAAAATACCCCATTTTCATAAATTGACAAGTCTGAAAACAGTTTTGTGGCAGTTGGGTTGGTCGGAAAATTAACATATCAAAATACATTCCACTTACTTAAGGGTGAAAGGGTTAATATTAGTTTTGGCTGTCTGGTTTTCAGGCTGGGTAAATGTCGTACAAATGATATATAACGGGCTTTCCGGAGATTGGTAGTCAGTGTACATATGTCTCGCTAGTGAGATACAATCACTTTGGCTGGTTGAAAGGTCAGACTCACGCTGGGTCACCTTGGGCGCCGTTTGGAAGTCTGGACGCGGGTGCCGGCCAGGGACTTTGGTAGGCAGGCTAACTCCACTATACGGTCGATTGCGTGCCAATTAAATAGAGTATGATTGCAAAACTACTACGTTGTTCGTCTTAGAGAGGTCCCAGAAAATGTGCAACTCAGGTGGTGATCACATGAACGTTATACGTGTATGTCATATTGTCGATACATTGGACAATGACGCAAATTCCTGGCAATGCCGATGCGACTGACCGTTTTTAAGTGACTGACTGCATGTAATGGTCTGCAATCAAAAGTCGAACTTAATTGTAACTTCATGTGTTTCATATGGCACGACGGCGGGTCCGACCTTCTAACCAGCCAATTTGAGTGTTTATCAGGTAACAGGCATTGACCTGATACACACATCCGGGTTACAATGAAGTGATTATTGACGTTCCATTGGTCGGATGACGTCACGTGACGTTACCGAATGACGTCAGTGTAATGACGCAATGTAAACAAGTCCGTGTAGATAACGACGTCATGTGTGGTCATTTTTCAGCATAAAACGTTACCTGATAAACAGAATACCAGGCAAGTGTATTTTGATATCAAGTTTATCAGGCTCGGCTCGGAAACGGTAGGAATTCCTCGGCAAGCCTCGGAATTCCTACGCGTTTCCTAGCCTTGTCTGATAAACTTGATATCAAAAGACACTAGCCCGGTATTCTCTATGTATCGCTTAGAGAGCAATTTGTATTCCCTGCATGACATTTACCCAACGTGTCTGTCATACCGACATGAACCATCAAGGAACAGGCCATATGGTTACACACGTGGTTGAGACAGAATACCATTTCTTTCATGTACCTGACATACACACTATTGCGAAGTTCATATTTCTAGCGTTTGAGAAGACAATCCATTATACGAGCTGATTAAAATATGTATGTGTATATGCTACATACATGTATATTGATATACGTATTTCATATGTTATACATGAATATTTTTATCATAACAGTGCATTGTACATCATGTATCAGATCGTGCGCATGACCAGATTACTCTACTGTCTGTTGCACGTTTTGGCTATTAAACACATTACATCTAAAAAATATTTAAAAATAAGTACTTTTTCATCAATAACAAAAAAGTCACCCTCCCGAAAAAATTTTTTTTTATGAAATTCCATTAAATATTGATTGTATTGCGAAAAAAAGATTTTCGTATGGGAAATTAACATGGGGAGTCAATTTCCAAAACTTTTCGTTTTGAAGGATCAAAAACGAACATTTTTGGAAATTGACTCAGAAACCTGGCGAGATAGCTTGAAAATGATGTAACTAAGAAAACAAAAGTAAAATTTTGAAAATCGGTCAACAAATAAAAAAAATATTTAAAAAAAATCTATTTTTAGCCCCAATGTTAAATTTCCAATGGAAAATCGTTATTTTGTCAATAAAATCAATTGTCATCGAAAAAAATTGTTTGGGGAGGGTGACTTTTTTGTTATTGATAAAACAGTACTTACTGTTAAATATGTTTTAGATTTAATGTGTTTAATAGCCAAAGGTTTGTCGGCAGCAAAACGTGGAACAGACAGTAGTTCTACACTGGTGGAAAGATGTATGGACGCCATTCTCACAACACGCACTCGTATACATGTGCTTGCTGGCGTAACGTATACGATCATATCAGCATGTATACTTGTAAATGCAATGTGATATGGTGTATCACTCCTCTCCAGCGTGTATACCACCATGTTGTATTGTGGGCCGGTGGCCAATATTATGGAAATTAAACATTCATTCATTCACTTAAAAAAAAAGAACGATCGATTAAAAAAACGCTAAAAACACCCAAATTTCAAAGTGTTATTACGCTGACTTTGGACATGCATGTAGGGGTCGAATGGCCTAGCTGTTGAATTAAGCTATGGATGGTAATAAACACGCATATCAAGTTTCAAGTGAATCTGACTAACGACTGCATAGATACTACTACACTGTAGGTACCGGAAAACTTTCAAGGAACGCCCATGTTACGGACGGGCGGGTAGAACGACGAAAACGACGCCCCGCATACTTATTGACATGGGGCTTATGGGTTATGCGACCTGTGTAGATCCAGATCAGACTGTGCATCCGCACAGTCTGATCAGGATCTGCACTGTTCGCCATTCCATCAATGTAACACCCGGAATGCTTCTTACAAGCACAATAGATCGTTATCATGTGACAGGAGTGTGCTATTTGATCGAGAGCTATATATATATATATATATATATATACACTGGTCACTAAAGTCATTACGTCCGTTTCTCCAGTCACAGCCTCATATACAAAGCCACTCGATGTGCATAGTAATATCATTTATTATATACCTACCCATGCAATACATAGTTATACGATGTAAATAAAAGTCATATGTTCTCATCGATGAAATAAACAACTTCCGGTGAAAATACGACTACTTCCGCTATCTATATTCATAGTCTGTATTTAGAAAGAAAACAGCGCAAATAGGCTGCAAATACACATGCATTACCATATACAGTCTAAAAGAAACTGCTAATGTCCATGGAGCGGTATATAATAAATAGAATATTCATATTTGTGCAACGAATGTGACATATATGTTCATCGAGTGGTGTGAAATGTCCATATTTCACGAATGCCGTGTATATGTTCAATCGTGAAATGTCCATATTTCACGAGTGCAACGGCACTCGTGAAACATGGACATTTCACACCACTCGATGAACATATATGTCATATTCGTTGCAAAAATATGAATATCCTCTATTTATTACACACTTCGTGCCATATGCTGTTCACTTACTTGTGATTTATATTTTCACATTTTCTGTGAGTGATATTCTAACTAGTTAAATAACAAGCTGGGACAATTACGAACAACTGCAGCATGTGGTCATGTCATGAACGACCGTGTTCCAGTATACGTGTACTAGTGTCAATTAAGGGTACATGTATTTGACGTTCATTTAGGCCAGCATAGTATTCCAAGGTATTAATCACAGACCTTTATTAAGGTAAAAACTAAGTTATATTTTGATATATTAATTTTGTAACCAATCCAACCATCGAAAAATGGTTTTCAGACTAGTCCATTTATGAAAAAGGGGGTAATTTAAAATTGCTTTAAAAATGTGCAGATCCTGATGAGACGGCTCGTTACGAGCCGGCTCATCTGGATCTTCACTGTTTCCATAAACCTCTGTAGCGGGCTTTCGGGTTGAAAAAGTAAAGGTGCATATTATCTTGAGTAGTACTACATGCACCACAACTGAACAACTTGCATGTTTTTCACAAGTATAAAAGCAGACAAGTGGAAATGTGAAAAGGTGAAATGGTTGAATACGGAAGCTGTAAGCATGGTAAGCACATGGGTCCGAGCACGCGCTGGGACGAATCACTCGGCATATGCGAAAAAACGCCACCTACGTTAATGTAGGTGGCGTTTGTTCCAGGTCGAGTGAATCGTCCCAGCGCGCGCTCTTCGGACCATATGGCTGTACCTGGTCCTTTCGCCCCACCGGATAAAACTCTGCCGAGTCGGAAAATGACTGCCCTCTCATACTCTTGGACAATCTGAAACATTGGTTGATTGATTAAGCTCGTAAGCTTTACTAATCGGTCGATTTTGTCGTTCTGTCGTCGATTAGTCGGTCTGTCGGTCGATTGGTCGGTCTGTCGTTGGATTGGTCGGTATGTCGGTCGATTCATTGATTTTAAAAACAGCTTTAAACCCATTTACCAGCTTTACTAAGTCCTAATTATGATATACTAAGTTGTGTTTTAGGGGCTGTGTAAATTAAATAGTATCATCTAAATAGGACGTAATATATCTTAATTACGACTTAGTAGCTCATAATTAGGAGTTTCATAACTAGGTGTTAATAGTGTGTGCTCCCGGCGTCCCAGTCCACAATCACGTGTCGACGACCAGTCCATGAATAGAAGCCGACAACCGGCTCAATGGTTATAATGTAACTGGCACGTGCATTAAATATGGTTCCACTTGACAAAATAATATCCAACTGCTGAAACACGTCAGAAACAATTGAATGAAACTATTAAATGCATTTCTGTCAATACACTCTTCAGGATCATTCAGAGACATGGTACATTTGTAAATAAAAATTGTGATATACTCGGGTCCTTAAATAATCACGTATATACATATCCTGGTTTGTTTTCAAATATCACCATGCCTATACTGTAATACACATTGCCATAAACTGTCTTGTAAAACAATCACAAACAAGATATAATTATGTATACGAAATCAAGGCAATAACATATTGTTTAATCCATGTCCATGTACAAACCAATTCACCATGCAAGTATGGACATACAGAGACCGCGACACCATGCTATTAAATAACCTTCACGTAAGAACCTATAGAATATCCACATATCTCAATTGTTGCTGAGACTGGATAAATGGGCTTTTGCGACCAGTGTAGATCCAGATCAGCATGTGCATCCGCACAGTCGGATCAGGATCTGCATTGTTCGTCATTCCATCAATGAAAGTTTCAAACGCATCATGTACAGTCGACCCCCTCCCCACCCCCCCCCCCCCCCGAACGGCCACCTCTCTACAACAACACCCTCTCTGTAACAGCCGCTATATTATATCCCAAATGGATGAATTCCTCTATAGTAAACCCTTAGACCACTGAGCACGAAAATTGTCATCTGCTGTTGCTTTGCATTCGTTCTAAATAAAAACATGTTTTGACAGCAATTGAGTAAAATGCTGTAAAAGCATGTATTTGATGATAATTATCGAAGAAAATAAATAAACAGCAGACGACAAATTTAATTCAGCATTGACCTCTCTATAACAGCCACCTCGCTACAAAAGCCATTTTTGCGTCTTCCCAAGGATGGCTATTGAAGAGAGTTTGCGCTGTGTCTAAAACGCCATATACTAGTAGATCGTTATCAGGCTACCAGAGAGAAGTAATCACGAATGCCCCAGGTGGAAGACTTGGACCTATATAGGACCCAATACTTGGCTCATTTCCAAATGAGCCAAGTATTTGGTCCTAGGTCCGAGTCTTTCACCTGTTTATATATCTTATAGATGACGACGTACCTTGAGGGAGGAGAACAGAGTGACTGGAAAGAAGAGGACGAGGATGACGACGGATATGACCATCAAGATATAGCCACAACATCCGATGTCGCCGTCCGCCTGACTCGCTGGATCATGGTCTTTGCTGTCTAAGTATAATTTAGATCGCGTTTCGTCCGCATGTACGAGGAGATAATCCGCGAGCGGATTATCACTCGTACATGCAGACAAACGTGTTCTAACGTATGTATCACTTCCTCATGTACATACCTTACACACGAGCTGTGTTAACACAGAGACAACACCGGAAATGTGTCAAGGACGTCATAAATAGAGTTTAGTCAATTGTCATGTTGTGTTCGATTAAATGACTTAATGGTGTTTAAAGGTACATGCCCACGCTGCAGTTTACATTGTACTACTACTTTTCATTTTCTGTCATGCCTTATATGAGCCATTTGTCTACCCACTAACGAGTTATATTTAATTACGGCGCGTGTTAATTGGTGCTAAATCGCATTGTATATGCCGCGACCAGAAAGGGTATTTTCCGACCTCGTGCTATTTTTACCAATACGCGTCACGTGACACGATCAATCATATCACATCTTTGACATGCGCAGTGAAGTATCGGAAGTTGAGAAGAAAACCTCTTTTCGAGTCGAAATCTAAATCTCCACGTGACTCTTTCCATTTGGTGATCTGGTCGCCAATATTAACCACTCTCTCTCTGTACTGCCTGTCCCTCAGACATTTCGCCTTTTTTTTGGCCGACGCCGTTTCATACAATTTCCGTCCTGGACGTTTCGACATGTTGATATTCTTGTTTACATATTGGGAAGTCTACTGGCGCGCATAGTATACTGCGCATGCGCACCACATGCCGTGATGTGAAAGTCGTCGTTTATCAAAATAGACTGTTACCACCGCGCATCGCTAACAGTAAATTGATAATTAATAAATTATTATATTTGTATAGCGGGCACTCGTAATATTTAGAACTGGTGGAATAGTGACATAATTATACACTTATTTAATTCTATAAAGAACATGTTGTGCCTACTGCGTGGGTATGTACCTTTAACGGCTTGACACTAACTAAAGTCATTTTAGGCCGGGTTAACGGGGTCGATACTTGTGATGGGGGGTTGCGGAGTGGGGTACCAGAAAGACAAAACAATGTACCTGAGGATCAAATCAGAGATATCGGGATTATGTTAGGGATAAAACCGATCGTTAAATGTACCATTCCCATGCTCCCAACCAACCGCCCACTGTCGTGTTGTAATATCGAATGTATCAGGTAACGAGCTTTGTATTTGCCGAATACGCACTATTTCATTGTCCGGTCAACTCTCATTTTCTAATATGTGGCTGTGAATGGAGACATTTCGCTTATGTGTTTTGCGACCAGTGTATATCCAGATCAGCCTGTGCATCTGCGCAGTCTGATCAGGATATGCACTGCCAGCCATTCCATAAATGAAACACCCGTTGTGCTTCTAACAATGAATATATAATATAGTTTTGAAGCTACAGAGAAGTGTTATTTGATCAGGAGCTGCCATAAATCACATAAGCCCAATTTCTTCAGTCACAGCCACATAGTATTCAATTGACGGCTAAGGAACATTTAGGAAGCAATTATGTTTGAATAATATGATTATCCCACGGGTCCTTAAGAAATCTATAAACTCGTATACCATATTAAATCACCGCATTTGTAAGACCCTTTATTTATTACATAAGATACGTGTAATAACACAGTGTAATAGTACAATGTAATAACACGATGTAATAGCACAGTGTAATTACACAGTGTAATAAAACTCATAATACACTAATGTAATAAATATGCGAATTATGTCGCTGCAGAAAACAGGATATATGACCAGTACAGCTTTAATGTATAATATTTTGCTTAATATGCAATAAATATATTCTAACATTTATGCTGATTTAATATGATATTTATTAAACTTGTTGACTGATTTCATAAGCCGAGTTTCTTATGAAATCAGTAAACGAGTTCAATAAATATCCTATTAAATAATTGCTCGTGTAAGATCGTCTATGTATTACATGTACAGTACTTACTTCTATGCTCCATGTCAGTATGTCCTGAAACAGAAGAACAACATATATAACAACTATATGTCGCATCTTTAAAGGTGCATGCCCACTCAGTAGGCACAAATTGTTCTTTATATCAGAGATATCATCTGAGATATTTTCTGGCAAAATAAACATTCATTCACCCCTATCCCACGTAGCGATTGGCATTATTATACATTTTATACTGGAACCCTCAATAATTCTGTAATAAAGCACATATTCTCATCCTCAAGCTTGCTGAGAATGCAGGAAATGGTGTTTCGCTTACGGTGGAGCATTCCCCCAGACACCAGGCCCGTACGCAGGAATTATTTTAGGGGGTGCGTTATCGGCGGCGTGAAGGGTTAAACATTGTTTTTTCACATCCACGGACAGACCTCGGCAGATTAACCCTTTCACCCCTGGAATGGATTTTGATTTGTTAATTTTGCAACCAATCTAAATCATCACAAAATGATTTTCAGACCAGTCCATTTATGAACATGGGGTGTTTTGTCCTCAAAATTATGAAAATTAATTTCAAAAAGTGCAGATCCTGATGAGACGGCTTGTTGTGATGGGGGGGTTGCGGAGTGGGGTACCAGAAAGCCAAAACAATGTACATGAGGATCAAATCAGAGATATCGGGATTCTGTTAGGGATAAAACCGATCGTTAAATGTACCATTCCCATGCTCCCAACCAACCGCCCACTGTCGTGTTGTAATATCGAATGTATCAGGTAACGAGCTTTGTATTTGCCGAATACGCACTGATTTCATTGTCCGGTCAGCTCTCATTTTCTAATATGTGGCTGTGAATGGAGACATTTGGCTTATGTGTTTTGCGACCAGTGTAGATCCAGATCAGCCTGTGCATCTGCGCAGTCTGATCAGGATCTGCACTGCCAGCCATTCCATAAATGAAACACCCTTTATGCTTCTAACAATGAATATAGATAGTTTTGAAGCTACAGAGAAGTGTTATTTGAGCAGGAGCTGCCATAAATCACATAAGCCCAATTTATTCAGTCATAGTATTCAATTGACGGTTAAGGAACATTTAGGAAGCAATTATGTTTGAATAATATGATTATCCCACGGGTCCTTAAGAAATCTATAAACTCGTATACCATATTAAATCACCGCATTTGTAATACCCTCTATCATATTAAATTAGATACGTGTAATAACGGCACAGTGTAATAACACGGTATAATAGCACAGTGTAATTACACAGTGTAATAAAACTCATAATACACTAATGTAATAAATATGCGAATTATGACGCTGCAGAAAACAGGATATATGACCAGTACAGCTTTAAGGTATAATATTTTGCTTAATATGCAATAAATATAATCTAACATTTGTGCTGATTTAATATGATATTTATTAAACTTGTTGACTGATTTCATAAGCCGAGTTTCTTATGAAATCAGTAAACGAGTTCAATAAATATCCTATTAAATAATTGCTCGTGTAAGATCGTCTATGTATTACATGTACAGTACTTACTTCTAAGCTCCATGTCAGTATGTTCTGAAACAGAAGAACAACATATATAACAACTATATGTCGCATCTTTAAAGGTACATGCCCACTCAGTAGGCACAAATTGTTCTTTATATCAGAGATATCATCTGAGAAATTTTCTGGCAAAATAAACATTCATTCACCCCTATCCCACGTAGCGATTGGCATTAGTATACATTTTATGCTGGCCCCCCTCACTAATTCTGTAATAAAGCACATATTCTCATCCTCAAACTTGCTGAGAATGCAGGAAATGGCGTTTCGCTTACGGTGGAGCATTCCCCCAGACCCCATTTTCTAATATGTGGCTGTGAATGGAGACATTTGGTTTAGTAGTATATGGGAGTCGAAATGATACAAGTTTCTATGGAAGCCACCCACTACGTGCGGCGACTCCCACAAGAAACGTGTATCATTGTTGACTCTCATATACTACTTGGATTTTCCCCCACTGTTATCACGGTATGGATGAGAAGTGTGGGAATTATTTTCGGCAACCATTATACTTTGTCGACCGTATGAGAAGTTAATTTACGAGATTACACCCTATTAGAGATAGGAATCTCTATGTTATACTCAGTACAGCAATCTGTCATACCTAGCATCAATTTATACCCTATTAGAGATAAGAAATCCATTGGTTATACTCAGTATATACAACAATCTGTCATACATTTATTAAAAATAAAATAACAATTTACAACCTATTAGAGATAAAAGTCAATTGGTTATACTCAGTATAATGCCTACCACAAAGCAAATGAGAGAGCAAGCTAAGAGTTGGGGAATTTCCCTAAGAGGTTTGAGACTCAAGAAAGCTATAGCAGATAGGATAAGTGACACGCGAGCCGTCGTTCTCGAGGAGAGGCTGCGGCGTGCGGTTTTGACCGGACGACTGCCTGCCGACACCGAAAAACGCTCCGAGAAATTGGAGAACGAGACGACGGCCAGTCTGCGTGCCACTGCTTACGCGCAGCGTGTAAAAGAAGATCCCAGTGCACGCAGAAAACCACTATACAAAACGTACTACAATAAGATTTATCAAAGTCTGGTGGGGAGACCTCCTAAGAGTAGGAGAGAGCTCGCCAGAGATTTGGTGGAGGAGGGTCCAAGGATTCTCGCCGAATATGCCGAAGCTAGGGAAACTGTTGATAGGGGTAGGAGGAAGATAGTCTGGACCTTCGAGAGGGGGGTAGACGGGGAGATTGCTAATCGCATAATCAATAAAATTCGTCCAGAGATGACCACGGCATGTTATCTGAGGTATTCGTGCTCGTATCGTATTATGAACATCGAGACTATGATATTTCACAAACACTCCCCGGGTAGTCCGTGGATAAACGAGATCTCCAAATCGGAGAGTTGGATATCCGATAGAGGGAAAGGTCGAATGGACATCGACAAAGTCGAGACCAAACACAAAATGAACCTTCGTTCGTTGGATATCGATCGCGGTGAAGATGATCATCGACGCTCAAAAACTTATCGTGGGAGTGGGAAAACTCCCCGATTGGTTAAGACAGAAAAAGGTAATGCATTCCGTCGACACGTACGATGACTACTTGTGTCTGTTTAGGTGCATAGCCATCCACCGTGGAGGGAGACCCGACGGGTGCTGTATGAAGGCACGAGCTCTGGCTCGCGAATACCTCGGTCACGATAACGGACCGGATAGCAAGGGAATCCCCCTGGACGATATTAAGAAGGTCGAAGAGCGCTTCAAGCTGAGCATTCGCGTTTACGAGCCCACCGCCGACGGAGTGTCGTACCTCATGAAGTCTCCGGCAAACTACGACGCGGTTGGGGAGACGATCATGACGATAGGAATGTTTGGAGGTCACTCGTTCCTCATAACGAACCTCCACAAGATGACGAATGAGTACGGATGCACCGTATGTCAATAACAGTTCACAAAGTCGTGTACCATGCACAGGCACGCGACCACCTGCATGGGTGGGAAGACCGTGGTGATATGTCCAGGTAAGAGGGTAGAGAGACTGCAGTCGCCTACGAGAAGGCATTCTACCCTAAGAGTTCCGCGAGCGCGATGTCGATTCAGTGGTTGATCATAGAAGAGGAGAGGGTAGGAAAGCACACATATCACGCGAGATACGGTCACGGCGGCGAGAGGTGGGTGGCCGGCGATCCGGTCGACGGCTACTGTCACGAGACGAAGACCGTGTTTCAGTTTCACGGATGCTACTGGCACGGGTGTCCAAGGCATTGTAGGAGAGGTAACGCGAGATCGCTGTACAAGAGGACGAACATCCAAGATGCCAAGATAAGGAAGGCGGGTTACAAGCTGGTGGTGATGTGGGAGTGCGAGTGGTTGAATGAGGGGAATCCCCACTATCCACCATCGACACGCGAGGAGGAGACGACTCTGTACCCTCACCAGATAGTCTACGACTTCGAGGCGTATCTCGACAAGTCGAAAACCACGCGACCCACCAAAGACCTGACCTTCGAGGTCGAGCACGTTCCTAGATCGGTGTCGTTGGGGGATGCGATGCACGAGGGGCTCGACCAAGTGGATCGACCAAGTCCTAGTGGTGGGGTTCAACTGCAGCAGGTACGACCTGAATATCATCAAGCAGTCGAGAAGTTGGCGGCCACCGTGAATAAGGTGATGGTCGGAAAGAGCGCCAGCACGACGATGTTTCTGTTCACCCCGGAATTTAGATTTCTCGACATCATCCAGTATCTGGGACCGGTACCACGTACGACCGGTGGGTTAAGGCGTACGACTGTAAAACGGTAAAGTCCCACTTCCCGTACGAGTGGTTCGATTCCCCAGAAAAACTCGACCATCCGGGGCTGCCCGACTATCCCGAGTGGTACTCGAAGTTGAAGGGTGAGTTCCTACTGTCGTTGTCCGAGTGGAAAGAGTGCAAGAAGGTCTTCCGAGAAAAGCGGATGAAAACGTTCCAGGAATGGTTGCGACACTACAACGACTTGGACGTCGGACCGTTCCTGGAGGCCCTGACTAAAATGACGGAGTTCTACAGGGGGAGAGGCGTGGACATACTCAAGGACGCTGTGTCTCTGCCATGTGTTTCCCTTCAGTACCTGCTTCGCGGGTCGATCGATGGGAAGGCGGACACACCCGAGCTGTGGACGCCGAAGGATGAGACTTACGCCATGATGAAGGAGGGGTTGGTCGGTGGTCCGTCCATAGTGTTCTCCAGATACGCAGAGGCTGGCAGGTCGACGATCAGGGGCCAGGTAGGGAGTCGGGAGGAGAAGATGTGCAAGGCGGTGCTGGGGTACGACGCCAATGCACTGTACCTGTCTACCCCGTCGAAAGACATGCCGTGCGGGGAGGAGAAGATATGGACGTGGGACGACCCGGAAAGACAGTCGCATATAGACCGTTTCGTGAGGAAGGTCAGGCGTGACGAGTTCTTCGGATTTGCGGAATTGGATATAGAGGTCCCGGAAACGCTGCGAGACAAGTTCTCGGAAATGTCACAATTATTTGTAAACAGAGTTGTCGAGGAAGCAGAAGTCCCAGAACTCATGTTAAACTATTTGAAGAACACGGACCGGAAACGAGGTGACGATAAGAAGCTTGTTGGAGCCCTGTCCGCCAAGAAGATGATTATATACTCACCGCTGCTAAAGTGGTATCTGGAGCACGGTCTGGAAGTCAAGGCGGTGCATAGGGTGATAGACTACACGCCCGACAAACCGTTCCAATGGTTCGTTAAAGAGGTCACCACGGCCAGACGGACGGGGGACGTCGACAAGAAGGCAGTGTTGGCGGAGATATTCAAACTAGTAGTAGTAAGGGAGTCAAAATGATACCACCTACTGTGATATCATTTACAACCCTCTATAATACCCCCACCACCCCCGAAAAACCAAAAATTGGTTAACGAGGAAATTGTTTCCCGACAGCAAATTCATAAATTTGCAACCCCCTATAATACCCCCACGAGGAAATTTATGAATTTTTGAGAAAATAATTAATGCAATACCAATTCACGATTGGATGTGCCCACGAGTGATAGTTTATATTCCAACACCCCATTTTTCTCCTCCAATAATATTGGTGTCATAAATACCTTATGTTTTTTTCACGTCCAATTGAACATATAAATTTAATAGGTTATAATAAAATATTATAACAAAATGGATAATAAAATACGCAACGAATTGGAATTTTGTAATGACTTTTGAAGAATTTTACGCTGCTGTTTCTACAGTATTAAAACACGGTAAAATGACAATACTATGTGATATCGAATACATGAAATATCAGCGTAATTTATTACGCTCCGATAAAAACGTTGCATTTACAATATTAAACCGGCAATTATGTCGCCGGTATAAGTATCAAATTTATGTAATGAAGCGACTAAATAGGATCGGAGAAACACTACCGAAACATTATCAAACTAATTTTATAAAACAGTTTAAAATAAAAGCAAAGATTCGTTTACGGATATGCGTTTCTACAATATCGCTTTTAACGAAGAAATTGGAAAATTATTATTAGAAATTGAAAATTGAACAGAAAAAAAACAACTATTAGAGAAAATGGATAATACAATACAATTGGAATTGAAAATTTTTAATAACTGTGTTGAAGAACTTTACGAAGAATACGGGGGTTATAGTCCTATATATAAATTCTATAAAATGAGAACACTAGGCGATATCGAATACATGAAATATCAGCGTAATTTATTACGCTCCGATAAAAACGTTGCATTTACAATATTATACCGACAATTATGTGAACTATACAAGAGGCAAATACAAACATTAAGACGGATAGTGTGTATCGGATATGAAACTAAGGTGTATTATTTAAAAGAGTTAAAACCCAATGATTCGTTTACGAATGTACATTTCTACGATATCGCTTATAAAGAAATTGAAAAAATTATTATTGAACAGCAATGTTGATGCTAAGACAAATAACATCATGACAACGGTCGGAGTTGTCTGCTCATTTTTTTTTAAACTGGTAATTTATTTTGCATCAACCTCAAGAGGCCGGAGTTGTCTGCCCATTTTTTTTTTTGTAAACTGGCAATTTATTTTTCATCAACCTCAAGCGGTCGGACTCCGAACGCCGTTGTCAAGCAGTTGTTTACCATAGCGACCACATTTGTAGGGATAGAAATAAATAAATAAAAATGTTTAGCTCCAACCGCGGCGCGAACCCACGACCCTCGTCTCTATAGAGTATCTCCTTAACCCACACGACCACGTAGGCTGTTATGATAAACATTACCTAGTGTTGTACAATGTTTCAATTACACGGGTTATGAACCATGCGTAAATTGATAGCCAAGGTAAACAGACAGTTATTTATAGCCGAGTGTATCAATTTACACAGGTGATTACATTGTAATCCTCGACTGAATTTGTTATGCGATTACGGCGTAATTCTCAGTGAAAAACACATGTTGTATAGGTATGTAAATTTGTTTACTGCACCAATATAATTAATAATTTTGAAAAAATTAAGAAAATTAAGAAAATTAGAAAATTAATTATTTTTTAAAAATTATTTTATAAAATATCACAATGGTGCTGTAAGATTTCCTCCGACTTTATTTCCAAGTTTTACCCTAAATTTATCCCAATAAGTACACTCAATTTTGGGCATGGTGGCGCGCGCCTTGATTCTTATATCATTTTTTAATTCTTCATATCTCCCCATTTCTTCCACCACGGATTCAAACTCTAAATTTGATATTTTCTTATCGGCCAACGCTTTGGACACCATAACGTCGATGCTATTTTTCTTAGACCTAGCGAGAACGGATATTCTATCATGTTTTCTACTTTTTTTCTCGAGTTTTCCACCCGCCGCCCTAATTACCATACACAGCAACCCAGAAACGGCCGACACCGCACATAAAATCCCCGCTACAGGAACCGTTATAATGGTGGATATAGTTGCAGCTGTCCCCGCCCCACACAACACAGAAACACTTGCCAGAACCGTACTAGATGCTTCAGCTATGTTCACCGCGCGCTTATATTTGTTAGCGTGTCTTTTTCTATTTGCACATTCTCTAACTAAAATATCCTGCATAGCGACGATATTATTCAACCTAAAATCTGAACTTCTTTCGTTAATTGTACACAGTGTTGGTGGAGTGGTATTGAGAGTTGGATACAGTGTTGGTGGAGTGGTATTGACAATTGGAAGCGGTGATTCGTTCATATTTAAATTTTACAAATTTAGTTCAATATATTAGTATTTTACAAATTAAGTTCAATTAACAATGAGACAATAGTGGAAGAACTCCCTGGGTCACCGATTTTCGTAACAAAGTTAATAACATTACCTTGGGAAAGTCTAATTCGATCATCACCGGCGAACGAAACCACCGTCGAAATATCTCCAGAGATTTTAGTGACTCCAACCCCCCGTTCTTCCCCATCTACTACAATATTTATCGCGACCGCGCCCACAGGTTTACCACTACCATTAACCAAGCAGACCGCCATTTGGATAACTTCACCTGCAGCTGTCATAGTGTATCCCCCATATTTATTACTCGCTTTGGCACCGAACGAATATTCATAGTGCCCCACAACCAATGGGCCCCGCTTCTCAGCCCAAACTGTTATGACACGTTTTGGCGTTTTCATTGTTTGCACTATTCCGGCAAGCGCATTGTTTGCGTTATATGCCTCAGTACGAATCTTATAAGAGGCCTCCTCAAGAGCTTTGGTCGCGGCTATACGATCATGTTTCAGTTTATCGGTTATCTTTCCGTCTAGTTCGGTAAGTGCCGCTTCTCTGCTGAGAGAGTCCTCTAAGCGCAACGCATCATAAGCCTCCGTAATGGTCGCCTGGTGGCCTTCTAGGACTTTCTCAACACCCGACCGGGCCTCTTTTTGAAATTCGGTTATTTTCCAGTCTAGTTCAGCAACCGCCGCTTCTCTGATGAGAGAGTCCTCTGAGCGCAACACCTCATAAGCCTTCGCAAGGGCTGCCTTGTGGTCTTCTCGGGCTTTCTCAACACCCGACCGGGCCTCTTTTCGAAATTTGGTTATTTTCCCATCTAGTTCGGTAAGTGTCGCTTCTCTGTTGATAGAGTCCTCTAAGAGCAACACCCTATAAGCCTCCGTAATATCCGCCTGGTGGTCTTCTCCGGCTTTCTCAATACCCGTTCGGACTCCATCAAGATCCAACCGGGTCTCTTTTTGAAATTCGGTTATTTTTTCGTATAGGTCAGTAAGTGCCGCTTCTCTGTTGAGAGAGTCCTCTGAGCGTAACGCCCCATAAGCCTCCGCAATGGCCTCCTTGTGGTCTTCTCGGACCCCCTCAACCCCCGACCTGGTCTCTTTCAGAAATTCGGCTATTTTCCCGTCTAGTTCAGTAAGTGTCGCTTCTTTGCTGTGAGAGTTCTCTAAGCGCAACGCATCATAAGCCTCCGCAATGGCCTCCGCAAGGTTCGACTGGTGGTCTTCTCGGACTTTATCAATACCCGACCTGGTCTCTTTTCGAAATTTGGTTATTTTTTTTATCTAGTTCAGTAAGTGCCGCTTCTCTGATGAGAGAGTCCTCTGAGCGCAACACCTCATAAGCCTTCATAAGGTCCGCCTGATGGTCTTCTCGGGCTTTCTCAATACCCGACGTGGCCTCTTTTCGAAAATCGATTATTTTCCCGTC
The DNA here is from genome assembly GCA_029237695.1 of Conchocele bisecta. Lineage (NCBI taxonomy): Eukaryota > Metazoa > Mollusca > Bivalvia > Lucinida > Thyasiridae > Conchocele > Conchocele bisecta. The sequence goes on from CM055271.1 coordinate 105,174,250, forward strand.
TAATTCAGTAAGTGTAGCTTCTTTGGTGAGAGAGTCTTCTAAGCGCAACGCATCATAAACCTCCGTAATGTCAGCCTGGCGATCTTCTCGGGCTTTATCAATCCCCAACCGGGCCTCTTTTCTAAATTTGGTTATTTTTTTACCTAGTTCGTTTAGTTCCGTATGCGTTTCTTCACAACTTTGTGTATTCACAGCCAGGGCATATTCTCTCAGTTGTGATAGTAGACTCAATGGGTGAATCTCGTCCGTGGCCACCGATATAGTTCTATTGATCAAGGCCTTTGTTTTTTGGGTAGTTAAAAAGTAGCCCTCTGTCGGGATGAATCCCCCTTCTGTCGGTTCCAAATTCTTTGAATTTGTCACCCAATCGGAAGAACTACCTGGTCCGTATATACTCATAATGTTGATAATATATATTACGAACATGCGTTTAATTCTAAATAATTTTCTTAACTTTTTCAATTAATTTGAAATTTCTAGGACGACCGAAATCGGGTAATCGTTCTTCAACTCTCTCCCTTTATCATCAAGAATAGAAATCTTCAACTCGTGGATGTGTCCCGATTCCAAAACTTTCATCTCGGGTGTGGGAAGTCTAAGGTCACAGTCTCGCCATAGAAACAGTCGCTGGCGGGCACAGTTTTCAGTAATGTGCTGGGGGATCCGTCTACCGTGTTGTACGATGTGTTCACCCGATCAAGGTGCACCCCGAGAGTTTTCGTGAAGGCGAAGTTTACTGGGGTATCGCCGCGGTGATAACCCTCGGTGAAGACAAAGGTCCCCGGGACCAGTCGCCCTTCATCCTCGTTGTAATGGGGTTCATATTTAAATCCTAACATTGAGGCCAACCCCGGAGTGATCTCTAATTTTTTATCAACGTCCAATGTCGCAATCCCCGTGGCTTTTGAGATTTCGAGAGTGACACTACTAGGTATATTCCTTGCGATTAAAGCTTGGACATTTCTGAAACCCCAAAGGCCAGGACAGCTGATTCCCCAAAAGCTACGGGCATGATAGCCTCTACCCGTTCTATTCCTTTGATATCCTTGTACATTTCAATGTTTTTCCACCCAACCGTGAAGGTGATTGATCTAAGGCCTACCAGGCGTTTTCCGCAGCAGTTGTCTATTAATTTTTGAAGTTCACAACTCTCTTTTTGAACATTAGTGATAGTAGAAAACATAATAATATCTTTCAATGGATACCAAAGCATTTAGCTTTAACTCTAATGTAAAGTACGCGGTCGGAGGTAAATACACACAAAAAGACGTTGTTAACCGCCTTGTACACCCAACCGTAACGGTTAGACCGGACAGCGGCTTTGCCACCAACTTCCCTAACATCTTTGAACAATATAGGCTGCCCAAGATTACTACGATGGAGGTGGTAAACGGGTGGAAAACAACACCGATGCAGTTTTGGCAGAACCAAATAAATTTCGCTGTATGGTGCGCAACAGCAGGGTGTGGAGTTTCATATAAAGACCGTCTGACATCCAAGAATGTCATGCTCCGAAGTGTCTACAACTTTCACGTGTATTATACTATTAGGAGGATTCTCAAAGAACTAGGTATTTCACTACCTCAAGACGACGCCTGGGATCCAATTTCCAACGCATACGACCGTATGGCGTTTGAAAAACTGTGTAACGAATTTAACGTTTCAAAAGACGCGGGCTGGAGACAGAAAGCATTTCCTACCAGCACCGGCCTCGGGGACGTTCTCATTCGGGGCCAATCCGGGAATTGGACGCAGACTGATTTTAGACACGATCACTCCGGTGACCACATCGTCAGTCGGAACGCCGGGAATTTTGACCCCGCGACGATGACATTCGGGCCGGAAGTGTCTGGAGGTCGGCACTGTGGCGTGTTTTCTTGTAAAATGTTACCTCCGAAACGGGCTCACGTCGATTACATACAGCAGGCTGCTGAGGTTCAGAACGCGTGGGGTACATTTATGTTAGATACGGGTCTAGGGTTCACGCAGGCCGGGGTTACTCGCGTCAACGACTCCATTCGCACGTACGTCTGGGCCATCCTCGGCGCACAGAAGCAAACTCGCAGTTCTATACTGGGCACGGGAACAGCGTTTGATGCATAAAAACAATTCTTGGCACTTGTAGAGGACGCCATCTCAGCTAGGGTGGACCTGGAGAAGGCGATCCAGAATTATCAAGACGTTTTGCAGAATGCCAGCACCCCAGTAGACTATGTATTTGGAATAGGTCTTTATATGGCACCGAGCAATATGATACTACGAGACGACCCGGTTGACGGTTACAATAATCAGATCGTAATCGCCACCGCCAATCAAAAAATCGGCCACAACGGTAACGTGAACACGGATATCATCAAGCGCACCCCGTAAATTGGATACACAATCGAACCCAGTACCCCCAATTCGTAAATTGGATGCACCATCGAGTTCCATCAACATACCAATCGCGATTGGAGAAACACCAATCAATCGCAAATTGGGTGAAATTGGAAGCACAACACACGAGGAGGAGAAATTAGGGCTCGTCGTTGCCCTCGTGGCGATAGGATTATTTACGCTTTGGTTGTAGGAACTCTCTGGCGAAGAATAGTAGGAGACCGGCGATTGCCACGATTAAAGCCCAGGTATTTTTGGCTAGCCATCCGGCCGTTTTTGATAATATAGATAGCAAGTAAGAAACGATACTTCCGATCAGTCCCGGTAGTGCGGCAGCCGCCTTTTCGGCTAATTTAGCCAGGAGACTGGCGAGGGCTTTTAGTTGTTTTTTTACCCACTCCTTGGCTCCACCGGATGGCGCGGGTGCTGGCGCGGGTGCTGGTGGTGGCGCGGGTGGTGGCGCCGCACCACCAGTGAAAGCTAGAACTATGGTTGATATAGTCATGCCGACAGCTGCGAGGATGCTTGCTATCGTGACGCCCTGCTCTCTGAACAGAGTGCGAAGACGCTCACCGAGTGTCGTGTCCTCGTGCAGAACCCTCGATATTGTTTCGCGGATCCGACTTATTTGTGTGCGGAGAGCCTCACGGTTAGCCGAGGCGGCCTCCAAGCGAGCTTCTCTTTCGTCCCGCAAAGACCGCAGTCATTCGGCGATCCGCTCGATAGATTCTCTATCGTCACCGGCTTCCTCCTGTTTTCTTTCTTCTAGCGCGATATGTTCATCCAGCGCCGTGAGTTTGGAGAGGTTAAGGACCAGTTCGCCCCGGACCGTTTGTAGAGCCTTATCGAGTCCACGGACGCTCGCGATGAGGTAACGGTGGGTCATCGTTGAGTATTTCCCCCAATTGCGATTGGACGCTGAACGTGGTCTCCATCGTGTTAATAACGTCGGTGGCTATTTGAGGGACCTCGCTGAGCTCGACCGTTTCTATCGCGGTGGCCGTCTTCGCCATTGTTTTATCGGTGTCCTGTAGGGCCTCTACAGCGCGGGTCGGCATAATTGTTTTACCACGCGTCCAATCTGGAAATCCTAGTTCGTTTCTTATGATTTCACCACCGCCCCCGTTTCCTGCAATGGTGTTTAGCGATAGGGGTTTTCCGGTCTTCATGTTGACGATCGGGTTATCTGATGCTTTTAGTCGCAATCTACCGTTCAGATCCAATTCGAATTTGGAGTAGTCGCGACCGACAGACGGGACCAGACCTTTTTCTATCAAACTGTTGTAGTAGTCGTTTACAGCTCCCTCAAGTAATTCCTGACTTTGACCAACGCTTCTGGTAGCGCCACCCAATTGTTATTGGATTGTAACTGGAGTCTCTATGATGGGTGTCTCGAGGGAATCCTCGAAATTATCATCATCACCATCGAGGTAATCGTCTCTGCCGATTTCATCCATTTCAACATCGTAATCAGCCATATTTATAATTTTTTCTTAAAATTAATTATGTATTAAAGACAAAACCATACGGGTTTAATAGTTTCAATAAAATTAATTATGTCTTCGAGTCAATACGGTCGCAAACTCAATCCATACCGCAGACTGCGTGAGCTCCTCGGGGCAAAATACGTGAGACAGAGTGTCGCTATTACGAACAACCCATCGACGATCGACCAGAACCAGCAGCTCTTAGTCCGCTTCCCCAACCTAGGAACTCACGACGTCATTGTGCCGGGTACTGTTCGCCTCGCTTTCACTATTTCGCTAACGTCCACGGACGCGGACCGAACCGTCGTTCAGAACCTGGGTCGCGCCATCGTGAAGAAGACCATGATAAAGATTTCTGGTAATGACGTCTACCATTGCTATCAGGACCTGTGGAAGACGGCACAAGAGCGCGAAAACGCTGTCTATCAGGGTATTGACACCAGCAAAAATAAGAACGTAACCAAACTTAGAATCGGGGCTGCTAACAAGGCAGATAACAACGCTAGTGACAACGCGGTCGCGGGCGCTTACGGCAACATTCTTCATGCTTCTACATCCCGCTCGACTTTGAGTTGCTGGAGAGCCACATGCCCTACTATCAGAGTGCTTTGGCTGACCGCCTCGAATACGAACTAACGTTCAACGACTACGGCCGAGTTCTCATAGCCACCGACATGTTATCGACGTATACGATCGATAATGTTTCGCTGGAGTACGACATGGTCACGATGCCCGAACTCGCGCGATTGATCAGAACCCAGTACGCCGGGCGCGTTGCCATACTTTACGACCGAGTTCTTCGCCATCGCAAGATGACGAAAGACAAAGGCGACACATTGTGGAATATTAATGTCAACGTACCCACCCGCTCGATGAAAGGTATACTGATTTTGTTCGAGGATGCTCGGTTCGCGTTCGGTGCTAGAAAAACCGACAAATTCTATAACCCCAAAATCACGAAGGTAGAGGTGACGATCGAGGGAGTCCCCAATCAACTCTACAGCGCGGGTCTTCGCGCGCACCAGCAGTGGGATGAAGTAAGAAAGCAGTTTGCTGCCGGCTCTAAGCGCTCTCCTGAGGTTGCAGCAGTTGCCAAAGACCTGCAGCTCTCGGCCGTCTCCCTCGCGGAGTTCCTGAATACCAAATACGCGTTATGGCTAGACATGCGAGCCAGCGACGATGACCAAATACACGGTAGCGGACGCCAAGTTGAGAACGCTAGTGAGGGTGTGACGATCCAGATAACCAAAGAGTGGCGGACGGAGCCGGGCCATTGAACGTGTACTTATATATAATTACAGACGCACAACTCAACATCGAAGATGGTCGATACGTATCAGCGATCTACTGATTTAATAAAAAAATCATCTAACGATTTATTAATACATAATTTTGATAATTCTAAAGAATTAATTAAGAAATCTAGCAATCAATACCAATTCACGATTGGAGATGCTCACTCTGCCATAATATGTGGGCAGACAGGATGTGGAAAAACGGTTTTCATCCTCGACTTGCTCGAGGAGTCCTACCGCGATGCCTTTCGTCACATTGTGATCCTGTGTCCCACTGTGCGGCACAACGATACTTATCAGCGGCGCCCGTGGATATGGACCGACCCTGAGGTATACGTTATTGACCCGGGTGATAGGCTTCACGATTGGTTGCGTGGTTTATACCAAAGATTCCAGGGTGAGCCCACCCTATATGTGATTGACGATTGCTCGGCCAAGGCGGCGATGACCAAAAAGAAGGACATGCTCTCCGAGCTCGCATTTTCTGGCCGGCATGCGAGGCAAAGCGTATGGATCTCCACTCAAAAATACAACGCCGTCCTCAAGGATCTGCGCGAGCAAACGAAATGGGTCGCCCTCTTTCACTGCAAGGACCGAGACTCATTCGATGACTGTCTTCGAGAGAATGACGTTATCCCAACGCGCGAGGAGCGCCTGGAGGTTCGACAGATGCTTTCCGAAACTAAGCACGCCAAGCTTCTGCTAAAGACTGATCAACCAACTGCTTATAAAGTTATCAATTAATTAATAATTTTGAAAAAATTAGGAAAATTACAAAGTAATAAGCTATTGTAATGCTTAACAATGCTTAGCAATTGCTGAACAATGCTGAACAAATACTGAACAAATGCTGAACAATGGTGAACAATGTTAACAATTTGGTGCTCCGCTGCGAGCTTTGTTGCGAGCATAATGGTGATCATAAGTATCGGGTGGTGCGCTTGGCAATATGTTAAAGTGATGAGACTTGTTAGAATAGTTAAATTACTAATTTTGAAAAAATTAAGAAAAATGAACTGCGACGAACTTCTCGATCAGCTAATAGAAGAAACCTCAACTCCGACTGCCAACAATAATGATCCGACAGAGCAATCGGAATCGGGGGTTGGTATTGGGTTGAGTGCAACGACTCCGAATGAAAATGAAAATGCGGCGCGACGAGAGCGGCTAGCTGCGCTGGTTGCTGGGGGACAATCGGAGCATTATCTCGGTAGGCGTCTCTCAGTTTTTCAGGTGGATAAGATGTCAGATGCGGAGATCGATAAAATGTATGCGCGATACGAATCCAAATTGGGAGCGGAGATGACAAAAACTCTCGGATCGGCGGCTATTCATTTGTACGCAACCGCCGTTAGTATACTTCTCCCTATACCAAACACCGCCGGGTTGATTGATGATCTAGAGACTGACCCTTTTATAGGTCACACTCGTAGAACAGCCTGCTGCTCAATTTATCACAAGTTTGGAATGTACTTAGCTCCGCTGACAACCGCGTTGACCACGGGTAAACACTGTCAATTTGGACATATATGCCCACGAACTATAAGCTCTAATATTAATACAAAATATAATTTTGAAAATGATGACACAAGACACACCCACGAGAGTGACGGAGTTGAACCAGATTGCTCCAACACAATCGAACCAGAGTGTTACTCCGCCACTGGATGACATACCGCATATAATCCCAAAAGACAGGCAGCTGGGCGGGCGGTGGCTGCCACCCGAAAAGTTAAACAAGATAAAATACTCGCCGAGCTTCGAGAGGCTAAACAGTCGTTTGCAATCGGGGACGGAGACACAGCAAACATCTGAAGACAGAGCAATCGGGTTCAACTTCAATCCCGATTGGGTTGAGTGCAACAACACCCCAAATTCACGAATTAGAAGCACACCCAAATTCTTTGAATTTGTCACCCAATACCAACTCCCGTTGGAGTTGGACTGAACCCCAATTCACGAATTGGAGTTGGTTTGTTGGTGGTAGTCTGGCAGTTGTTGGTGCCCTGTGCGTGTGGAAATACCCGAAAAAACAACCAGCCGGTGTTCAGAAGAAAGTTACGAAACACCAATCATCAACAATGTTGAATTTGGATGCGCCCAATTTAAACATTGATCGCGACCCCTTTTATATGCAATAATTATAACAATGGCTGAACAAGATGGTAAAATGTTAGTGAATGCGCTTTATCACGCCGTGGTGATATCGGGTTTCAGTATCGGGTATGCTCGACTATCAAAGATGGCCCTAGGAGGAACCGCTCCCAAATTGGACTTTACTGTGAGAGACGTAGGGCTCGCGACCTTAGATGTAGCGGCCGCAGTTTGGACCCGAGATTATCTAGTTAAAGCTGGAATTCTACCAGTGAATATATGGAAATAAATGGCTTCAATCGCAGTAATAATAGGTGGTGCGCTTGTAAACGCATTGGCGTTCAGCGGTAGCAACTTTATATTCTCTAAAATGAAAAGCTCGAACGTGGATGAGGAGCGTAAGCGTCATGATTTAGCTGTAGAACAACTCAATAGCGCAAAGGAAGCGTGGTCGAAAAAACGAACCGCCCATCTGGACTGGGTCAACGAAGAGCTTCGCCGCGAAAATCACGCCGCGCAAACATTTCAGAACGTTGAAGAAGCCAACCGCGAGTACGCGCTGGCATATCCGCACAAAAGTCCTCGATCCAATGGATCCCGAGCCCCAACTTTCAGATTTCTATGTACCGTCCAAGAGGCCCAAAAGGACCGCGAGATCGTGTTCATCGTCGTGGGGAATGGGTGTGGTTGGGCTCGTCGGCTACTATATAAAAATAAAATAATTAATTAATTAAAAAAAAAACAAAAAAAACCATTTTTTTTTATAAAAATATATATATAGAACGATGTTAGTTGACGAACTTTATGACGCTATGATCGATGTAGGCTACACTGCCCAAAAACATCGTTTACCTGGTGCAAAGAGTATGATTCGTTCTGGCCCGAGATTCTCTCGAGACGTGGCGCGAGGACGAAAAAGCGGCCACCCTTTTCGCAAAGCGGATGTTAGATTCCTCCATCAACAATGTTGAATTAGATTCCCCTCTCCTGTTCCAACCCAAACGCGATTGGGGCTGCAGCGAAACTTCCAACAAAGGTTTATTATTAACGACGCAGTTACCGGACGAACTGGCGAGGGCATGTTGGAGATTGTCCGATATATTAGAATACTTCGCATACGATGAACACGCGCAAACTTGATACCAAACCCTCGGTTCGCTTAGCGCGCAAGATGTCGAATACATACTATAGCCCACGCGGCTACTGGAAGGTACTCGCGGCCATCAAGAACCTCGCGGTGGCGACAAAGGTTTCAGAAAACGCTGTCAAGGAATGGCTCAAGAAGCAGGCCATCTGGCAGATCTATTTACCCGCGCCTCACAATATTCCGCGCACGAAATTCGACGTGCCGGTGCCGAACCAAGTTCACCAAGCGGATCTCCTGTTTCTACCTCACGATCGCGTCGGTCGCAAGACGTACAAGTACGCACTGACAATCGTTGACGTAGCGAGTCGTTATAAGGGGGCTGAGCCGTTGGCCACTAAAGAGTCTAAGGAAGTGGCCGAGGCTCTTTCCCGAATATATAAGAGGAGTCCTCTCAAATGGCCGAATCTTCTCTAGGTCGATCCCGGCCGCGAGTTCATGGGCGCGGTCTCTCATCTATTGTCTAAGCATAAAGTTTCTATCAGACGCGGCCGCGTCAACATCCACCGGGAATAGGGGATCGTGGAACGCTTCAATCGAACCCTGGCTGAGAGACTGTTCGGACACCAATACGCTAAAGAACTTGTAGACCCTCATTCGCGATCGACCGAGTGGGTGGCCAGACTGCCCGCCGTGGTCTCCGCACTGAACGGAGAGGTGACCAGATTGATAGGTAAGAAGCCTGTAGATGCTATCAAGTTTAAAAGGGTGACGAGCAAGCCCTCTGCCGTCTCGCGCGGGCGACCCGTTGGTTTAGAGGAGCAGCGGCTTCCATCAGATATTGACGTCCGGTACCTCTATCAACCGGGAGAGCTCGAAGGTGGCAGCCGCCGCGCGACTGATCCCGTGTGGTCTCTCAATGTATATCATCTAGATCGAATCTCGAATTACCAAACCTGATCTTAGACCCTGTGCTCTATTATTTGGATGATGGGCCATCTCGAGGGTTTGTTCGCGAAGAACTTCTTATGGTGCCTTCTGACACCCAGCTACCCCCGGATCGTCAGATTCTTTAGAGATGTTCTGTATGTATTCCGTCTGGTAACACGCGTCTTTTATCGTAGTATGCCGAGAGTCCTAATTTTTGTTGACAGTACGTTTTCATAACGCCGTCTTTCATTTTAAATCCTCAATTTTGTGCTACATCTATAATGTGTTTTCCATCTTCTGTAGTTTCACTTAGTACTCGTTTATATCTGTCCCAATTTAAATTGTTAGTTCTCTTGGACATTCCTTTCGCAGAGTTTTTATTAATTTTAATTTGTTCCAAATTATCTTTAGTGAAATTAATTTTTTCTACAAAATAACACTTACTAGATAACGCTATCGCCCTATCTCCGCTAAATTCCATTTTGAAAAGTCCGGGCTCTCTTTCGCTCCATTTATCCCAAGCCAACCATTTCTTTTTTTCTTTTTCAAACCAGTCTAGTAAGTTAGGTCTAATCAATTCCTCTATCGTTTTTCCACTAACTCCTATATACATACTATCTGTATCCATCTGTATTAATTCAAAGTCTTCTCTTTTTACGTATTTGTCTAGAAATTCGTAGTAAAATTCCAACATTCTCAATTTAGCTAGTTGATAAACCGCTATTCCACAGTGGAAGGGGCTCTTTACTGCACACCGGGGTTTTCGGGAAGATATTTCGTACGCATCTCCTATCTCTTCCAAATCATCAAAGAATGCAGATCTTAACGCTTTGTCAACACAGGTTTCGTCTTGTGTATATGTCGTATTTAAATGTCTCTCTTTTGCCTCTATCATTTTTCCACAACATGAATTGCCTAATAATTTCATTATATCCGCTACTGGTTTCTTATTTGGTTCTACATCGCCTGTTCGTCTTGCAGCTGTAACTTCTTTTGCGAACCATTCGAAGGGTTTACCACTAATATAATCTATAACACGATGAACCGTTATTTCTAGGCCGTGTTTTAAATACCATTTCAACAGTGGCGCGTACAGCAATACTTTGGTGGCCGACATAGATCCCACCAATTTTCTTCCATTTCCTCTAGTTCTTCCAGTATCTTCCAAATATTTTATCATGTGTGTGGGAACTTCATCAACCTCTACTTCTCTGTTTATAAATATTGGGGACATTCAGAAAACATATCTTTTAAGTTGTGTTGGAACTTCTATATCCACCTCCGCAAACCCAAACCAGTCTCCAGATAAAACTCTTTTACAAAACTTTTTAATAAATTTAGGGTTATGTGGGGTATTCTATATGGTGTATAGTTTCTCTCCCACACGGCATCTCTTTATTTAACGTAGATAAATATAACGCGTTTGCATCGTAACCCCAAAACAGCCTTGCAAGGTTTGTTTAATTTCATTTGAGGAATTAGATCTAATATTTGAAACACCAGCTTCTGCATATCGTGTAAATACTATTGATTGACCGCCAACTAGAGCGTCCTTCATCATTTCGTATGTTTCTTCTGTTGGTGCATATAGAGCTACCTCCGGTATAGATTTTTGTTCTTTAATGGTTCCTCTCAATAAATATTGTATAGCTACTCCAGGTAGTGTTACCGCATCTTTGAAAATATCCACACCTCTGTGTTTATAAAAATTCACACACATTTTTTCCACCGCTTCTAGGAACGGTGCTACATCTAAATCGTTATAATATTTCAACCAATCTCTGAAAGTTTTCATATTATTTTCTTCGAAAATTCTACGACATTTACTTAATTCTGTTTCATCTATTAACATTTTCCCAGATAGTTTGGAATACCAATTCTCTATATCCGGTAGTCCTGGGTAATCCAGTTTGTCTGGAGAATCGAACCACTCGTAAGGAAAGAAAGATTTCTGTCCTTTGTATTCGTAGGCTTTTATCCAACTATCATAACTTACACCAGGTCCTAGATAAAGTATTACATCAAGAAATCTAAACTCTGGAGTAAATAGAAATATTGTTGCGTTTGCACGTTTTCCGACCATTACTTTCTTTGTTGTTGATGCCAGTTCGCCTACTAGGTATTTCTTTATTAAGTTTATATCGTACTTACTGCTGTTAAAACCTATAACCGGTACTTGCTCTATCCACTGTTCGATCTTGGCGATTTGGTTTTTACGTAAATGTTCTGTATTAAACCCATATCTTGACCACACTTCTTCTCTTATAGCTTTCCCCTGACTTTCAAATCTTCTACGAATTTTTCTATAAGTTTTGCGGGATCTTTATCACAAATATGAGTTACTGTTCCTGAGAAATTATCTCCTATACTAACGCTTACCGGAACGTGCTCGGCTTCGTACTCTAGATTATTACCGAGAGTTTCAAATTCTGGGTTGAGATATGCCTCAAAATCGTATACTATCTGATATGGATAAAGAGTAGTGTCGCAACCGATCTTTATGTCTTTACCCGTTCTTTGAAATTCGCATTCCCACATAACTACTAGGTTGAATTCTTTGCTTCTTCTAATAAATGTATCTCTTCTCATAGTGGATGCGCGTTCTTCTTTTTCTATGCTTTGCATGAATCTCACACCGTGCCAGTAACAGCCGTGATATTGATATACGGTATTGGTTTCCGTACAGTATCCATCTACTGGAGCTCCTAAAATCCACCTTTCACCCCCGTGTCCACACTGTTCGTGGTGAATGTGAATTCCCTCGCGCTTTTCCACAGAGTACATCCAATCGATCGCCCCATAACTGTTAGAACTTTTTGGGTAGAACGCTTTCTCGAACGACGAACGCGGGCGCTCTAAATAATTACCATCACATATTACTTTTGTCTCACCTTTCATACATTTTGGCCCGTGTCTCTTCATATTACTCGCTTTCGTGAATTTCTGCTTGCAATTATCGCAGGCGTAAATTTTAGATAGGTTTTTAAGGTTTTTTATCAGAAATGCGTGATTATTAAACAGTCCTATTGTCATTGGTTTATTACCTATTGCCTTATAGTGCGCTGGTACCTTTTTCAACCACCATACATTACATTCGGTGGGTTGATATACTTCTATACCGATTTTAAAAAACTCTTCAACCTTTTTCAGATCTGAAAAAGGAATTGGTGAAACCACATTACTACCAAAATATTGCTTACTAAGTTCTTTCGCCGTTTTCTGTACATCTGTCGGGTCTTTTATCTGTCATATGCATAGCTAGACACCTGAACAGACAAAGGTCGTCATTATACTTATCTAAAGAATACATACCTTTTTTATTCTTCAGCCATTCTGGAAGTTCTCCTCCTGCTGCTTCTTTGGATTGTTAGTCCCAAATCTATTCCCCTACTACCCTGTATTAGCTTTACGAAAACCTCTACCCATCTTACAAACTTCCACTTTGTATTCGGTCTGTCTATTTTTTCGGACATTATTCGTGTTTGCTCCTTATCTGACAGCCATTTTTTAACTGTTTCCATTGATGATAGTGGTTCGCTACCACCGAGATTTTTGTGCATTATTATAGTTATAGGTTTTCCATTTTTAGTTTCCTCCATATGTTCTAGCTTGTAAGAATATGAATATCTCAAATAAAAATTGGTTGTTAGATACGGAGCGAGTTTATCGGACATGCGTTCAGACTCGTTAATGTTTTTACGAAAGGATAATGTAACTACCCGTCTTCCATTTTCTACCTTTTCCAATGTTTCATCGTGAGCCCCCAATATTTCTTCACCTTTTTCCACTATCGCGCGAAGGAGAGAAGATTTTACCCAAGCTCTCTTTTTTGGTGCTATAACGCTAGCCCTTAGCTCCGCAATACTTTCTTTTTGAATTATGTTACCAACTTCCTCCGCTAGTGAGAGGTCTTTAAATGCCCCTCTTGTATAGGCGCGGGTAAACCGCTTCATAAACGCCTCATTCTTTGTGGCATTTATCAGCTTTGTCAACCCCCTAACTCTCAACCGTGTACTATAAGTAATCCCTAGAGATTCGGCTTCTCTTCTCAAACTTTCTATTTCTGGCGTTATCATATTTTCTGTAATATACTTTTGTATAACCTATGAAATTTATCTGTTCAATTGGTCTTGAAAACATTATGTTTTTTTCACGACCAATTGAATATAAACACATACATATACATATATAAATGGAGTGTGAGACTTGTTGTAAGACGTTTACGCGTAAATACTATCTACGAAGGCATCTAGCGAGACGTAGAAAAATTCCTTGTGTCCCCCGCAATTTCAATGCCCCAGATGCCCTTGTAAATTCGTTAGTGCCCAAACTCTTTGTAGACATAAGCAACTACGCTTCAGGTGGCTACAGGTGAACGTGGTAGACTAGAGCTGGTAGAATTAGTTGCTGATCTGCGAAATAAAATTCGCTATATTGGAGGAGCAAAAATGGGGTGGTTGGAATATAAACTATCACTCGTGGGCACATCCAATCGTGAATTGGTATTGCATTAATTTTTTTCTCAAAAATTCATAAATTTCCTCGTGGGGGTATTATAGGGGGTTGCAAATTTATGAATTTGCTGTCGGGAGACAATTTCCTCGTTAACCAATTTTTGGTTTTTCGGGGGTGGTGGGGGTATTATAGAGGGTTGTAAATGATATCACAGTAGGTGGTATCATTTTGACTCCCTTACTACTACTAAACTGGTTGGCAACGCCAAGCTCTGGACTACTACTACGACTTCTTGGACAAGTACGTGGATCGCGGAGCTTTCGAACTTATACAGATGGACACTGACAGCATGTACTTCGCGGTGTCGAAGAAGACACTGGCGAAGGTGGTGAGAAAGAAGATGAAGAGAAAGTTCAATAATGAGAAGGCCGAGTGGTTGGCTTGGAGCAACAGAACTCCGGGGCTGTTCAAGCTGGAATTCGAGGGAGATAGAGCCATCGCGCTGTGCAGCAAGTGTTACAACGTGAGCGGTGACGAAAAAAATAAGCACTCGGCCAATGGGATGTCGAGGAGATCTAATGATCTGACTTGGGGGAGGTACAAGAGCGCGCTCTAAGGGGGTAGGGACATGGTGGAGAACAGGTGATTCCGAATGGTTAACGGTGTGATGAAGACGTACAATCAGGAGAAGTTGGGGCTGTCGGCGTACTACGACAAGAGGAGAGTGATGGAAGACGGGGTACACACCGAGCCTATATATAGGTAAAATAAAAAGGACTCTAAAAATGGGGAGAATACTAAAGACTCTGACGAGAGCCTGGCCGACTATGACGACGGACGATCTGGGGGTAGCTGGGTGTCAGAAGGCACCGCAAGAAGTTCTTCGCGAACAAACCCACGCGATGGACCATCATCCGAAAATTAGAGCACGGGCTCATCGGGTTTGGTAATAGATCGATCCAGATGATATACATTGAGAGACCACACGGGACCAGTCGAGCAGCGGCGGCCACCCTCGAGCTCTCCAGGTTGATAGAGGTACCGGATGTCAGCATCCGATGGAAGCCGTTTATCCGCTAAACCAACGGGTCGTCCGCGCGAGACGGCGGATGGTTTGTGTGCCACTATTTTAGACTTCATGGCATCTACAGGCTTCTTATCGATCAATCTGGTCACCTCGCCGTTCAGTGCAGAGACCACGGCGGGCAGCCTGGTCACCCACTCGGTCAATCGAGTATGAAGGTCTACAAGCTCTTTCGCATATTGGTGCCCGAACAGCCTCTCAGCCAGGGTTCGATTGAACCGCTCCACGATCCCCTGGTCCCGGTGGATGTCGACGCGGCCGCGTCTGACAGAAACGTCGTTTTTAGTCAATAGATGAGAGACCGCGCCCATGAACTCGCGGCCGGGATCGACCTGGAGAAGATTCGGCCATTTGAGAGGACTCCTCTTATATATTCGGGAAAGAGCCTCGGCCACCTCCATAGACTCTTTAGTGGCCAACGGCTCAGCCCCCTTATACCGACTCGCTACGTCAACGATTGTCACTGCGTACTTGTACGTCTTGCGACCGACGCGATCGTGAGGGAGAAACAGGAGCTCAGCTTGGTGGACTTCGTTCGGCACCGGCACGTCGAATTTCGGCCGCGGAATATTTTGAGGCGCGGGCAAATAGATCTGACAGAGGGCCTGCTTCTTGAGCCATTCCTTGGCGGCGTTTTCGGAAACCTTGGTCGCCGCCGCGAGGTTCTTGATGGCCGCGAGTCCCTTCCAGTAGCCGCGGGGGCTGTAGTATGTGTTCGCCAGCTTGCGCGTTAGGCGAACCGATAGTTTGGTATTAAGTTTGCGCGTGTCCATCGTATGCGAGGTATTCTAGTAGGTCGAATAGTCTCGAACATGCCCTCGCCAGATCGTCCGTTAACTACGTCGTCGATACTAAACCGTTGTTGGAATTTTCGCTGCAGCTGCCGGTTAAGTTTTGAAGGAACTCAGGGGAATCTAACATCCGCTTTGCGAAAAGGGTGGCCGTTTTTTCGTCCTCGCGCCACGTCTCTAGAGAGTCTTGGGCCAGACTGATCAGACCCTTTGCGCCAGTTAAACGGTGTTTAAGGGCCGTGTACCCTAATGGATCAGAGCAAAATAAAGCTCGTCAACTAACATCGTTCTATATATATTTTTTGTTTTTGTATTTCAATTTTTTATTCTCTGTGTTACATATAATACATACATGTGCATACACAATTTTACAATTTATGTGTACAAAATGATTGAACAATTGATAGAGGTAAAAACATTTTCTTTGTCTTAGTATATGTGACATGTAACAACGAGTTTTTATATGAAAATGTGTATGGGTGTTGTGGGTATACATGGTTGCGGGGGTTTGGGTCTTGGTTAATGCAACAACAAAAAAGAGAGAACGTTTTTGGCATTACTAGTATATATATACCTATGTGTGGGTACTTTGGTATACATTTTGTTAGTTGAAGTGAAAGTCATTCCATTTTGTATTAAATTGCAACAGTTTATCTTTCATTGTCGCAATTGTCTCTTCAATTAAGATTGTTTTCTGTAGATAAATATTGAATGAGTTTAGTGTTGGCAGTGTTGAGCAACATTTACATTTGAATATAAAATATTTTGCTAGAAGGATAATGAAATTAATTAGAACCGACCTTTGTTTAGATACTACGTTAATATTACAAAATGATATGTGTTCGTAATTTAGATTCGATTTCAATAATTCATCTATCTCCGACCAAAATGTTTTGATTTAGTTTGACATTCCCAAAACATATGTTTATTTGAATCTACGTTCATATTACAAAATTCACACAAGTTTTATGGTTTCAAGTTACATACAAATAGGAAGGAGTTATTTCGTATTATTCTCATTAGGTATTTGTACTGGAATGCTCTTAGTTTTGTGCTTATAGTATTGTGAGGTGAGATAAATATTTTCTTCCATTTAATATTTTGAATATTTAATTCATTTTCCCATTTGACAGTGTGTTTTAATATAGTTAATCGCATTGTATCGATTTGTAAGTCATATAACATCTTATTGGCCATTTTATTTTTTAAAAGTTTCGAAATTAGATATTCAGGTGTGCCAGTGTCAATATTTTCTGTTTTAAGTGTTTCTTTCCATGCATCTTTAATATTACCTATTAATGTATAATACTTTAGGAAATCTCCATTGCTTAAATTGTACAGATTCTTTAGTTCATGAAATGTATAGAAGTTTTTTGTTCTGTAATCGTAAATATTTTTTATAAACATTATACCTTTATCGTGCCAATCTTTATAAAATAATGTATTGCTTTGTTTGATGTTGGTATTATGCCATAATATTTCATTTGATATGACATGGGTGTATATGTTTAAAGTTAATTTTACTCCACGATGTAATAATCTCACCTAAAAATGTATACCTTTTTATTATCTGTTTTGCATCAACTTGATTAAAATTACACTTGAACAGTAAATCACCACCATACTTGTTCAATTCATTGTTATAAGCTGTTTTCCATTAATTCTGTGATAGCTTTAATCTTTTTATCCAAGATGCTTTTAATGAATGCAAAAAAGCTTGAATATTTATCATTTTTAATCCACAATTTTCGTAGTTTTGAATAATTGTTTTTCTGCATATTTTATCAGGTTTTCCATCCCAAAGAAAGTCAAACATATATTTATTTATCTCCTTAATGATTTCGTCAGATGGATTTTCTAGTACTGTCAGCGGATATACCAGTTTAGGGAATGCAAACGTTTTTAATACTGCTATTTTTCCTATTAGTGTTAGGTTCCATTTTTCCAACTAGTTTAGGCAGTTCTGGACAATTACATTAATTGGTGGGGTGTTAGATTTAGTAGTTGCAGTTTTGTTTTATCGTTTGTAAAAGTTATTCCTAGAGTTGAGGTTTGTTCATTGGACCATGTATATAAGTTATTGTTGCACAATTTATTTGTGTTATATCTAGTTGTTCCCAATTTTAAAATAGTACATTTTCCTTTGTTTAATTTTAAAAATCCCAGTATATTTGCAAATTGTTCTAGAGTTCTAACAAGTCTTTGAACGATTGTTCGGTGCCATCAAGTGTAAAGCTTGCATCATCTGCAAAAAGTTTTTGTTTTATTTCCTCCCACACCAAGAGTTTGACCTTTAATATTTGTGTTACTGTTAATTTTACGTGACAATAGTTCTATGCATAGTATGAAAATATATGCTGATAAAGGACAGCCTTGTCTGACGCCCTTTTTAACGTCAAAGAAGTTGGATAGATGACCGTTATTTGTGATACAACTTTTAGCGTTTTTGTAAAATAGAGTTATCCATTGAATTAGTGAGTTGCCAAAGTTGAGACATTTAATTATAAATTTATGGCTTAGACTATCGAAAGCTTTTTGAAAGTCTGCAAAAAATATCATTCCTGTTTTATTGTTTTCATTTGTGTCATCAATTATTTCCATAAGGGTTCGTACATTTTCTCCAATATATCTTCCTTTAATGAACCCTGTCTGGTTAACATTTATTAGGGTGTTTAATACTTTCTTGATTCTGTTAGCTATTACTTTTGTTGCAATTGTATAGTCAACGTTTAAAAGTGATATTGGTCTCCAGTTTTCAATAAAGAGCGTATTTTTATCTTTTTTTGGTAGTAGAGTAATTATGCCTTGTTTTTTAAGTTCCGTTAGAGTTCCATTTTCATATGAGTAATTTATCGACTTTATATAATAATCCTTTATATCACTCCAGTAAAGTTTATACAATTCTGCTGTTAAACCATCGGATCCAGGACTTTTCATGTTTTTCATTTCCTTTAAGGCTAATTGACATTCGTATTCATTTATTATACCATCACATGATTGTTTTTCAGCATCATTTAGTTTATGTTCTGTCGAAACTGTTATCGTCATTATCTAAATTTAAGTCCTCGCTATATAACCCTTCGTAATAATCTTTAACATGATTCAAGATATTTGCATGGTCTGTTTCGATGTTATTATGTATGTTTAGCTGTTTAATTGTTCGTTCTTCTGATCGTTTTTTCTCCATGTTCGAGAAATATTTTGTATTTTTTTCAGCACCTTCCACCCATTCAGCTTTTGATCTTAAAAGTATTCTCTTTGTTTTTTCTTCAGTTATGTTATCAAGTTTACTTTTCTCCAAATTAATGTTTGTCCTGCTTACATCTTGATTGGTTGGGTTTTAATTTATTTGTCTTTCCAATTGTTGAATTTCTTTTTCTATTTTAGTTTCTCCCTCTCTTTGTTTCTTTTTCAATGTACTTGAGTATTTAATTGCTTCATTTCGTAATGAACCTTTTATTAGTTCCCACATAGTGTTTGGGTTACATCCAGTATTGATGGTAGCAGTTTCGTGTATTGTATCATTTATCTTTTGTTTAAATTCTGTTTGCAGTAGTAAACTATTATTTAATTTAAAATAGCCGGTTCCTCTAACCGTTTCGCATACATTCAGAGTTAAAGTAATTGCCGAATGATCTGAAAGAAATCCGGAAATTATGTCACATTCGGTGACCATATTTAGCATATTAGCTGTTATAAGAAAATAGTCTAGTCTGCAAAATATAGGTGGTTTGTGATTAGAATGCCACGTGAATCGTTTTTTGTCCGGATGCCTGACTCTGAATATATCATATAATTCATTGTTGTTGATAATATCGTTTATTTGTTCCGAACATTTTTTATATCTATCTGTATTTCCATTTAGTTTATCGGTTTCAACATTTAGTACATTGTTGAAATCCCCTCCTAAAACCATACTTTCACTATTATTCTCTAAAATTAATTGTTCTATTGTTGAAAAAAAGTTATGTCATCTTCATTTGGTCCATATATATTTAATAGTACTATTGTTGTATCGACTACTTTAATTTTTAATAACTGTAGGCGTCCCTGTATTATTTCTGCATGTTCGAGTATTTCGTATGTCGATGTTAGATTCAGTAGAATACCAATATCTTTGCTATTGGAGCTGTTTCCACTTAGGAAAATGTCTTGACCCCATTGTTTCTTCCACATTTCTTTGTTTTCTTCTGCACAGTGAAGTTCTTGGAGGAAACATATTGAGAATTTCTTTTGTTTTAGCCAACTGAATACTTTTTTACGTTTAGTTTGATGTCCAAGCCCATTAACATTAAGACTACATAGTTTTATTTGAGTATCCATAGTTTGTTGTTATTTGAGGACATAATCTTTAATTCAAAACTGCTTGTAATAATTAGTTTATTTGTACGACTGACCCAAATATTATGAGTTAAGCGTGATATACTTTTGTATTGCCATGTTTGTACCATGCGTAAGTAAAAAAGGGGGATGGGGGTGGGGAAGGGGGGCAAAGACTGAGTATGAGGTTTTTGTTTGTTGTGCATATTCGGTTGGGAGAGGTTTTTTGTCGTGTGCTGTTACGCTACAGTGGTATGTGTCTACTACGGATGAGTGTCTTGGTCTAACTATGATGATATGTGTGAATATACGACAGTGTCTTGATTTTACAGTAAATGAGTTTTACATCATATGTGTCTAAATATGATAGAATATGTAGCAGTAGCAGTATTCACTAATTTGATATATGTTTTGGTTACAAGACCATGCATTGTTGGGATTATGAATGTCTGCATGGCATGGGCCTCCAGTTGAGAAAATGATTCAATTGCGAGTTTTGGAGACATAATTTCTGCATTATCCTTACCGAGTATGCATATACTTTACTTGTTTTGCGGTTGCTACTAGTGCTTGTTTAGATAGCTAAAGTTGACGAACATGGCGCAAGTCCCCGATCAGAAACTGCGCGAAAAAAGTGTATAGACAGTCAGATCTCGGCCTACAGTGTTATCATGTGTGGTAAGGTCCATTTTCCCACAGGGGACTTCACTAATATAAAATGAGATAATGTTAATTTAGACAGTTATAAATGTTGAACAGTGCGATCCCCGATCAGACTGCGCGAGTGCACGGTCTGATCCCGGCCAACACCGTTATCATATGTCGTAAGGTCCATTTTTCCAACAGGGGACTTCATTATTATACAGTAGATACAGTTAATTAAACTAGTTGAAATTGGTGAACAGCGAGTGCACAGTCCGGTCGGTCTACACTGTTATTTTAAGCCGTAAGGTCCTTTTTCCAACACGGGACTTCATTATTATACAGTAGAGAAAGTTAGTTGAAATAAATGAAATCGGCGAACAGCGCAGACCCTGATCAGACTGCGCAAGTGCACAGTCTGATTTCGGCCAACATTGTTATCATGTGTCTTAATGTCCATTTTTCCAATAGGGGGCTTCACCTTTGTACAGTGAGATAATGTTAATCTAAATTTTTACAAATGGCGAACTGCGCAGTCTCCTATCAGACTGCGCGGGTGCACAGTCCGATCTCATCCTATACCGTTATTATATGTCATAAGGTCCATTTTCCAACATGGGACTACACTAGATAATGTTAATTTGATAGTTAACCATAGTGAGCAGCACAGTCTCCGATCTGACTGTGCAAGTGCACTGTCCGATCGGCCTACAGTGTTATTATAGGTCGTAAGGTCCTTTTTTCCAACATGGGACTTCAGTATTATACAAGGAGATAATGTTGATGTAGATAGTTAAACGTGGCGAACAGTGCAGTCTCTGATACTATGAGAAGGAAACATTTTTGGAGTTTGGGAGACACTTTCTACAATATCCTCACAGAGTATGCATACTTAAACTGTGCTTGTTTTGCGGTTGCTACCAGTATTTATTTAGCTACTATAACGTCAAGTAGTGTAGTCTCCAATCGGACTACGCTAATGCAGAATCCGAGCTGAGGCTAAACTTTCGCAGTATACAAACAATGATACAAATACAGAATGTTCTTTACTACAACAAGTGCACATTGAAAGTTGGCATGTGTTATTATAAACATGTAACAAATTAACGCAATATGGTCAGTATTGTTCCTACATGTGAATAGACTTTCCGCCGACAGCAAAAAGGACAACAACGCCACACACACCCGACATTACCGCACTTGCATTCAGTATAGCACCAGATCAGCTTACACATATATTGTGAAATCTGATCAAGTGATACACTGTTTGCTTTATAATTACCAACTCCTCACTACTTACACCCGATAATGATTACGATAGTACGCTTGCTTAGGGTATATGCTGGGCTGTGGTGAAATAAGACGTATTGCTTCCTGTCGGCGGTCAGTGGCTAGTCTATATAGGCATATCGAGTGGTAACCGACAATTATTGGAAATACTGTCTAGTGGTGTATGCGACCAGCATAATCTCAGATCAACCGTAGAGCGTCTGAATGGTGATCAGGGTTTACGATGATAGCTGTTAGTCGATCAACGCACATATTATTACGAGCTTTTTAAACATTTTGTTTTAGATTCGCAACAGGTAGATTATAGTTTGCATACTTCTTACAGAAACAAATACATACTAATCTTGCAGGTCGCTGTCTTGCAAATTAAAATGAATACAAAACAATGTTTTATTATACATTACACGATTCTCACTAGTTACTTGATAACCAATGTCTCTAAGTCTTTGAACAAAGAAATAAAGACCGTAGTTACGCAGTACATGTTACGGGATTACAACTCTATTTTATTCCGTATCGTCAATTTGTTTACTATCAAATATATATCTGTATTTATTACTATAATTCTAATTTGGAAAACTGTAATGTGATTTTTTGGGGCGTCTTTGAGAAAGCTTGTCGTGTCGAAATCGAAATGTCGACAAGCATATCTTGTACGCTGTGATCATATCACTGTGCTTACTTCTTTTGTATAATAATGCTCACGCAAATAAAACATATACAAAGTATGTATCAGCATACCTGTATACAAACTATTTGTATAAGTATGGTGCGCGTTTTATGTCAGCATTTAATACTTTCACAATTTAGTCGTTGGTTAAACTGTAAAATCTACATGTACCGCATTAATGGCATCAATCAAAGCATGTTTCGTGAATTTGGTATGTTTACACCAATATGTACATGCAGCTGAGTTCACGAACATTTTAGACATACAACATGCTAATCATACTATTTTTGTCGTTGTTCTTTTGTGATTGATTTTGTCGTACAATTATATATGATTTTAAAAATTGCTTTCTATTTATGCCGTATCTGCGGTACATTGTAGTATATGTGTATTGTTTATTTTCTGTATTACGCTATGTTCAGTATGTGTAATCCACCTTATGAGTCTGTATTGTTAAATTGTCCATTTCTAAGGGGGGATTTTCTGCGGATATGCCAGCGCGTACTCGCAGTTCGCTTCTTCAACGTTCCGGAAAGTTTGCGCGGCGTGATTCCCGCGGCGAAGCTCTTCGTTGATCCAGTCCAGATGGGCGGTTCGTTTTTGCGACCATGCTGCGTCTGCGCTCTTGAGTTGTTCTTCAGGTAAATCGTGACGCTTGCGCTCATCATCCGCGTCCGAGTTTTTTCCTATTAACGAGAATAAATAGTTGCTACCGCCGAACGCCGCTGAGCTCACGACTGCACCAAACAGCATTAGTCCGATCGTAGCCATTTATTTCCATATATTAGCAGGTATAATTCCAGCTTTAATTAGTCGAGCAAACCCGATACTGAGACTCGATATCACCACGGCGTGATAAAGCGCATTCACTATCATGTTACACCGACAGCGGTAGCGTACAAATGAATAGCCGCTGCCCCAAGAGTTTTCGTCATCTCTGCCCCCAATTTAGATTCGTATCGCGATATCACCGTGGTCAACGCGGTTGTCAGCGGAGCTAAGTACATTCCAAACTCGTGATAAATTGAGCAGCAGGCTGTTCTAAGAGTGTGTCCTACACAAGGGTCAGTCTCTAAATCACCAATCAACCCCGCGGTGTCAGATATAGGGAGAATTGCACTGACAGCGGTAGCGTACAAATGAATAGCCGCCGCCCCAAGAGTTTTCGTCATCTCTGCCCCCAATTTAGATTCGTATCGCGATATCACCACGGCGTGATAAAGCGCATTCACTATCATTTTACCATCGTTTTCAGCCATTACATATAGTGATTATTGCATATAAAAGGGATCGCGATCAATGTTTAAATGGGGAGCAATCGGTTTCGGAACCGCGGCTGGTTGTCTCGAAAGGTAGCTCCGCACACACAGTGTGCCAACAACTGCCAGACCACCACCAACAACCCACGGGATGATCCAGGTAGGAGCTACAGCAATCCACGATTGCTCAGACAGTTCCTACGGAAATTGAACCACAGCTGTCTTCGGGTGTTTTGCTGTTTCTGCCCCCAACTCCAATTGCGATTGGTGCTCCAGTTCCAATTCGTGAATTTGGGGTGAGGCTGGAACCAATAACGACTGCTTGGCCTCTCGAAGCTCGGCAAGTATTTTATCTTGTTTACTTTTTCGGGTGGCAGCCGCTGCCCGCCCAGCTACCTGTCTTGTTGGGTTTTTGTGTCGTGCAATCGGATTCAACAGTGTTGAGGGTTCATCCAACCGCACCTGTGCAATTGGGGGATCAATCGGGGTTGGAAGTGCAATCGGGTTCAACAGTGTTGAGGGCTGTTCCGTCACTCTCGCAAGTGCGTCTTGTATCATCATTGTCTGAGCTTATAGTTCGTGGGCATATATGTCCAAATTGACAGTGCTTACCCGTGGTCAACGCGGTTGTCAGCGGAGCTAAGTACATTCCAAACTTGTGATAATTTGAGCAGCAGGCTGTTCTAAGAGTGTGTCCTACAAAAGGGTCAGTCTCTAAATCACCAATCAACCCCGCGGTGTCAGATATAGGTAGAATTGCACTGACAGCGGTAGCGTACAAATGAATAGCCGCCGCCCCAAGAGTTTTCGTCATCTCTGCCCCCAATTTAGATTCGTATTGCGCATACATTTTATCAACCTCGACATCTGACATTTTATCCACTGACAAACTGAGAGACGCCTACCGAAATACTGCTCCGATTGTCCCCCAGCAACCAGCGCAGCTAGCCGCTCGCGTCGCGTCGTGTTTTCATTTTCTTTCTTCCAACAGTGTTGGGTAGATACCGTGTCGGCAGTCGGGCCATCTTTCAGGAAAGATACCGTGTCGGCAGTCGTGTCATCTTTCAGGAAAGATATCGAAGCGACTGTTTCTTCCATTAGCTGATCGAGAACTTCGTCGCAGTTCATTATTCCAACAGTGTTGGGTGTACTATTCTGAATAGTCTTATAAGTTTAACATCAAACTGTTTTTTAAATTAAGAGTAACTAGTAATAATTATTCAGTAATATTTACTAAATATTTAGTAGATATTAGTAGATATTAGTAAATATTTAGTAGATATTAGTAGATATTAGTAGATATTAGTAGATTATTTAGTAAATATTCAGTAATTCAGTAATTCAGTAATTAATTGATAGCTTCATAATTCGTGGGTTGATCAGTCTTTAACAGAAGTTTGGCGTGCTTAGTTTCCGAAAGCATCTGTCGAATCTCCAGGCTCTCCTCGCGCGTTGGAATAACGTCGTTCTCTCGAAGACAGTCATCGAATGAGTCTCGGTCCTTGCAGCGAAAGAGGGCGACCCATTTCGTTTGCTCGCGCAGATCCTTGAGGACGGCGTTGTACTTCTGAGTGGAGATCCATACGCTTTGCCCCGCATGCCGGCCAGAAAATGCGAGCTCTGAGAGCATGTCCTTCTTTTTGGTCATCGCCGCCTTGGCCGAGCAGTCGTCAATCACGTATAGGGTGGGCTCGCCCTGGAATCATTAGTAGAAACCGCGCAGCCAATCGTGAAGTCTATCACCGGGGTCAATAACGTATACCTCAGGGTCGGTCCATATCCACGGGCGCCGCTGATAAGTATCGTTGTGCCGCACAGTGGGACACAGGGTCACAATGTGTCGAAAGATATCGCGGTAGGACCCCTCGAGCATGTCGAGGATGAAAATCGTTTGTCCGCACCCTGTCTGCCTACATATTATGGCAGAGTGGGCATCACAAACTTTATTTTTATTTAAATCTTTAGATTTAGTAGAGCGCTGAGACGTATCGACCATCTTTGATGTGAGTTGTGCGTCTGTGATTATATACAAGCACACGTTCAATGCGCCAGCTCCATGCGCCTCTTTGGTTATCTGGATCGTCACACCCTCGCTAGCGTTCTCAACTTGGCGTCTACTACCGTGCTTTGGTAGTCGTCGCTGAATCGCATGTCTAGCCATAAAGCGTATTTCGTAGTCAGGAACTGCGCGAGGGAGACGTCCGAGAGCTGCAGGACTTTGGCAACCGCGGCAACCTCCGGGGAGCGCTTAGAGCCGGCAGCAAACTGCTTTCTGACTTAGTCCCACTGCTGGTGCGCGCGAAAGCCCGCGCTGTAGAGTTGATTGGGGACTCCCTCGATCGTCACCTCGACCTTTATGATTTTGGGGTTATAGAATTTGTCGGTTTTTCTCTAACCCCGAGCGCTAATCGACCCTCCTCGAACAGCATCAGTATACCTTTCATCGAGCGGGCGGGTGCGTTGACGTTAATATTCCACAATGTGTCACTTTTGTCTTTCGTCATCTTGCGGTGGCGAAGAACTCGGTCGTAAAGTATGGCAACGCGCCCGGCGTACTGGGTTCTGATCAATCGCGCGAGTTCGGGCATATTGACCATGTCGTACTCCAACGAAACATTGTCGATCGTATACGTCGATGCCATGTCGGTGGCTATGAGAACTCGGCCGTAGTCGTTGAACGTTAGTTCGTATTCGAGGAAGTCAGCCAAAGCGCTCTGATAGTAGGGCATGTGGACTCTCCAGCAACTCAAAGTCGAGCGGGATGTAGAAGCGGTTGTCGTAAGCGGCCGCGATCGCGTTGTCGCTCGCGTCGCTATCTGCCTTGTTACCAGCCCCTATTCTAAGTCTGGTTACGTTCTTACTTTTGCTGGTGTCAATACCCTGATAGACTACATTTTCGCGCTATTGCACCGTCTTCCACAGGTCCTGATAACAATGGTAGACGTCGCTGTCGTCGATCGACATCACCTCATTACCAGAAATATTTATCATGGTCTTCTTGACGATGGCGCGACCCAGGTTCTGAACGACGGTTCGGTCCATGTCCGTCGATGTCAGCGAAATAGTGAAAGCGATGTGAACAGTCCCCGGCACAATGACGTCGCTAGCTCCGAGGTTGGGGAAGAGGACTAAGAGCTGCTGGTTCTTGTCGATCGTCGATGGGTTGTTCGTAATAACGACGCTCTGTCTCAATCCTTTCGCCCCAAGGGGCTCCCGCAGTCTGCGGTATGGATTGAGTTTGCGACCGTATTGACTCGAAGACATATTTTCAGTGAAACTAAATACTCTATTAAACCCGTATGGTTTCTTTAATACATCGTTAAATATGGCTGGTTACGATATTGGCATAGAAGAATTCGGCAGAGACGATTACCTCGATGATTACCTCGATGATGATGATGACATCGATGACGAAACGCCCTTCATAGAGACTCCAGCCGGCGAGGAAATATGTGGGCAGGTTGCGACTAAAAGCATCAAATATCCCAATCATCAACATGAAGACCAGAAAACCCCTAGCAATGAGCTACGTTGCCAAATACCGGGGCGCTGTCTCAATCATAAAGAGCGAACTCGGATTCACAGATTGGAAGAGGGGTAAAATAATTATGCCAGCCCGCGCTGCAGAGGCCCTACAGTCTACCGACGAAACGATGGCGAAGACTGTCGCCGCGATGGAAACTGTCGAGCTCAGCGAGGTCCCTCGTGTAGCCACCGACGCTATTTACACGATGGAGATCAGCCAAAGCGAAATACTCAGCATGATGGATGACCCACCGTTACCTCTTCGCGAACTCCGGGGACTCGATAAGTCTATGCAAACAGTCCGGGGCGAATTGGTCCATAACCTCTCACGGCGCTGGATGAACATATCGCGCTCGTCGCGCTAGAAGAAAGAAAACTGGAGGGAGCTCGTGACGATAGAGAATCTACCGAGCTGATCACCGAACGCCTGCGGTCGTTGCGGGATGAAATAAAAGCTCGCTTGGAGGCTGCCTCGACTAACCGTGAGACGCTCCGCACCCAAATAAGTCGGATCCGCGAAACAATCTCGAGGGTTCTGCACGAGGAGACGACACTCGGTGAGCGTCTTCGCACTCTGTTCAGAGAGCAGGGCGTCACAATATTAAGCATCCTCACAGCTGTCGGCATGACTATATCGACCATAGTTCTAGCTATCGAGATGCTCGTAGGTGGTGCGGCGGCTTCACCCGCGCCAGCACCCGCGCCATCCGGCGGAGCCAAGGAGTGGGCAAAAAAGCATTTAAAAGCCCTCGCCGGTCTCCTGGCTAAATTAGCCGGAAAGGCGGCTGCCGCGCTGCCTGGACTGATCGGGGGTGTCGTCTCCTACTTGTTATCTATATTATCAAAAACGGCCGGATGGCTCGCCGAGAATGTTTGGGCTTTAATCGTGGCGATCACCGGTCTCGTACTATTCTCCGCCCGAGAGTTCCTAAAACAAAAACGCGAATAGTCCGATCACCACGAGGGCGAAGACGAGCTCTAATTTCTCCTCCTCGTGGGTTGTGACACTAGTTCTCGCTTCTGTTCCAATTCGTGAATTGGGGGAACTGGTGGAACTTGATGAGACACTAGTTCCCGCTCTTGTTCCAATTCCTGAATTGGGGGAACTGGTGGAACTTGATCGTGTGTTTCGTGGTGGGGTGGTTGCTTGCGGTTTTATGAAATCGGTTCAACTTCCAACCTGAACACTGTTGAATCCGAGCATGTTGGGATGCGGTTGATGATATCCGCGTTCACGTTCCCGTTGTGGCCGATTTTTTGATTGACGGTGGCGATTACGATCTGATTATTGTAACGGTCAACCGGGTCGTCTCGTAGTATCATATTGCTCGGCGCCATATAAAGGCCTATTCCAAATAAATAGTCTACTGGGGTGCTGGCATTCTGCAAAACATCCTGATACTGCTTGGTCGCCTTCTCCGGGTCCACCTTAGCTGATATGGCGTCCTCTACATTTGCCAAGAACTGTTTTTACGCGTCAAACGCCGTTCCCGTGCCTAATATAGCATTGAGCGTTTGCTTTTGTGAGCCGAGGATGGCCCAGACGTATGCGCGAATGGGGTCGTTGAGGCGAGTAACCCCGGCCTGCGTGTACCCCAGACCCTTATATAACATAAATGTACCCCACGCGTCCTGGACCTCAGCAGCCTGATGTATGTAATCGACGTGAGCTCGTTTCGGAGGTAGCCAATTGCAGGATGAGACGCCGCCGTGCCGACCTCCAGACACTTCCGGCCCGAAGGTCATCGTCGCGGGGTCAAAATTCCCGGCGTTCCGACTGACAATGTGGTCGCCGGAGTGATCGTGTCTAAAATCAGTCGGCGTCCAATCCCCGGACTGGCCCCGAATGAGAACGTCCCCGAGGCCAGTGCTGGTAGGAGGAAATGCTTTCTGCCTCCAGTCCGCGTCTTTTGAAACGTTAAATTCGTTACACAGTCTTTCGAACGCCCTACGGTCGTATGCGTTGGAAATGGGATTCCAGGCGTCGTCTTGAGGTAGTGGAATACCTAGTTCTTTGATTGTCCTCATAATAGTGTAGTACGTGTGAAAGTTGTAAACGGACCTCAAGAAGGGATCCTCCGCGACCAGATGGTCCTGAGAGGAAACCCCACATCCGGCTGTTGCGCAACATACGGCGAAGTTGAGCTGATTCTGGCAAAACTGCATCGGTGTTGCTTTCCACCCGTTCACGGCCTCCATTGTAGTAATCTTGGGCAGCCTATAGTGTTCAAAGATGTCAGGGAAGTTGGTTTGAAAGCCTTTTCCGCCGCTAACTTGTATAGTGGGGTGCACCAGACGGGGAGCGCCATCCTTAGTGTCGTATACCCCGCCGACCAGATAGTTTGCATTAGAATTAAAGCTAAATGCCTTCGTATCCATCGAAAGATATTATTATGTTTGCTACTATCACTAATGTTCAAAAAGATAGATGTGACTTCAAAAGTCAATCGACAACTGCTGCGGAAAATGCCGGGTAGGCCTCAGATCAATCACCTTCACGGTTGGGTGGCGAAACTTGGGGGAGCACGAAGGGTTTTACTATGTGAAGGATGGACACCAAGTAAGTGTAAAGCTGCCTCCCGGACTGTGGGGAGCAAGACAGCTCATATACTTTGTTTCCACGGAGCTTGGCGACGAAGCCAACCTCACAGTATCGAAGGCTACCGGACTTGCAACATTAAATGCCTCTGAAGGCGCTGTGATAACTATATCAGACCCATTAGTCATTCGCCTCGGTTTCAGAGGTCCACTTAAAAAGATTGTTTCCCCTCGGGGCCAACAATTTGTTGGAGCTGTGCATGTGGATATAGCCTTTACCAAAACCCTCAAAATACATTTGAACCAGTTGAACACGTCGTACAACTTGTTGGATGGAGCCCCCAGCACACTACTTAAAACAGTGCACGCCAGCGATTGTTATTTTGGGGAGACCGTGACCTTAGACTTCCCATCCCCCGAGATGAAAGTTTTGTAATCTGGACACATCCACGAATTTACGGTCGCTATCCTCGACGACCGAGCGAGAGAGTTGAAGAACTATTATCCGATATCGGTCGTTCTCGAAATTTCAAAGAATTAGACACAAGCTACCCAAATTTATATCCATATAAAAATGAGTATATACGGGCCAGATAGTTCTTCCAATTTATTATCCCCACCGAAATACAAATATGATTCAGGTGGTGGATTCACCCCCACAGAGAGTGATTTTTTAACTACCGGGAAAACCGTAGCACTGGTTGATGACACTGTGGCTTCAGCTACAAAGCACATTCGTAGAAGTATAACACAACTGAGAACGGACGTCCTAACATCTATAGCACAAGTTCACCAAGAGGCCCGGACGGGGATTGAGGAAGTCCGGACGGGTATTGAGAAAGTCCGATCAGATACACAGACGGACCTTATGGAAGCCTATGGGATGTTGCGCTCTGAGAACCAGACAGCACTTACTGAACTAGGCGGAAAATAACCGAATTTCGGGAAGAGGCCCATACAGAGTTTATGGAAGTTTCCGATAAAATAAACAGAGTTCGTAGAGACGCTCACAAAACACTTGAGGATACCTCTAAAAAGGTTCGTGGTGAGGCCCATACCGCTATCGAGAAGCTTGCCGCATTGTTGGACACATCTGTAGAGAAGTTTAAGTTATTACACCGCAGAAAACCTATCATCACATTTTGGGCAGAGGAGAGGGGGGCGTTGGACAAGGAAGCCTATGAAAATTCATTCGTCGCCAACGCGAGCAATATATATGGGGGATACGTCATGACAGCTCCAGGTACGCTTCTCCGAATGGCGGTCTGCTCGGTTAATTTTAAGGGTAATTCTGTGGCCGCGGTCATCGTAAATTTCGTACTGGATGGGGAAGAACGGGCGATTGGAGTCACTAAACTCGCTGGACAGAGGTCCGGGATGGTTTTGTTCGCCGGTGACAATCCAATTAGAGTTTCCGAAGGTAGTGTTATTAACTTTGTTACGAAAATCGCTGACCCAGCCAGTTCTTCCACTGTTGTGACATTGTTTATTGAACTCGATATATGAACGAATCACCGCTTCCGAGCACGCTTCCAATTTTCAACAATGTTGATATTGGTTTTGGCGAAATAAGTTCAGATTTTAGGTTGGAAAATATCGTCGAAATACAGCAGATTCTAAAACAAGAGGGGGAAACTCAGAGGGTAAATGCTAAAAAATATAGACGAGCTGCAAACATAGCGGAGGGGGTGAGTACCTCTTGTTATCGTCCGTTTCTATACTGGGTGGGGCCGGAACCGCTGCATTGGTATCTACAGTCGTGGCAATTCCTATTGCCGCGGGTTTGAGTGGGGTAGCCGCTGGTGCAGGACTGCTGTGTATGGCGTTTACAGTAGTGGGGAGAAAATTCGAAAATAAAAGTAGAAAGCACGACAGAATATCGGTTCTCGCGAGGTCTAAGAAAAATACCATCGACGTCATCGTGGCGAAACCGGTCTCAGCGCTGAGACTACTGCTGGCGTCCCAGCACTGTAAATGTGTTTATTTCTCGTATATAAACATAACTTTATTGGTGGAAATTAATAGTTGTTTTGTTTTGTTACTTTGTTTTCTTATATTAATTAATTAATTAATTATTATGTTTTCTATGTAATAATAGGGGGTGTTCAGCTTTAAATTATTAAAAATAAAATAACGAAACATCCCGGAAGTTCGTGAACTATATAACCTCGCTAAGTGTTTATGAATAACCTGTGTACACACCGTCAGTGTAAATCGATAACCCGTTTACATACCATCGATAAGGAGAAATACACTCGGCTATACACACATGTTCATAACCCGTGTAATTCGAACATTGTCATCTGCTTGGTGTTTGTGATGCGTGTGCAGTTTATCAAGAGGAAAGAAACTACACATCAGATCAGTTCAATCTTTATAACTGACTTTCTGATTTAAATTATTACTAAACGATAATACTTGCGAGCACGTAATTCCTTGTTAACCATTCGATGAGTAGCGCGAGTACCACCTCATAATGGACATAGCAGCGACTCGGATCTGGTCCCTACCCCGCAATGCCGACATGGACGAGGCGAAACGGAACCTCTTCGCATCCATGCCCGGTGATGTTTTCAATACTCGTAAATACCGGTACGATGACACCTCTCGTGACCACCTGTCTTCAACCACGCACAATTAACTAGAACCGGCTTCTTCGGCGAGAATCCTGGGACCACTCTCTTCCATGCCCGGTGATGCTTGCAATACTCGTAAATACCGGTACGATGACACATCTAGTGACTACCTGTCTTCAACCACGCACAATTAACTAGAACCATTGTGTGAATACATATACTGAGTATAACCAATGGATTTCTTATCTCTAATAGGGTGTATTTCGCCTTATCGATTATTGCGCAACACTAGGTAGTGTTTATCTTCAGGTTTATATTTCATAAAAACCTTCGAGGAAGTATATGGTCTCGCGGTTGATGAAAAATAATTCCCACTCTTCTCATCCATACCGTGATAACAGTGGGGGGAATCCAAGTAGTATATGAGAGTCAACAATGATACAAGTTTATTGTGGGAGTCGCCGCACGTAGTGGGTGGCTTCCATAGAAACTTGTATCATTTCGACTCTCATATACTATTGGCTTATGTGTTTTGCGACCAGTGTAGATCCAGATCCGCCTGTGCATCTGCGCAGTCTGATCAGGATCTGCACTGCCAGCCATTCCATAAATGAAACACCCGTTATGCTTCTAACAATGAATATAGATAGTTTTGAAGCTACAGAGAAGTGTTATTTGATCAGGAGCTGCCATAAATCACATAAGCCCAATTTCTTCAGTCACAGCCACATAGCATTCAATTGACGGCTAAGGAACATTTAGGAAGCAATTATGTTTGAATAATATGATTATCCCACGGGTCCTTAAGACATCTATAAATTCGTATACCATATTAAATCACCATATTTGTAAGACCCTCTATATATTACATAAGATACGTGTACGTGGGGTACCCATAACACAGTATAATAGCACAGTGTAATAACACGGTGTAATAGCACAGTGTAATTACACAGTGTAATAAAACTCATAATACACTAATGTAATAAATATGCGAATTATGCCGCTGCAGAAAACAGGATATATGACCAGGACAGCTTTAATGTATAATATTTTGCTTAATATGCAATAAATATAACCTAACATTTATGCTGATTTAATATGATATTTATTAAACTTGTTGACTGATTTCATAAGCCGAGTTTCTTATGAAATCAGTAAACGAGTTCATTAAATATCCTATTAAATAATTGCTCGTGTAAGATCGTCTATGTATTACATGTACAGTACTTACTTCTATGCTCCATGTCAGTATGTCCTGAAACAGAAGAACAACATATATAACAACTATATGTCGCATCTTTAAAGGTACATGCCCACTCAGTAGGCACAAATTGTTCTTTATATCAGAGATATCATCTGAGAAATTTTCTGGCAAAATAAACATAAATTCACCCCTATTCCACGTAGCGATTGGCATTAGTATACATTTTATGCTGGCCCCCTCAATAATTCTGTAATAAAGCACATATTCTCATCTTCAAACTTGCTGAGAATGCAGGAAATGGCGTTTCGCTTACGGTGGAGCATTCCCCCAGACCCCAGGCCCGTACGCAGGAAGTAGTATATAGGGAGTCAAAATGATACCACCTACGTTGGTATCGTTTCCACCCCTCTACACTACCCCCACCACCCCCGAAAAATAAAAAATTGGTTAACGAGGAAATTGTCTCCCACCACCCCCGAAAAATCCAAAGATTGGTGTCATAAATACATCATGTTATTTTCACGTCCAATTGAACAGATAAAACTATACTAATAAAAAGGATTTGTTTTCGTCTCGTTGTCATATTGGTGTCATAAATACCTCATGTTCATTTTTCAACACGGCATTTTCCTCCTCCACTATAGCTAATTTATTCCGTAGATCAGCAACTAATTCTACCAACTCTAGTCTACCACGTTCACCTGTAGCCACCTGACAGCGTAGTTGCTTATGTCTACAAAGAGTTTGGGCACTAACAAATTTAAAAGGGCATCTGGGGCATTGAAATTGCGGGGGGACACAAGGAATTTTTCTACGTCTCGCTAGATGCCTTCGTAGATAGTCTTTACGCGTAAACGTCTTACAACAAGTCTCACACTCATTATATATGTATATGTATATGTTTATATTCAATTGGTCGTGAAAAAAACATAATGTTTTCACGACCAATTGAACAGATAAATTTCATAGGTTATAATAAAATATTATAACAAAATGGATAATAAAATACGCAACGAATTGGAATCTTGTAATGTCTTTGTTGAAGAATTTTACGATGTTTCTACAGCATTAAAAACACTGTAAAATGACAACACTATGCGATATCGAATACATGAAATATCAGCGTAATTTATTACGCTCCGATAAAAACGTTGCATTTACAATATTATACCGGCAATTATGTCGCTGGTACAAGTATCAAATTTGCGTAATGAAGCGACTAAATAGGATCGGAGAAACACTACCGAAACATTATCAAACTAATTTTATAAAACAGTTTAAAATCAAAGATTCGTTTACGGATATGCGTTTCTACGATATCACTTTTAACGAAGAAATTGGAAAATTATTATTAGAAATTTGAAATTGAACAGAAAAAAAACAACTATTAGAGAAAATGGATAATACAATACAATTGGAATTGAAAGTTTTTAATGCCTGTGTTGAAGAACTTTACGAAGAATACGGGGGTTATAGTCCTATATATAAATTCTATAAAATGAGAACACTAGGCAATATCGAATACATGAAATATCAGCGTAATTTATTACGCTCCGATAAAAACGTTGCATTTACAATATTATACCGACAATTATGTGAACTATACAAGAGGCAAATACAAACATTAAGACGGATAGTGTGTATCGGATATGAAACTAAGGTGTATTATTTAAAATTGTTAAAACCCAACGATTCGTTTACGAATATACATTTCTACGATATCGCTTATAAAGAAATTGAAAAAATTATTATTGAACAGAACTAATTTATGTTGTAATCACACCAAGTAGACGACAATTACGGGTTATGTATATTTATAGCCGAGTTTATTTCTATGTAAACTGGCTATCTGAATTTATTTTTCATCAACCTCAAGCGGTCGGATAGGAACGCCGTTGTCATGCAGTTGTTTACCATAGCGACCACATTTGTAGGGATAGAAATAAATAAAAATGTTTAGCTCCAACCGCGGCGCGAACCCACGACCCTCCTCTCTATAGGGTATCTCCTTAACCCACACGACCACGTAGGCTGTTATGATAAACATTACCTAGTGTTGTACAATTATCAATTACACGGGTAATTGATAGCCGAATGTATAAATTACACGGGTTATGTCCCATGCGTAAATTGATAGCCGAGGTAAACAGAGCCGAGTGTATCAATTACACAGACGGTATGTACAGTGTAATCCTCGACTGAATTTGTAATTCTCAGTGAAAAACATATGTTGTATAGGTATGTAAATTTGTTTACTGTACCAATATAATTAATAATTAATAATTTTGAAAAAATTAGGAAAATTAAGAAAATTAGAAAATTAATTATTTTTTAAAAAATTATTTTATAAAATATCACAATGGTGCTGTAACATTTCCTCCGACTTTATTTCCAAGTTTTACCCTAAATTTATCCCAATCAGTACACTCAATTTTGGGCATGGTGGCGCGCGCCTTGATTCTTATATCATTTTTTAATTCTTCATACCTCCCCATTTCTTCCACCACGGATTCAAACTCTAAATTTGATATTTTCTTATCGGCCAACGCTTTGGACACCATAACGTCGATGCTATTTTTCTTAGACCTAGCGAGAACGGATATTCTATCATGTTTTCTACTTTTTTTCTCGAGTTTTCCACCCGCCGCCCTAATTACCATACAAAGTATTCCAGATAAAACGGTAATTCCACTCAAAACCCCTGCAAGTGGAACCGTTACAATTGTAGATAGCGTTGCAGCAGTCCCCGCACCACTCATTACAGATAAACTTGCCAGAAACCGTACTAGATGCTTCAGCCATGTTCGCCGCGCGCTTATATTTGTTAGCGTGTCTTTTTATATTTGCACATTCTCTAATAACTAAAATATCCTGCATAGCGACGATATTTATTCCACCTAAAATCTGAACTGCTTTCGTTAATTGGATACAGTGTTGATGTATGTGGTATTGAGAGTTGGATACAGTGTTGATGGATCGGTATTGACAATTGGAAGCGGTGATTCGTTCATATTTAAATTTTACAAATTTAGTTCAATATATTAGTATTTACACAATAAGTTCAATTAACAATGAGACAATAGTGGAAGAACTCTCTGGGTCACCGATTTTCGTAACAAAGTTAATAACATACTTTGGGAAAGTCTAATTCGATCATCACCGGCGAACGAAACAATCGTCGAACTATCTCCAAGAGATTTTAGTGACTCCAACCCCCCGTTCTTCCCCATCTACTACAATATTTATCGCGACCGCGCCCACAGGTTTACCACTACCATTAACCGAGCAGACTGCCATTTGGATAACTTCACCTGCAGCTGTCATAGTGTATCCCCATATTTATTACTCGCTTTGGCACCGAACGAATATTCATAGTGCCCCTCAACCAATGGGCCCCGCTTCTCAGCCCAAACTGTTATGACACGTTTTGGCGTTTTCATTGTTTGCACTATTCCGGCAAGCGCCCTGTTTGCGTTATATGCCTCAGTACGAATCTTATAAGAGGCCTCCTCAAGAGCTTTGGTCGCGGCTATACGATCATGTTTCAGTTCCTCGGAAATTACGTTTATCTTTTCGTCTAGTTCGGCAACCGCCGCTTCTCTGTTGAGAGAGTGCTTTAAGACCAACACATCATAAGCCTCCATCATATCCGCCTGGTGGTGGTCTTCTCGGACTTTATCAATATCCGACCTGCTCTCTTTTTGAAATTCGGTTATTTTTTTGTCTAGTTCAGTAACCGCCACATCTCTGTGAGAGAGTCCTCTGAGAGCAACATAATATCCGCATGGTGGTCTTCTCGGGCTTTCTCAATACCCGTTCGGGTCTCTTTTTGAAATTCGGTTATTTTTTTGTCCAGTTCAGTAAGTGCCGCTTCTCTGTTGAGAGAGTACTCTGAGCGCAACGCCCCATAAGCCTCCGCAATGGCCTCCTTGTGGTCTTCTCGGACCCCCTCAACCCCCGACCGGGTCTCTTTCAGAAATTCGGCTATTTTCCCGTCTAGTTCAGTAAGTGTCGCTTCTTTACTGAGAGAGTCCTCTAAGCGCAACGCATCATAAGCCTCCGCAATGGCCTCCGCAAGGTTCGACTGGTGGTCTTCTCGGACTTTATCAATACCCGACCGGGTCTCTTTTCGAAATTTGGTTATTGTTTTGTCTAGTTCGGCAACCGCCGCTTCTCTGACGAGAGAGTCATTTGAGCGCAACACCTCATAAGCCTCCGTAAGGTCCTGCCTGGTGGTCTTCTCGGGCTTTCTCAATACCCGACGTGGCCTCTTTTCGAAATTTGGTTATTTTTTTACCTAGTTCGGTAAATGCCGCATCTCTAATGAGAGAGTCCTCTAAGCGCAACGTAAGGGCCGCCTGGCGGTCTGCTCGGACTTTATCAATATCCGACCTGCTCTCTTTTCGAAATTTGGTTTTTATTTTTTTTACCTAGTTCGTTTAGTTCCGTTTCTCTGATGAGAGAGTCCTCTGAGCGCAACACCTTATAAGCCGCCTGATCTTTCTCAATTTGTCAGTCAGTGCCGTCAGCACTTCTACTCTAACATCTGATATACTCCTGTGAATCCGTTTGTGACCTTCGATATAGTTTTATTGATCAGGGCCTTGGTTTTTTCAGTAGTTAAAAAGTCGCCCTCTGTCGGGATGAATCCACCTTCTGCCGGTTCCAAATTCTTTGAATTTGTCACCCAATCGGAAGAACTACCTGGTCCGTATATACTCATTCTTAAAATTAATTATAATATTGGGCACCTATACTCAATTGGAAATTTCGAGAACTACCGAAATCGGGTAATAGTTTTTCAACTTTCTCGCTTGATCATCGAGAATAGAGACCGTAAATTCGTGGATATGTCCCGATTCCAAAAGTTTCATCTCGGGGTGTGGGAAGTCTAAGGTCACAGTCTCGCCATAGAAACAGTCGCTGGCGGGCACGGTTTTCAGTAATGTGCTGGGGGCACCCTGAGAGTTTTCGTGAAGGCGAAGTCCACCGGATTATCACCGACGTACTCACCCGGGGTAAACACTCCTTTGTTTGAGGAGTATGTCTCTCTAAAACCGAGTTGAATACCCAACCCCGGGGAGACCACTACCTTATTATCACTGCTGATGGTCATTGTTGCGAGCCCGGTAGCATTCGACACTGTGAGGTTGATTATACCGTCAAGCTCTGAGTTGACAAAATCTTTGAGCTGTCTTATTCCCCACAGTCCGTGAGGCAGCTTTACACCTAATTGTTGTCCATCCTTCACATAGTAAAACCCTTCGCTCTTCCCCACATTCTGCCATCCAACCGTGAAGGTGATTGATCTGAGGCTCACCCGGCGTTTTCCCCAGCAGTTGTCGATTGATTTTTGAAGTTCACAACTCTCTTTTTGAACATTAGTGATAGTAGCAAACATAATAATATCTTTCAATGGATACCAAAGCATTTGGCTTTAACTCTAATGCAAAGTACGCGGTCGGAGGTAAATACACGCAAAAAGACGTTGTTAACAGCCTTGTACACCCAACCGTAACGGTTAGACCGGACAGCGGCTTTGCCACCAACTTCCCTAACATCTTTGAACAATATAGGCTGCCCAAGATTACTACGATGGAGGCGGTAAACGGGTGGAAAGCAACACCGATGCAGTTTTGGCAGAACCAAATAAATTTCGCTGTATGGTGCGCAACAGCCGGGTGTGGAGTTTCACATAAAGACCATCTGACATCCAAGAATGTCATGCTCCGAAGTGTCTACAACTTTCACGCGTATTATACTATTAGGAGGATTCTCAAAGAACTAGGTATTTCACTACCTCAAGACGACGCCTGGGATCCCATTTCCAACGCATACGACCGTATGGCGTTTGAAAGACTGTGTAACGAATTTAACGTTTCAAAAGACGCGGACTGGAGACAAAAAGCATTTCCTACCAGCACCGGCCTCGGGGACGTTCACATTCGGGGCCAGTCCGGGAATTGGACGCAGACTGATTTTAGACACGATCACTCCGGCGACCACATCGTCAGTCGGAATGCCGGGAATTTTGACCCCGCGATGATGACATTCGGGCCGGAAGTGTCTGGAGGTCGGCACTGCGGCGTGTTTTCTTGTAAAATGTTACCTCCGAAACGGGCTCACGTCGATTACATACAGCAGGCTGCTGAGGTTCAGAACGCATGGGGTACATTTATGTTAGATACGGGTCTAGGGTTCACGCGGGCCGGGGTTACTCGCGTCAACGACTCCATTCGCACGTACGTCTGGGCCATCCTCGGCGCACAGGAGCAAACTCGCAGTTCTATACTGGGCATGGGAACAGCGTTTGATGCACAAAAACAATTCTTGGCACTTCTTGAGGACGCCATCTCAGCTAGGGTGGACCTGGAGAAGGCGATCCAGAATTATCAAGACGTTTTGCAGAATGCCAGCAACCCCAGTAGACTATGTATTTGGAATAGGTCTTTATATGGCGCCGAGCAATATGATACTACGAGACGACCCGGTTGACGGTTACAATAATCAGATCGTAATCGCCACCGCCAATCAAAAAATCGGCCACAACGGTAACGTGAACACGGATATCATCAAGCGCACCCCCAACATGATCGGGTTCAACAGTGGAACCGATTTCATAAAACACAAAATGGATACACCTCCCCCAATTCGTAAATTGGATACACAATTGAACCCAGTACCCCCAATTCGTAAATTGGATGCACCATCGAGTTCCATCAACAGACCAATCGCGATTGGAGAAACACCAATCAATCGTAGATTGGGTGAAATTGGAAGCACAACACACGAGGAGGAGAAATTAGGGCTCGTCATCGCCCTCGTGGCGATCGGATTACTTACGCTTTGGTTGTAGGAACTCTCTGGCGAAGAATAGTAGGAGACCGGCGATTGCCACGATTAAAGCCCAGGTATTTTTGGCTAGCCATCCGGCTGTTTTTGATAATATAGATAGCAAGTAAGAAACGATACTTCCGATCAGTCCAGGTAGTGCGGCAGCCGCCTTTCTAGCTAATTTAGCTAGAAGATTGGCGAGGGCTTTTAGTTGTTTTTTTACCCACTCCTTGGCTCCACCGGATGGAGCGGGTGCTGGTGCTGGCGCGGGTGGTGGCGCCGCACCACCAGTGAAAGCTAGAACTATGGTCGATATAGTCATGCTGATAGCAACGAGGATGCTTGCTATAGTGACGCCCTGCTCTCTGAACAGAGTGCGAAGACGCCTCACCGAGTTGTCGTCTCCTCGTGCAGAACCCTCGAAGATTGTTTCGCGGATCCGACTTATTTGTGTGCGGAGAGCCCTCAACGGTTAGCCGAGGCGGCCTCCAAGCGAGCTTCTCTTTCGTCCCGCAAAGACCGCAGTCGTTCGGCGATCCGCTGGGTAGATTCTCTATCGTCACCGGCTTCCTCCAGTTTTATTTCTTCTAGCGCGATATGTTCATCCAGCGCCGTGAGTTTGGAGAGGTTAAGGACCAGTTCGCCCCGGAC
This sequence comes from Conchocele bisecta, assembly GCA_029237695.1. Taxonomy (NCBI): domain Eukaryota; kingdom Metazoa; phylum Mollusca; class Bivalvia; order Lucinida; family Thyasiridae; genus Conchocele; species Conchocele bisecta. The sequence continues at coordinate 105,215,358 of CM055271.1, forward strand.
CGTTTGTAGAGCCTTATCGAGTCCACGGAGTTCGCGAAGAGGTAACGGTGGGTCATCGTTGAGTATTTCCCCCAATTGCGATTGGACGCTGAACGTGGTCTCCATCGTGTTAATAACGTCGGTGGCTATTTGAGGGACCTCGCTGAGCTCGACCGTTTCTATCGCGGTGGCCGTCTTCGCTATAGTTTCGTCGGTAGACTGTAAGGCCTCTACAGCGCGGGCCGGCACAATTGTTTTACCCCTCTTCCAATCCGTGAAGCCTAGTTCGTTCTTTATGATTTCGCCACCGCCCCGGTTTCCGGCAATGGTGTTTAGCGATAGGGGATTTCCGGTCTTCATGTTGATGATCGGGATATTTGATGATTTTAGTCGCAATCTACCGTTCAGATCCAATTCGAATTTGGAGTAGTCGCGTCCGACAGATGGGACCAGACCTTTTTCTGCCAAAATTGTTGTAGTAGTCTTTTACAGCTCCCTCGAGTAATTCCCCACTTTGACCAACGCTGCTGGTAGCGCCACCTATTTCATCCAATTCACTAATTGGAGGGGGTGTTTTGTCGAAGGTTGTGATGGAATCCTCGAAGTTATCATCATCATCATCACCATCGAGGTAATCGTCTCTGCCGATTTCATCCATGTCAGCATCGTAATCAGCCATCTTTAATTTTTTTACAAAATTAATTATGTATTAAAGACAAAACCATACGGGTTTAATAGTTTCAATAATTTTCAAAAAATTAATTATGTCTTCGAGTCAATACGGTCGCAAACTCAATCCATACCGCAGACTGCGTGAGCCCCTCGGGGCAAAAGGCGTGAGACAGAGTGTCGTTATTACGAACAACCCATCGACGATCGACCAGAACCAGCAGCTCTTGGTCCACTTCCCCAACCTCGGAACTCACGACGCCATTGTGCCGGGTACTGTTCGCCTCGCTTTCACTATTTCGCTAACGTCGACGGACGCGGACCGAACCGTCGTTCAGAACCTGGGTCGCGCCATAGTCAAGAAGACTATGATAAAAATTTCTGGTAATGAGGTGATGTCGATCGACGACAGCGACGTCTACCATTGCTATCAGGACCTGTGGAAGACGGCACAAGAGCGCGAAAACGCTGTCTATCAGGGTATTGACACCAGCAAAAATAAGAACGTAACCAAACTTAGAATCGGGGCTGCTAACAAGGTAGATAACAACGCGAGTGACAACGCGGTCGCGGGCGCTTACGGCAACCGCTTCTACATCCCGCTCGACTTTGAGTTGCTGGAGAGCCACATGCCCTACTATCAGAGTGCTTTGGCTGACCGCCTCGAATACGAACTAACGTTCAACGACTACAGCCGAGTTCTCATAGCCAGCGACATGTTATCGACGTATACGATCGACAATGTTTCGCTGGAGTACGACATGGTCACGATGCCCGAACTCGCGCGATTGATCAGAACCCAGTACGCCGGGCGCGTTGTCACTCGCCGGTCTCCTACTATTCTTCGCCAGAGAGTTCCTACAACCAAAGCGTAAATAATCCGATCGCCACGAGGGCGATGACGAGCCCTAATTTCTCCTCCTCGTGTGTTGTGCTTCCAATTTCACCCAATCTACGATTGATTGGTGTTTCTCCAATCGCGATTGGTCTGTTGATGGAACTCGATGGTGCATCCAATTTACGAATTGGGGGTACTGGGTTCAATTGTGTATCCAATTTACGAATTGGGGGAGGTGTATCCATTTTGTGTTTTATGAAATCGGTTCCACTGTTGAACCCGATCATGTTGGGGGTGCGCTTGATGATATCCGTGTTCACGTTACGTTGTGGCCGATTTTTTGATTGGCGGTGGCGATTACGATCTGATTATTGTAACCGTCAACCGGGTCGTCTCGTAGTATCATATTGCTCGGCGCCATATAAAGACCTATTCCAAATACATAGTCTACTGGGGTGCTGGCATTCTGCAAAACGTCTTGATAATTCTGGATCGCCTTCTCCAGGTCAACCCTAGCTGAGATGGCGTCCTCTACAAGTGCCAAGAATTGTTTTTGTGCATCAAACGCTGTTCCCACCCATGCCCAGTATAGAACTGCGAGTTTGCTTCTGTGCGCCGAGGATGGCCCAGACGTACGTGCGAATGGAGTCGTTGACGCGAGTAACCCCGGCCTGCGTTAACCCTAGACCCGTATCTAACATAAATGTACCCCACGCGTTCTGGACCTCAGCAGCCTGCTGTATGTAATCGACGTGAGCCCGTTTCGGAGGTAACATTTTACAAGAAAACACGCCGCAGTGCCGACCTCCAAACACTTCCGGCCCGAATGTCATTATCGCGGGGTCAAAATTCCCGGCATTCCGACTGACGATGTGGTCGCCGGAGTGATCGTGTCTAAAATCAGTCTGCGTCCAATTCCCGGACTGGCCCCGAATGAGAACGTCCCCGAGGCCGGTGCTGGTAGGAAATGCTTTCTGTCTCCAGTCCGCGTCTTTTGAAACGTTAAATTCGTTACACAGTCTTTCAAACGCCATACGGTCGTATGCGTTGGAAATGGGATCCCAGGCGTCGTCTTGAGGTAGTGAAATACCTAGTTCTTTGAGAATCCTCCTAATAGTATAATACGCGTGAAAGTTGTAGACACTTCGGAGCATGACATTCTTGGATGTCAGATGGTCTTTATGTGAAACTCCACACCCGGCTGTTGCGCACCATACAGCGAAATTTATTTGGTTCTGCCAAAACTGCATCGGTGTTGCTTTCCACCCGTTTACCGCCTCCATCGTAGTAATCTTGGGCAGCCTATATTGTTCAAAGATGTTAGGGAAGTTGGTGGCAAAGCCGCTGTCCGGTCTAACCGTTACGGTTGGGTGTACAAGGCGGTTAACAAATGCTTTGGTATCCATTGAAAGATATTATTATGTTTGTTACTATCACTAATGTTCAAAAAGAGAGTTGTGAACTTCAAAAATCAATCGACAACTGCTGGGGAAAACGCCGGGTGGGCCTCAGATCAATCACCTTCACGGTTGGATGCCAGAATGTGGGGAAGAGCGAAGGGTTTTACTATGTGAAGGATGGACAACAATTAGGTGTAAAGCTGCCTCACGGACTGTGGGGAATAAGACAGCTCAAAGATTTTGTCAACTCAGAGCTTGACGGTATAATCAACCTCACAGTATCGAATGCTACCGGGCTCGCAACAATGACCATCAGCAGTGATAATAAGGTAGTGGTCTCCCCGGGGTTGGGTATTCAACTCGGTTTTAGAGAGACATACTCCTCAAACAAAGGAGTGTTTACCCCGGGTGAGTACGTCGGTGATAATCCGGTGGACTTCGCCTTCACGAAAACTCTCAGGGTGCACCTGGATCGGGTGAACACATCGTACAACACGGTAGACGGATCCCCCAGCACATTACTGAAAACCGTGCCCGCCAGCGACTGTTTCTATGGCGAGACTGTGACCTGAGACTTCCCACACCCCGAGATGAAACTTTTGGAATCGGGACATATCCACGAATTTACGGTCTCTATTCTCGATGATCAAGCGAGAAAGTTGAAAAACTATTACCCGATTTCGGTAGTTCTCGAAATTTCCAATTGAGTATAGGTGCCCAATATTATAATTAATTTTAAGAATGAGTATATACGGACCAGGTAGTTCTTCCGATTGGGTGACAAATTCAAAGAATTTGGAACCGGCAGAAGGTGGATTCATCCCGACAGAGGGCGACTTTTTAACTACTGAAAAAACCAAGGCCCTGATCAATAAAACTATATCGAAGGTCACAAACGGGATTCACAGGAGTATATCAGATGTTAGAGTAGAAGTGCTGACGGCGACTGCACAAATTGAGAAAGATCAGGCGGCTTATAAGGTGTTGCGCTCAGAGGACTCTCTCATCAGAGAAACGGAACTAAACGAACTAGGTAAAAAAATAACCAAATTTCGAAAAGAGAGCAGGTCGGATATTGATAAAGTCCGAGCAGACCGCCAGGCGGCCCTTACGTTGCGCTTAGAGGACTCTCTCATTAGAGATGCGGCATTTACCGAACTAGGTACCGAACTAGGTAAAAAAATAACCAAATTTCGAAAAGAGGCCACGTCGGGTATTGAGAAAGCCCGAAAAGACCACCTGGCGGACCTTACGGAGGCTTATGAGGTGTTGCGCTCAGAGGACTCTCTCGTCAGAGAAGCGGCGGTTGCTGAACTAGATAAAAAAATAACAATATTTCGAAAAGAGACCCGGTCGGGTATTGATAAAGTCCGAGAAGACCACCAGTCGAACCTTGCGGAGGCCATTGTGGAGGCCTATGATTGCGTTGCGCTTAGAGGAATCCTCTGTAAAGAAGCGCCACATACACTGAACTAGCGGGGAAAATAGCCGAATTTCTGAAAGAGACCCGGTCGGGGGTTGAGGGGGTCCGAGAAGACCACAAGGAGGCCATTGCGGAGGCTTATGGGGCGTTGCGCTCAGGAGGGATCTCTCAACAGAGAAGCGGCACTTACTGAACAGACAAAAAAAATAACCGAATTTCAAAAAGAGACCCGAACGGGTATTGAGAAAGCCCGAGAAGACCACCATGCGGATATTATGTTGCTCTCAGAAGGACTCTCTCAACAGAGATGCGGTTGGTTACTGAACTAGACAAAAAAATAACCGAATTTCAAAAAGAGAGCAGGTCGGATATTGATAAAGTCCGAGAAGACCACCAGGCGGATATGATGGAGGCTTATAGATGTGTTGGTCTTAAAGCACTCTCTCAACAGAGAAGCGGCGGTTGCCGAACTAGACGAAAAAGATAAACGTAATTTCCGAGGAACTGAAACATGATCGTATAGCCGCGACCAAAGCTCTTGAGGAGGCCTCTTATAAGATTCGTACTGAGGCATATAACGCAAACAGGGCCCTTGCCGGAATAGTGCAAACAATGAAAACGCCAAAACGTGTCATAAACAGTTTGGGCTGAGAAGCGGGGCCCATTGGTTGAGGGGCACTATGAATATTCGTTCGGTGCCAAAGCGAGTGTAATATGGGGGATACACTATGACAGCTGCAGGTGAAGTTATCCAAATGGCTGTCTGCTCGGTTAATGGTAGTGGTAAACCTGTGGGCGCGGTCGCGATAAATATTGTAGTAGATGGGAAGAAAGAACGGGGGGTTGGAGTCACTAAAATCTCTGGAGATAGTTCGACGATTGTTTCGTTCGCCGGTGATGATCGAATTAGACTTTCCCAAAGTAGTGTTATTAACTTTGTTACGAAAATCGGTGACCCAGAGAGTTCTTCCACTATTGTCTCATTGTTTAATTGAACTTATTGTGTAAATACTAATATATTGAACTAAATTTGTAAAAGTAAAATATGAACGAATCACCGCTTCCAATTGTCAATACCGATCCATCAACACTGTATCCAACTCTCAATACCACTACATCAACACTGTATCCAATTAACGAAAGAAGTTCAGATTTTAGGTTGAATAATATCGTCGCTATGCAGGATATTTTAGTTAGAGAATGTGCAAATAGAAAAAGACACGCTAACAAATATAAGCGAGTGGCGAACATGGCTGAAGCATCTAGTACGGTTCTGGCAAGTTTATCTGTAATGAGTGGTGCGGGGACTGCTGCAACGCTATCTACAATTGTAACGGTTCCACTTGAAGGGGTTTTGAGTGGAATTACCGTTTTATCTGGAATACTTTGTATGGTAATTAGGGCGGCGGGTGGAAAACTCGAGAAAAAAAGAGTAGAAAACATGATAGAATATCCGTTCTCGCTAGGTCTAAGAAAAATAGCATCGACGTTATGGTGTCCAAAGCGTTGGCCGATAAGAAAATATCAAATTTAGAGTTTGAATCCGTGTGGAAGAAATGGGGAGATATGAAGAATTAAAAAATGATATAAGAATCAAGGCGCGCGCCACCATGCCCAAAATTGAGTGTACTGATTGGGATAAATTTAGGGTAAAACTTGGAAATAAAGTCGGAGGAAATGTTACAGCAGCATTGTGATATTTTATAAAATAATTTTTTTAAAAATAATTAATTTTCTAATTTTCTTAATTTTCCTAAATTTTTCAAAATTATTAATTATTAATTATATTGGTGCAGTAAACAAATTTACATACCTATACAACATATGTTTTTCACTGAGAATTACAAATTCAGTCGAGGATTACACAGTACATACCGTCTGTGTAATTGATACACTCGGCTCTGTTTACCTCGGCTATCAATTTACGCATGGGACATAACCCGTGTAATTTATACACTCGGCTATCAATTACCCGTGTAATTGATAATTGTACAACACTAGGTAATGTTTATCATAACAGCCTACGTGGTCGTGTGGGTTAAGGAGATACTCTATAGAGACGAGGGTCGTGGGTTCGCGCCACGGTTGGAGCTAAACATTTCTATTTATTTCTATCCCTACAAATGTGGTCGCTATGGTAAACAACTGCATGACAACGGCGTTCCTATCCGACCGCTTGAGGTTGATGAAAAATAAATTCAGATAGCCAGTTTACATAGAAATAAACTCGGCTATAAATATTCATAACCCGTAATTGTCGTCTACTGTGATTACAACATAAATTGGTTCTGTTCAATAATAATTTTTTCAATTTCTTTATAAGCGATATCGTAGAAATGTATATTCGTAAACGAATCGTTGGGTTTTAACAATTTTAAATAATACACCTTAGTTTCATATCCGATACACACTATCCGTCTTAATGTTTGTATTTGCCTCTTGTATAGTTCACATAATTGTCGGTATAATATTGTAAATGCAACGTTTTTATCGGAGCGTAATAAATTACGCTGATATTTCATGTATTCGATATTGCCTAGTGTTCTCATTTTATAGAATTTATATATAGGACTATAACCCCCGTATTCTTCGTAAAGTTCTTCAACACAGGCATTAAAAACTTTCAATTCCAATTGTATTGTATTATCCATTTTCTCTAATAGTTGTTTTTTTTCTGTTCAATTTCCAATTTCTAATAATAATTTTCCAATTTCTTCGTTAAAAGTGATATCATAGAAACGCATATCCGTAAACGAATCTTTGATTTTAAACTGTTTTATAAAATTAGTTTGATAATGTTTCGGTAGTGTTTCTCCGATCCTATTTAGTCGCTTCATTACGCAAATTTGATACTTGTACCAGCGACATAATTGCCGGTATAATATTGTAAATGCAACGTTTTTATCGGAGCGTAATAAATTACGCTGATATTTCATGTATTCGATATCGCATAGTGTTGTCATTTTACAGTGTTTTAATGCTGTAGAAACATCGTAAAATTCTTCAACAAAGACATTACAAGATTCCAATTCGTTGCGTATTTTATTATCCATTTTGTTATAATATTTTATTATAACCTATGAAATTTATCTGTTCAATTGGTCGTGAAAACATTATGTTTTTTTCACGACCAATTGAATATAAACATATACATATACATATATAATGGAGTGTGAGACTTGTTGTAAGACGTTTACGCGTAAAGACTATCTACGAAGGCATCTAGCGAGACGTAGAAAAATAAAAATTCCTTGTGTCCCCCGCAATTTCAATGCCCCAGATGCCCTTGTAAATTTGTTAGTGCCCAAACTCTTTGTAGACATAAGCAACTACGCTGTCAGGTGGCTACAGGTGAACGTGGTAGACTAGAGTTGGTAGAATTAGTTGCTGATCTACGGAATAAATTAGCTATAGTGGAGGAGGAAAATGCCGTGTTGAAAAATGAACATGAGGTATTTATGACACCAATATGACAACGAGACGAAAACAAATCCTTTTTATTAGTATAGTTTTATCTGTTCAATTGGACGTGAAAATAACATGATGTATTTATGACACCAATCTTTGGATTTTTCGGGGGTGGTGGGAGACAATTTCCTCGTTAACCAATTTTTGATTTTTCGGGGGTGTTGGGGGTAGTGTAGAGGGGTGGAAACGATACCAACGTACGTGGTATCATTTTGACTCCCTATATACTACTCAGGAATTATTTTAGGGGGGGGGGGGTGCGTTATCGACGGCGCGAAGGGCTAAACATTGTTTTTTTCACATCCACGGACAGACCTCGGCAGATTAACCCTTTCACCCCTGGAATGGATTTGGATTTGTTAATTGTGCAACAATCTAAATTATCACAAAATTATTTCAGACCAGTCCATTTATGAACATGGGGTGTTTTGTCATCAAAATTATGAAAATGAATTGCAAAAAGTGCAGATCCTCATGAGACGGCTCGTTACGAGCCGGCTCATCTGGATCTCCACTGTTTGCCAATACCAATATACGGGCCTGCCGGTTAAGAGTGAAAGGGTTAAGGGGGTGCGTACGCACCCGTCGCACCCACTCTGCGTACGGGCCTGGACCTCCTGGCAACATCGGGCCATTTGGGCCCTCAAGACTGGACCCTGAGAATGCAGTAAATGGTGTTTTACGCCTCTTAGATTTTAAAAAGAAATCGGGGGAACATGCCCCCGGACCCCCTCTCCCCCCCGCCCCCCCCCCCCCAAGCAACATCGGGCCATTTCGGCCCTTACGATTTGCCCCCCCCCCCCTCCCCCCAATAATTATCAGGTTCCGCCGCCCTATGCGCATGCCTCATTTGCATATGAAAATAGCCTGATACCACCGCGCGTCACTATCAGTAAAATAAATATGACTAAATAATTATATCTGTATAGCGTGCACTCGTAAGTTTTAGAGGTGGCCGGATTAGCTCATTAGGTAGATCTTCGGACTGCAGATTGGGAGACCCCGGGTCTCACCTCGACCGCTGCGAATGGTCGATTCGACGGGTCCTTGGACAAGACAACTTCGTGCTAGCCTAGTCTTATCGGATGGGGACTTAAATAGTCGGTCCCGACATGCAAGCTCATCTAGCCAGTGTCGTCGTTAAATCAAAGCATTTACATTTATGTAAGTTTTAGAACTGGTGGAATAGTGACACTATTATACACTTATTTAATTCCCATAAAGAACAGTTTGTGGCTACTGAGTGGGCATGCACCTTTAATATCCCTACATGGCTTTATGCGCATATGCGCTATATTAGGATAGGAGTAGGCTATGCTGCGTCTCCTTGCATGACTTAGCACATCATAGCTGTGTCACCCTGTACCCGTCGTTATCGATGGTATGTTTATGAACGTTGTAAACAAAAACAGTGTTAAAGGTGTATGTGTGTGTGGTTGTAGTACGGATAAATGGCCGATATATGAATTCATTAAACACACTATACATGTACCTATAAAATATGGCCAGGGACATATTCGTTCAATGTAGACCCAGATCAGACTGCGCATTCGCACAGTCTGATCATGGTATATGTTGATCGCATCACAACTTGATAATCAGTCATAGCAACCTTTTCAAAGCATGTTCTCTAGTAAAGTCAATAAGCCTCGTTTTCCCATACGGCAACATGTATATATATATTAATATGTAAAAGCGGCTTTTTGTCATGTTGGTAAAGGTGTGGTATATTGACCTCCTCCAACAACAAAATCCACGATCCAGTTTTGAGGAAACATGATCCAACATTAATTCTTTAAAATTTGTCTTATAAACAATTCGCCACGTATAATAATGATAATAATAATACAGTGGCGGACTTAGGGAGTGGACCCGGAGGCCCGCCCCCCATCACCACACCTTTTGCGATTCCAGATTATCTTTTTTTTCAATTGAGCTGTTTGATTCTGTAAAAAAAATAGCAAGCCCCGTCAAATAATGAAATAAGGGTGATGATATCACCCTTATTTCATTTTGTGACGGGGCTTGATATTACCCTTATTTCATTATTTGACGGGGCTTGCTATATTTTTTACAGAATCAAACAGCTCAATTAAAAAAAAAAGATAATCTGGAATCGTTTTCTGTAAAAAATAAAGCAAGCCCCGTCAAATAATGAAATATGGGTGATATCATCATCAGACCAAGGTCCAGATATTATAGTGAGCCCATTCAGAAGACATTACCATAATTAAATGTGCCTTATCACATGAGCATTATATTCGGAAAATTAGGCGTTCGAATTTCGACTGCGGCGTGCCCCCCTCCCCCACCTCTCGGCGAAATTCTGGAGTCGAAACTATAATCATATTAATAATAATGTTATTTCCTCCAATGGGAGATCATAAACAAAGCGTTGCAAACACTAGCTATTTTCAGTATCAAAAACATTTTATTTTTTTACCAATTCCCAATTTATTTCCAGGCGACTTATCGGTACAAATGTGTTCAGAATTACGATAAAAGGCTACAATTAAACTATTTCCTAGTTGCGAACAGTAACTCTGGCAATCTCCTCCCGTACCGTCCGTAGCAGCTACGGACGGTACGGGAGTCGATTGCAAAAGTTATTGTTCGCAACTAACTATTTTCCTATTCTGTTACATCAGTTTCTGTACATGTCTGATACCCAGTATCTATAAAACATCAAACACAAAGTGTACAAGATTGTATTAAGTGCCGAGTATGAGTAGATATGCTATATATATGGACCGGGCTCTGTGAAAACCGGCCTTAATGACAACGTCATAAAAGCCTGAAAATGACGTCGCAAAGTTACGCTTGAAACGAGCGTCACGTCGGATTTTGACACTTGAAATGGTTGCGTCATTGCAATAAGTTGACGTTGTCCTATATATAACCGTATTGAACGTTTTACTATTTGTGGCTCCTCACAAACATTTTAATGCTGGATACGCGCAGTTGTCTGTTTTTTCGGTTTCCTTTAAGGAAACACGTAGTGATTTTGTCGAATTATTTTCATATATGGACGACATTTGAAACTAAATAACCATACAACCGGTAGTTTTTAGATAACACCATCACAGAATCAGTATTATGAAACAAATAGAACTGGGCACAGGGCTTAATTCGTTTAATTTACTGTTTCGCCTGTCAAATGTTTCAAAAGTCAACATAAAAATACGATTTGGAAATTTTCAGAAAAAATAAGCGTATCACAGATGTATAATTATGGTAGTGCCAAAATATACGCCGCTCCTGGCATATCGCATCATGGTGACACTGGGCCAAACATGTTTTAGTACTTAGTGTGTTGGTATTGTGTCACATGCATATTTACTGTGACACAATAATCATGGTTATATCAGATAATTGTAATACATAATTGTAGCCACCAAGGACGTAGCCTACTGATCTGTATCTTCTACCACTTACGTGTTCGGTGTCACGTAATATTTAGCGACTTTCAAAAATATCGCATTGAATCAGCCGTATGATTGTCGTTTCATAACAATGTAAATATTCTTTAAAATGACCACTTGTAAATATGGTTATATGAATGTATAGTAATTTTACTAGTATATTTGCAATCATTGCAGACACTGATCAGACGGCACAGATGCACAGGTCTCCAACATTTACACATTTAAGAAGTCCGACTTTGCCAGATTGTTGTTAATTGTCTTACATTGTACTACATTGTACTAAATAATGCACGTCTGCGTGCTTTGTTATCAAAGGGCCGTTTTAGTCGGAGGCGTGTAAATAATATAATACAAAAGCACATGCACACCTTAAACGCGTCTGCATTCAAATGAGCCGCCTCGAACAATGGTCGCAGGGTGTGGAGGTCATTTCAACAAAATCAATGTTGTGATCGGGACAAATTTAGTGTGTAAATCACTGACTGTGTTATAGTGTGCAGTTATGCAAAATACATGTACGTACGCCACGGTGCTTTTCAGGGGCGGATCCAGGATTTCAGGTTAGGGTGGGGGGAGGCGAGACTTCTTAATTTAAATAGTTTACTATACTTTCGAACTAGCACCGTTTGTTCGTCGACCAAGAGGAGCTGGGGAGACTGCTAGGTGGGTCGCATTTTAGAGCAAAAATATCTTTACTCGCCGAATTTAGGGGTGGGGGGGGGGGGCGCCGGGGTTTCCCCTACGTGAATTCGCCCTTGTTTTTAGCATGGCTGTTTCTTTACTTACAAATGCGCTGAATGTACTTGTTCTCAAACACAACAAAACTAAATTGCACATTTCATTTTCAAATTAATTATTCCCGACGAGAGAATATACTGCCGGTATTTTTATCGGGACATGTAACATTTATACAACCATGTATGTTACATCTCCACATTTTCCCGGCAGTGGCGGTGGTACCAGTCCAGGGAATGTGGGTCAGCGCAGCATTTTCCCGTAGACCTGCTACCTGCTAGTACGGGGTGCATGTACATTAGCCCGTCCGCCAGTCATATTGGCTACACAGTCCCGCTTTCTGAGATGTAAATTTAATTCCGAGAGTCGGGGAATGAACAGTCGATTTTTAGTTTGTTTAAAAATGCCCGGGGGTGCCCGACTACCCTCTAGACCCCATCGGGCGCTGAAGTCATTGATATGTGCAGCTATAGACCTATCCAAATTCTGGTCATTCATTTATACACAAATAAAATGAATTTGCTTCAATCACCGATACGATGTGCATATAATTTACAATTTCCAACACCAGGAATGCCGTTTTGTTTTTTGGTCTTTTGTGACGTATTTCTAAATCAATAAATGACGTCACAATTAACTGTAAATGACGCCAATTCTTAAATAAGTACATTGTATCTTTCTGACGACACACGTATATGAATCTATTATGGCGATGGTGGCAAATTACGAAGCCACAGGTCGGCTAATTATAGATTTAAAATCAATAGTTGTGCGTTTGTTTTGTTCACTACATGTACATATCATAGTTTTATTCTGATGAATGTTTGATAGTACAGTGCAACCTCTCTACAACAGCCACCCATGGGAAGAGGCAAAATTGGCTGTTATAGAGAGGTGGCTGTTGTAGGGAGGTTAATGCTAAATACAATTTGATCGTCTGATGTTTATTTATTTTCTTCAATAATTCTCAATAAAAACATGTTTTGACAGCATTTTAGAATCATTTCCAATGGAAATGATTCTAAAATGCTGTCAAAACATGTTTTTATTGAGAAAGAATGCAAAATCAACATGAAACGACAATGTTCATGCTCAGCAGTGTAAGGGTTAGATATAGATGAAATCATCCATTTGGGATATAAAATAGCGGCTGTTACAGAGAGGTGGCTGTTGTAGAGAGGTGGCCGTTCGGGGAGGTTCGACTGTATACATACTAACACTTGTATATACAGTTAGTGCAACTTATCAGCAAATACAGTTTACAACAAGCACCGTCAATGAGTCTATGAACACTCATTTCTACTGTAGGCTGTTGAGTTGCATTGTACAAACGTCGCCGTTTCAATAACATCATTTTCTCGATGACGTTACGTTTTTTTTTTCGTGCGTGATTCACATGGTGCTACAAAAAGTGAGATAAAACAAAAACTACTAAACATAATTACATTTTCTTTTCAGAATATTGTTTTTGAAAGGTGTCCGCATCAGAAAATGTAAACAAATGCAAATTGAAAATTTTGTCATTAAGGCCGGTTTTCGCGGCCCATATATAAAAAGAAACGCTATTATTTGAATACAATTCTGGCAACATATCGTTTATCTGGATTGTTTTATTTGGATAGACGACAGATAATGTAAATTATTTGATTTAACGACGGCACTAGCTCGATGACCTTGCATGTCGGGACCGACTATTTAAGTCCCCATCTGATAGGACTAGGCTAGCACGAAGTTGTGTTGCCCCAGGACACGCCGAATCGGCCATTCGGAGCAGATCGAGATTAGAATCGAACCCGGGGTCACCCGATCCGGTCTGACGCTCTACCTACTGAGCTAATCCGGCCACCTAAGAACATTCGTTACACTCATTCCGAAGAAGAGAGAATTTTTAAACCTTGTGAAATATTTACAAACTTATACAGTTATTTAATTCTTATACAGAACATTATGTGCCTAATCAATGGGCTATCAACTTTAATATAACGTATAATTCATTATGTACATTAAATGGGCTTTCACAGTTTAATAATTCCAGCACAAAAATATTTACACAAGTCCCTAACATTTGATTGGTCCGTAGCAAGTCTCTCTCCAAAATTTATATCCCAGTAAACTCCATGCCGAACTACTTTCCGTAACCGTGAGGCGCAGTTAAAATAATTCTCAAGAAAACGGAAAATAAACACATTTTCTTGATGAATTTATTTCAAATGCTGGAATTATAAGGAATGAATGGCATTTTTTGTGGAATTTATCGGGGATATAAACTTGGAAAAGTCGCGGGAATACTGGACGAGGCCTTAACAAATTACTATTTTCGAAAAAAAAAAAAATTGTAATTTTTTATCGCTTCGTCCCGTATTCCCGCGACTTTTCCAAGTTTATACCCCGATAAATTCCACAAAAATACCATTCATTCCTGTAATAAAACGCATAATACACTGGTGTAATAAATATGAAAATGAGCCGCTATTGAACACGTGTTAGGTAATCAATACAGCTTTAAATTATGATTGTGTGTTTATGCAATAAATATAATATAATATTTGTGTTGATTTAATATGATATGTAATACTCTCGTTGACTGATTTCCTAATAAACTCGACATTGCCTCGTTTCTTACAATAAATAGAATCTGTGTTGATGTCAACTGTTCGTTATATCAGAGACATCATCTGAGACATATTCTGGCAATATAGGCATTCATTCACCATTATCCCACGTATTGATTGGCATTATTATACATTTGATATCCACGTAAATGTTCACACTGATATCAGGGGGGATAACCGCGTTTCTTTAAAATGTTAACGGACATTATTATTTATTATCTGTATTTATTTTTGTATGTACAATGCTCATACAGATAATCTGTCGAAAATATTATATTTTCAGGTGACACATTATAATTAGTATAAATAATTTAAAAAAATAGCATGCTTCATTTGCATATGAAAATAGCCTGATACCACCGCGCGTCACTATCAATACAATAAATATTACTTAATGATTATATATGTCTAGCGGGCACTTTTTAGAACTGGTAGACACAATTATACACTTTTTAATTCTTATAAAGTACATGGTGTGCCTACTGAGTGGGCATGTATCTTTAATGTGAGATTATTAAACTCGTTGGCATAGCCGAGTTTATTATGAATTCAGTAAACTCGTTTAATAAATATCATATTAAAGCATCACTCATGTCAGATCCTCTACTTATTGCTGGGGTGTGCCAGCTCATCTGGGACAACAGGGGCCCGTTTCACTAAACTTCGTAAGACTAAAATGTTTGTAAGTGCAAATTTAGGATCGTCTGTAAATTTCAATTGGTGGATTTACATTTTATTGAGCATATGCTGCATATGCAGCCTCTGCTCAATAAATGTAAATCCAATACTTGTTTACAAGAAAACTTTGCTAATGTGAAATTTACAGACTATCATAATTGTGCACTTACGAACATTTTAGTCGTACGAAGTTTAGTGAAACGGGCCCCAGCTATCGCGAACAGTATAAACACTACTGATAAGTTGGTCAACGTTCGTAACTTGTATAATGAATATAACTTTGCTAGTATATATAAATATGTGTATAGGTTTAAAGGTGCAGGTATTCGTGTACGGTTGTGTTCTCTTGAAAGACCAATTTACCAATTTACGAACACAATCTGTAATACAATATACTTTCGCCATAATACTGTATACATAATACAATTACGCCTTTACTCGAATACAATACTGTATACATAATACAATTACGCCTTTACTCGAACACAATACTGTATACATAATACAATTACGCCTTTACTCGAACACAATAGGTATGATATATGTTTCACTGCACCGTGTTTCACGGCACATACGCACTGTGTTGACGGGATAAACTTCGCTTATTATGCAATATGTATAATCGAACATGTGTCTTGACTTAATACGTATATTTATTAAACGTGTCGAGTGCTTCATGAGATATAAACATAGCCTCGTTTCCTATGAAATCAGTAATCTCGTTTATTAGCAGACAAACAGACAGACAGACAGATACAGATACAGATACAGAGACAGAGACAGAGACAGAGACAGAGACAGAGACAGAGACAGAGACAGAGACAGAGACAGAGACAGAGACAGAGACAGAGACATAGACATAGACATAGACATAGACATAGACATAGACATAGACATAGACATAGACATAGACATAGACATAGACATAGACATAGACATATGCATAGACATATGCATAGACATATGCATAGACATAGACATAGACATAGACATAGACATAGATATATGCATAGACATAGACATAGACAGAGACAGAGACAGAGACATATGCATAGACATAGACATAGACATAGACAGGACAGAGGACGAGACATAGACAGAGACATAGACATAGAACATTAGACATATGCATAGACATGAGACATGACATATGCCATTAGACATAGGACAGAGACAGAGACTTAGACATTGACCATACATAGACATAGACATATGCATAGAATATGCATAGACATAGACATGATGCATAGACATAGACATAGACATAGACATAGACATAGACTGACTATGCATAGACATATGCTAGTATAGACATATGCATAGACATAGACATAGACATAGACATAGACATAGACATAGACATAGACATAGACATAAACATATACATATACATAGACATAGACATAGACATAGACATAGACAGAGACATAGACATAGACAGAGACAGAGACAGAGACAGAGACAGAGACAGAGACAGAGACAGAGACAGAGACAGAGACAGACATAGACAGACATAGACAGATACATAGACATAGACATAGACATAGACATAGACATAGACAGAGACAGAGACAGAGACAGAGACAGAGACAGAGACAGACATAGACAGACATAGACAGATACAGACACAGACAGATACAGATACAGAGACATAGACATAGACATAGACATAGACATAGACAGAGACAGAGACAGACAGAGACAGAGACAGAGACAGAGACAGAGACAGAGACAGACATAGACATAGACAGAGACAGAGACAGAGACAGAGACAGAGACAGAGACAGAGACAGAGACAGAGACAGAGCATATATACATACATGAGCTTTGTAAACTTCGTCAACTTGCGACGTAATTTGCAAGAGTTGAATGAAGTTGTGTTATATTTATTTTAGATCCAGTACGTGCACGTACAGTAAAACTGTTTAAATGAGTGTTTGCTATCCGGCTATAGATATGCGGGTGTTAACTTAGGTTACATGACAGGTTTTCGGTTACAAATTGCTTCTGCAAAAGATAGAATATAACATTTGTGTTGATTTAATGTGAGATTTATTAAACTCGTTGATTGATTTCAAAAGAAAGTCGGCATAGCATCGTTTCTTATGAAATCAGTAAACTCGTTTAACCCTTTGAACCCGAAAGCCCGCTATAGCGGTTTAAGCAAACAGTGCAGATCCAGATGAGCCGGCTCGTAACGAGCCGTCTCATCAGGATCTGCACTTTTTGCAAGTAATTTTCATATTTTTTAGAAGAAACAAAACCCCCATTTTCATAAATGGACTAATCTGAAAATCATTTTGTGACGTTTGGATTGGTCGGTAATTTAGCATATCACAGTCCATTCCAGTTACTTAGGGGTGAAAGGGTTAATAAATATCATACTAAATCATCACTCATATAAGATCCTCTACTTGCGCACATATGTGCAGACACGTGATAAAGCAGACACGTGATACAGTAACAAACACTAGTACATGTATTAGCATTACGTATATATGCATATACAATATACAGTGAAACCTCTCTAAACCGGACACCCTGGGAGGGCCCCAGGATGTCCGGCTTAGAGAGATTTCACTGTAAATCAGGCATTTGTACATTCTTAGCAATAGTGATTTGCGATCACGAACAGACATTATCACCTAAGATCAATTAGCAAGAAACTCATCAAAAATAGCACCACATGTGTTTTCTTGGTGTCCGGTTTATAGAGGTTCCATACACACACTGGTAAAGCATATAGTAACAGATACCGTGACTATAATTTCAGTCGCTGACTTTAGACACGCACGAAACCTCTCCAAATTGTACGGCCATATAAACAATGCAAAAACAATATTCAACATTTTAAGAATGAGCCTTCTTTTTGTTTCGTGAAATTTGGTCAAATATTGATTGTATTACGAACAAGAAATACGTCTGTCGAACGCGGATGCCACCTGCAGCATATTTGAGAAACTGTGACAAATTGGTTAACCGAAAAGTGTGACGGACGGACGGACGGACGGGGACGGACGGACGGACAGACAGACGGACGGTCCAAACACTATATGCCACCCGTTTCTTTGAAACCCGGTGGCATAAAAATGAGTTCTCTATGTGAATTTAACATGGGGGAAAACAGAGGTGGAGAACCTGGAAGAGGAGTCGAACAACTAAATAGTTTGGAAATTGATTCTCAACATGAGATATATATTATCTCATCATAGCTAGATAGCTTGGAAATGATCTAACTAAGACAAAAAAATCACATTTTGAACATCGGTCCACTATTTCTGAAATTAGAAATATTTTCCCCATGTTAAAGCTCCTGTGAAGATGTATATGCGGATTTAACATGAAAAAAATATTTTTTCGCAATAAAATCAATATTGGACCAAATTTCACGAAATACAAAGTAGGCTCATTCTTAAATTCTGCTATAGTTGAATATTATCGTAAAAGTTTATAGCCACCAAAAGAGACACACGAACACTATCAGGCCCTGATAGAATAGCATTGACATGAACTAATACCGGTACTGCACATTCGCCAATCCATGGTCAGGAAAACCCGAATTTTAAACGCGAGTACATCCCATCTTTCTTTTATTCCAGCAAAATGTAGATTTTCTCTAAATAACTCATAAGGCGTAAAAAGAAAATTGTTTGTTTCCACTAACCCGACCGACCCTATTTTGTCCCGACACTTTTTTTCGTCATATCGGTAATTTGTTTTATAAAAACAGTATATTTTCAATAACCCATAGTGGGTTAACCCTTCCTACGCTGTTGACGGAAATTGCCGTCTGCTGTTTTTCATTTTTGCTTTAATTCTTAACAAAAAACTGGTTTTGTCGAGAAATATTGAAAATAAAACATTTCCAGCAGACGACAACATTTAATTCAGCGTAGTAAGGGTTAACATATCAAGTACAAAAAGTGTGTCGTGAAAGGAAAAACAAATTCGAGAAAAAAAAAAGTTTCGCCTACCTACCTATCTTATTTTTTGTCCAGGTGTTCGCGGAAACAAACAAACACTTTTTTTGTTGGCCTAAGCGGCTAAATCTACGAAGACATCGACAGGTGTGGTTATTCAATTATTCTAGGTGAACTAGACTTGTATAAATTAAATCGTTACTTTTTAAGCATGAAACAACAGGCCGTCGACATGGTGATAGCACGGTGTAAATAACCCTTACACCGCTATATTATGTTTTTGTCGTCTGCTGTTTATTTTCTATTTCCATTTTAGCACTTTATAATAATTTACAACATGTTTTGATAGCCCTTCAGAATCATTTCCATTGGAAATGATTCTGAAGTGCTGTCAAACCATGTTTTTATTGAGAAATAAGGCAAGATATAAAAGCAACAGCAGACGACAATTGTTGTGTGTAGCGGTCTAAGGGTTAATATAATTATATTGTTTAACATATACGAGGTAGAAGGCATGACGATTTCAAAGATTTGTAAAATTCCTACGTTATATCATTTATATGCGTGCATTGTTTGACAATGACAATCATATACAAGTCATATAGAGGTCCTTTGTTTCTTAAATCAATTAATTTCCTTACACATGTACAGAGTGGTTCAACATATATGTCCCACTTTAAGAACTATTATAAACAAGTAGACACAACAATTATTATGAATTATATACCATAATACAATATAAGTATTCACCATTTTCTCCAGTATATGTTATTCGAGAAACACATTAATTATATAGTTTCTACAGGATGTTCGAAATGCATAGCCATTTGTTGCATACCGCACAATCGTCGGTCTTTGGAAACGCTGATTTTTCACACCTACAACTGTGTGCACATGACATTCTTCATTTCTGAACTGGTGGATGCCCCCGATTGTTTCCGAGTTGCTGATGGAATTAACTTGTATGTGTCTGTTCTAAATTATAGACATATAGATAGACAATAACTTCTTCAGATCTTGTGAATAACATATACGAGGTAGAAGGCATGACGATTTCTTCAGTTCTTCAGATCTTGTAATAACATTCAATAAGTGTTCGCTAGAAGACGACAGTTTCATACTTGTGAAGTGCATCTGCAGCTGTATATATATATACATACATGTATGCAGTTTGGTTCTGATATTTATATATGGTATCGGGCACATTTCAACATTCGTATTACATTTGGAAAAGTCAGTGACGTCATATGCTGAAAGTAGTGAATCATTAGTTTGAATATATAATGAACAAAATGTTACTACATACTACTTTGTAATAAACTTTAGTTTGAAAGATTATTTTGCTTAGAATACAAGTTATGACTAATTAAAGTGGGGACACATATTTTGAACCACCCTGACATACACATAGACATGGGCAATTTCTATGACTCTGATTTATTAAACTCGCATATATGCAACTAACTCATTAACGTATAAATACATAAATACACGAGAGTGTCCGAAAACATTCTACACAGATTATACTTGTATATTAATGAATACACTTACCTTAAATAGAACCAGTTAATTACCAATGCATTTATTTTTACAACGTAATAACATTGCAATGCATATGTAAACAATATGTCAATACCTTGATATTTACACACTGGTTTATTCATGTATGTAATATAACCTAACTACCGGGTACGGTGTTCCGTTTAAGTCATTGTAATAGTACTATCGGATCGACACTACGTCAGCACGATATAGAGAATAGTAGTTGAGTGAAACACCTACAAATAGCTTTAAAATGCAAAAAAAAGAAAAGTTCCTCCCTATTTAAGTGACGATTGTCAGAAATATAAAAGGGTCACAGGGCCTAAGCCAGTACCCAAATAAACTTCATTCATTTCTGGATCGACACCCGTGTTTGATATTTTGATCGCATGCGTAGTTGTTAAAAGATTCATCTGCGAAGTTGGTAGGGGTCGAAATAAAAAATCACAACATCGTTTGTCACGCGTTTGTTACATTTCAGAGGATACATTTTGATTTAAAATGTAGTCTGTGCGAAATTGCTTAATAGCATGAGTGCCCAACCTGCACCCCAATGGTTGATGTAATTCTTCGACGCAGTGACCTAACGTAACGCATGATCATGGCGTTAGGCAGATTACGCCATTCGCGCTGCAACGCCAGCATAAGCTGACGAGCATTGTCAATCTGGTGGTTTGCCCTAGCGTTCCGACCGAGCACATCCCAGATCGGGGGAAATCGCAGGCCATTGCATGACGTCCACGTTGTTCATTGTCAATACCATGATTACGAATGAATAGGTGGCCTTAAAACGTCATCAATATAACGTTGGGCAGTGATGTTGCCCTGTATAGTTAGTTACCAGCCCTGTCTTGCGGTTTCCCATAATCCTGCCCCAGACCATTACGCTTCCTCCTCCAAACCTATCCCTCTCCAACACACAGCAGTCCGCGAATATTATGTTCTTGCGTCTGTATGTATACACGCAATCTGCCATCTGCTGTGGCTGATGGTGAACCGAGATTCGTCTGTAAACAGAATTCTGTCCCAGTCAGCCCGCCTCCAATTAAGATGGCGTCGACACTACAACAGCCTGGAGGCACGGTGACGTCAGTAGCCGATTTCACCAACATTGCAAAGTATACTTTTCTAGAAAAGTATACTTTGAGGGAGTAATCATTTATTTTTGCCTGAAATGCATTATTTCATATAGAACTAACGACTGCATATATGTGATGATTAAAAGTATGCAGAATTATTATACTGAATTTATTACATCGTATTTTTTAGAACTGGTGGAATAGTGACACAATTATACACTTTTATCCCGTCAACACAGTGCGTATTTGCCGTGAAACACGGTGCCGTGAAACATTTTTGATATCCAGTCAATACAATTTTTGCATTTTAATTCCATTTGTAGGTGTTGACGGGATAAATAGAATAGTAGGTTAGTGCCGTGAATGGGAAAAAATATCTGGCGCGGCACGGAAACGGGATGTGCTCGGCAGAGCCTCGCCCATCCCGTTTCCTGAGCCTTGCCAGATATTTTTTCCCATTCACGGCACTAACCTACTATTCTCTATCTATTTTCCTTATTTCTGAACCAAAGTATATATTGTGACCACTCATTTGAACCGTCTCGGCGAGACGGTTCAAATGAGTGGTCACAACATATACTTCTGATGAGAAATAAAGAAATTCTTGAGCCTTGCCGGATATTTTTTCGCATTCACGGCACTAACCTACTATTCTCTATATTTAATTCCTTAACCCAAGCTGCTGTCACGGTATCGACCCGATATCGGTATTACAATGGCCTTAGCAAATTACAGACCGGATACAATTACATGTACATCAGACAATTTGGAGATGTTTTTCACTATTTTCTCTGTTTCTGTTTGACCGTATTGTCATTGTGTTGTTACCACTTATATGGGAAACGCGTACGCCATGCGATTTTGTACCTAAAAACATGTGCGATATCGCGTGAAAAATATTTACAAAATTTACGATATTTTCCCAATAACGTCGAAAGATGACAACATTTCCATAGCAAATGCGGAATAGTATTCCGCATTTTCTATGAAAATTTCGTAATTTACAGACAATATCACATTTTCTGTAACTATGATTCATGAAAAATCGCACATGTTCTTAGGTACAACATCGCATGGCGTGTCTCATATGAACCGGCTGACAGAGGCGCGTCATATGAGTGCAAACACACACCTTCAAACACATACCTTCAAACACATACCTTCAAACAGAAATAGATAGCAACAACTTGTCGTAACAACATAAATGTGGCTGTGACTGGTGAAATGGGATTTATGGGTTTTGCGACCAGTGCAGCTCCTGGTCAAATAGCACAAAAATGTAGCCTGATATTGGCCTATATTGCTTATTAGTAGCATAACGGAAGATTCATTGATGGAATGGCGAAAAGTGCAGATCCTGATCAGACTGTGCGGATGCACAGGCTGATCTGGATATGCACTAGTCGCATAACCAATACGCCCAAGTTATTTAGTCACAGCCACAAATATGTTTTTGAAGAAATAAACGAAATAGTATATTCTCATTGACAGTATCTGCATAACGACTTATTGATCGCATTCACAGTTCATTTGTGTAAGTAGCTATTGTTTTATAAGCAGGTTTTTTATTAGATTTCCATATACTTTACATGGGGCTACAAGAAAGGTACAACTACCTTAAGAACTGACTATATAGAATATGACCTTTTGTAGTAGAATCATACATGTGACTGAATATCTATATAAAGTAAATCTGACCCCGTTCTTCTTATTATACAGAGCATTGAGTTGCCATCTCCGCCATTTGAGTTAGTACATGCTATCAGACAGTTTCTCCACGTGGAGCGTTTGACACGTACAGCCAATAATATGGCAGCAAATCGAAAAATATTTGGTGCAATACGTCCCAGATATATAGGACGACAACGTCCTATAAATAGTATTTCAGCAGACTACACAGGACGCTAGTTATCCGAGCTTTTCTACTATCACTCACAAAATATGCAATGGACAGTATTTCAACGTGTAAAATGTCAAAATGATGCACTGTATATTATTAGAAATACATATGACACAGGTAAACGCTGTATTTACTTGCATTGCAGGCAAGTAGCCAATAGTGACACTACACACAGATAACTGCTTACATGCCACTGTAATCGATGCAGTATGTATGGTAATACATGTAAATATCTACAGCACTGTGTATTGTTCTTACTGTTACACAGTCTTTACTGAATTCTCAAACATTTTAACAAAGGGCCAACAAACCCTTCAGATATCAGACTATGTATATACATTTGATGAAAACAAGGCATAGCACGCTGTAGTCTGATGTATCCCCATAATGTTGCACCAAAATATTATTCATCCCCATCATGTTTTACAAAATGTTATTCATGTGTTTGTCACATTATTAGTGGAATGTGTCAAACGCAAGAATAGGTAAAACTGGCAGATGGCTTGTACACACTAAGATGGCCGACATATATATTCTTTATTTCCTCCATTTATGGAGAGCCAACATGTCAGACATGTATAACATATTTACATACATATTACCACATATATTTAAATATCTACATAACATATAATACAAGTACGTGTATACGAGTCACAGTACAAGAAAATTACAAAACAAATATTTTCAAACATGCATGATTACATTTGCCGGGTTCAGACGAATTGTGTTGCGAGTGTGTGGTTTATACAGTGCACATATATCGTGTAGTTGCGCACACTGAGCAGAATACGCCCGAATAATACTGGACAAATGCGCAGAATCATTTGGGACTACGCTGATCGAGCACCTAAATATAACTTGTCATCTTCAAACAGACTTACGCATGGCTGGACGTGTAATATGTGTCAATGTGTTAAGTAGCGTGCATGTAGTTAGTCCACATACAGTGCAACACATTGACACATATTACCACGAAATCATCTATTTCATCAGCATTACTGAGCTGGATGCTACTGCTGGGGTCACCGGACAGTAACACTATTGTTCGGTTAACAGGACTAAGTGCATTAACGCACCGTGATATGTTGGGCGGAAATTTCTGATTTAGTTCATGTTCAATATTGCTCTGTAATGCATACTTTGTGGGCAGAAATTAATATAGTGGTCAATTAATTCCACATTCTCACTGTCACATCGTAAGCATGTACCAGTATCATCAATTCTAGCCACCATTTTAATCACTGATATATACTGTTTCTTGCATTGAACATGTGTGTTACTAAAATACCATAATCTATGCGGTTCTATAGCAGTGTGAATGTCTTTAAAGTTGCTAAAGCCGCTGCTTGAAGTACGCTCACTCCACAATTCATGGGACGTGTTTTTTACCCTAGATCTAACAATATGTTTCCACGTGTCTTTCCCAGTAAATGTTCCATGGATCATGAACATGTCGAGTATATGTTTGCAGTTATATTTGACCAATAACCGACATACATCCGGAATAAATCCAGTAGCTTGCTCTATCAGGGGCCGAGTAATACGTGATCAGCCGTTTCAGAAACATTTTCCTTAAGGCACAGTCATTTTTAAGACGGCACATCTGACCCAAGAAAGATAAGTTTCGATTGTCTATTTCTGCTTCTAAACAATGCGAGCCCAGTAAGCTTAGTGCAACGTCCGTTCGTGTTTGTACGGGGAGGCCCTGTATTAGTTTCACACAAAATCTGTGAGCACGTTCCAGGGTAAGTATATGCTGGCCACACAGATTATTCCAGAACTCCGTCCCCTATAGCGCCCTGGGGAGAACGACTGTCATATAAAGTTGTTTACATGTTAGGGCACTGAAACCACATTCATCTACAAAACCAGACATCATAAGACTAAAAAATGTGCCTTTCAGTTTCTTGCACGCGTCTGTAATAGTAGGTCCAAGCTTGGAATACTTATCGCAAAGATTACCAAGATGAGCATACTTCTCAGCTTCATTCACTGTGTTTGGACCTAATTGCCATTTTCTTCCCGACTGCTGATAGTGATGCTTAGATTCATTAAATACAACCACTGCACACTTTGAGGATTATATTCGTAGCGCCATGTACACGAGTATTTGTAACACCTTTCCATCAACTCGTCAAGTCCATGCTTAGAAAGCGAAATCAACATCATATCATCCGCGACCGTTGGGCAACAAATACAAATATTTTATTCAGCATTAAACATATACATGCTTATAGCCTACATATTTCTTGTTTATGGTGGTGAAAAACATGGTTTCCTGGAGTGGTTCATACAGATTATCGGATAATGATATACATGGCGTGAATTTTCTGGAAGCATTATAGCATTAGTAAATGAACTTAATTGTGATGTATGTGTCATGTCCTGTCAAAACCGGCACACCGCACCAAGCCGGTACGCCGGTTTTGCCACGACACGACCCACACACCAGCAATCATGGTCCGGTTATCTATTTTAGTGCATACAGGTAGCATTCTATGTTAGCGAATATGGAGTTTAAATATGTGATGTGTCGGTATGTGGGTAATTATAATCGTCCCAATGCAGGTAGATTTAGTTAGCCGCATACAGCGGCATATGTCCAGTGGCGTGTATTTTTTGTTTATCCATATGATTCGCGGTTCATTGAATCCTCCCATTTGAAGTTTATAGTGAGTATGCCGCTTGTATGCAGTAATTTAGGTCTTGTGTTTTAGTTTCGTAGATTCATCGCGAAGTAAATATATTTCGAAAGATTTATAAGAACGGGTTTTGATTGTGATGACATTAGTGAATTGAATTTGCGTACAGTGGGCCATCTACAATAATACGGTTTAAAATATTTTTTTCTTAGTTCGCGGTATATGTGGACATACGAGAAGTACATGGTATTCGTTTTCAATTACGTTTTTGGGTGCAATGGGTGCATATTCGTTCGTTTCGTGGTGTATTTGTATATCGTCCCTGCTCTATTGCTAATTTATGAGATGATAGTCTGAATCGGCTTAATGCGGTGCGATATTTACTTTCATTTATGTTATCTAGATATGTTTCGAGGCCAAATTCGTGTTTAAAACGGACGTATGATTCTAGTCTATTCGA
Organism: Conchocele bisecta; assembly: GCA_029237695.1. Taxonomy (NCBI): domain Eukaryota; kingdom Metazoa; phylum Mollusca; class Bivalvia; order Lucinida; family Thyasiridae; genus Conchocele; species Conchocele bisecta. Next base: position 105,242,131 of record CM055271.1, read on the forward strand.
TTGGGTAATGTGTGCGTGCCATGTTTGGTGGTATGTGTCGAGTATACGCTGTTTGATGCTTATGAAAGATATGTCAATTTCAGTTTGTGAATCCCATAAATTTGCCAACCCGTGTGTATATAGAAGTTGTTTAATTTGATATGCCCAGTTGAGTCCCATTATATGAAATATTTTGGTCTGCATCTATATTTTTAACATTGTATATGCCTGTGCTGGTAAAGACGTGTGGCCCAGTTTGAGTATTTTGATCCAGTATTTAAGCATGCTTAGTTTACGATTGATATGTAGCGGTACCCTACCTAATTCCCCATAAAGTCCCTCCAAATGTGTTGATTTCTTAACTCCCAAAACTCTTCTGCAAAATTTAGTGTGTATTAATTCTATGTTTTTCCCATCATGCATTCCCCATATTTCTGACCCATAATTTAATCGTGAAAGCACTAGACTGTCGAATAATTTACATTTTTCTGTGGTGTTTAGCTCTGTTTCGTTTAGAATTTTGAATAAATTGTGAAGTGCTAGTGAAGCGTGTTGTGCAATTAATTTTTGAGTTCTGAACCAATTCCCGTTTTTAAACAGGTGAATTCCAAGGTACTTAAATATGGTGACTGTTTCTAATATAGTGTTCCCCAGATGGAAATCGAACCGTGTATGTCTACCTTTTTCGAAAATCATTGTTTTGGTTTTGGTGGTATTAATTTTGAGGCCCCATGTTTGGCAGTATTGACCTACATCATTTAGCATTGATTGTAGTGTTTCGGGTTTTTTTGCGAAAAGTACTTGGTCATCGGCGTAAAGTATGAGGAACAGCGTCAGCTCATTGCTAGAGAATATACCCTCCATATCTGTGTTAATATTATGCGAGATATCGTTTATAAACATCATGAACATCAGAACTGACCCAGGATCCCCCTGCTTTACGCCCATGTGCGAGTCAAAAAAATCAGATTTTACCGAATTATATCGTATACAAGACTTTACTACAGCATACATTGATTTTAGAGTGTTTACAGAACGAGTGTCCATTAAGTCGAAACCCAGCGTTAGATTTTACCAAGTCAACTAACAAGCTGTCAATATAACACAAATATATGAAAGGGGAGATTACTCCGCCTTGACGGTCTCAAAAACAGCGCTATATATAGAGAGAGAGAGGATCTGACTTTCGTGCTGATTTATTATGCTATTTATTAACGAGTTTACTGATGTCATAAGAGGCTATGCTGAGTTTCTTTACAAATCAGTCAAGTGGATTTAATAAATATAATATTACATCAACACAAATGTTATATTTGCATACTAAGCATATACTGGTCACCTAGTGTGTTTTATTGTACCCGTCTGATTTGCACATGTATTACACTAATTGTATAATGATATTGAATATAAACTAGTGCCGGCCTTTTAGAACATACGAGTCGAACTTAAGCTATGCTTATTGATAACTTGTGATCAGTGCATATTTAAGATACAATGAAATAGCTGTAACGCTTTTTTTGGCTCCAGAACATTGTTCACTTGATCCCAGTTATACAAAAATAGGACATAATATGTTTTACGCTACCTACGAACGTCAAATGTATGCATTATAATAATAAAATGCATGTACACGTGGACTGGCATACAACTATGATATATTCTGCATTTTGACTGAGAATAGTTTTATTATCGTACAAAAAGGCATGTTTCATTGTTGAATGACAACTGCATCAATCACATAAGTTCAATCAATTAAGTTGGTTTATTACTGAAACAGCATGTAAAAATACAGTCACTGTGGCTAAACATATGAAGGATTAAATTGTTAATGATGTGCACTCTACAGAGACCCAACTGACGATATATGAATACAATGTACTTCAATTGACTCTGATGAAGAGGGGAGATAAGTTGGTAACGCATTTCCGTTCGCTATTTCAGTACCAAGAAGCACACTTTATGAAACGTAACATTTTTTAGTTTGAAATCAAAATACTGTTCCACATATATAATATATTGCTATTTATAGACACATGTGGAATTACTTCAACTAAATAAAAATAGTACCATCGACTGTCAACAAAACTAGCGTTCGCAACGCTATTTATGATTTGGTATAATAAACATATTTTACCAAATACTGATTATTTTCAAGACGACTTATATTGATAAAGACAGTCCATGTAAATCTACCATTGAATTATTGTTTCCTATATTAAACATGTTTCATCACATTATGCACATACCTAAGATCACGTGTCTATATATTTGATTGTTGTTTTAATTATGCTAATAGTGTTCATTCATTACATTGAAGGTACATGCCCACTTAGTAGGCACAAACTGTTCTTTATATGATTTAAATAAGTGTATAATTGTGTCACTATTCCACCAGTTCTAAAACTTACGAGTGCCCGCTATACAGATATAATGATTTAGTAATATTTATTTTACTGATAGTGACGCGCGGTTGTATCAGGCTATTTTCATATGCAAATGAGACATAATATGTTTTAATTATCTATACTAATTAAATGCGTCACCTGAAAAACTAATATGTATGACAAATTATAAGGTATGATCATTGCACATCGAAAAATAAATACAGAGAATAAATAGTAACGTCCGTTAACAGTTTAAGGAAACGCGGTTATCGCCCCTAATATCAGTGTGGAAATTTACTTCTGATATAAACTGTATAATAGTGCCAATCAATACGTGGGGTAATGGTGAACGAATGTTTATTTGCCAGCACATGTCTCAGATGATGTCTCTGATATAAAGAGCATGTGCCTACTGCGTGGGTATGTACCTTTAATGTCATTTCATTTTATTGGGATCATGTATGTGTTGAACACCCCTCGTAAATGACATTGATAACTGACCATCCAATAATAGATATATGCATTCATATGCTGCACGTGCATGTACAGTTGTACGCACTGCACCAGGCGATGAGAGGCCCTTCAATTACAAATATATTCTATATAGCCGGAGCTTATCACTAGCGGCGTGCGTTGTGTCCCTGAGCAAGACACTTTATCCACACTGTTCCAGTTCACCCAGCTGTAAATGGATACCGATAATTCGTAGTTGCTCTGTAAATACGAATTACCGGCTTCTCTCAAAAAATCTCTACCTCCGTTCTTTCTCCCATTCTTGGGAGACGGCATGCAAGGTCTTAGAGCCAGTGCCGCCATTAAATATAAGCTAAAGAAAGAAAGAAAGCTTATCACTTCGTCGATGTTTTGACTGAGAACTGCTGAACGTAAACGTGATGGGCTATGTATACACGTCTAAACCGGACACCCTGGGGACCCCATTGCATTTCATTTATATGGCATTGATTGTAGTTTGTTCATGGTTGAAAATGAGAACAAATCTGTATATAATGTTTAATTGTCCCCTTGCCGATAGACAAGAGGGGATATAGCGTTAGTCCATGTACTGCGTACGTACGTACATGCATACGTACGTTAGTAACACCTTTCATTTTTCAAATATAATAAATATAATAAAAAAAAAAACAATATACATTCTACACTCATTGCCTCAAACTCTCTTAAGTCAAACTATCGATAGCTCAAAGTCAATTTCTTATCCGAAGTAAATGTTTTCCTATTAAAGGTACATGCCCACGCAATAGGCACACAATGTTCTTTATAGGAATTAAATAAGTGTATAATTATGTCAGAACAGAACAGAACAAATCGTTTATTTTCGCAATAGAGTTTCAGTCCACACACATGCGGAATAAGAAACAAACAAGGCATGTATGATAAGTAGTAAGCATGGTGACGTCTATAAAGCTCATGTAGGCAGGCGACTGATGCGCCACAACGAGATGGGGTCCACAGACTACTAAAATTAATTAACATTAATAAATTGATAATCAATGAGAAATTTTTAAACAATAAGTGTATAATTATGTCACTATTCCACCAGTTCTAAAAATTACGAGTGCCCGCTATACAAATATAATCATTTATTAATTATCAATTTACTGTTAGCGACGCGCGGCGGTAACAGTCTATTTTGATAATGTGCGTGGACGACGACTTTCACATCACGGCTTGCGGTGCGCATGCGCAGTACACTACGCGGGCCAGTAGGCTTCCCAATATGTAAACAAGAATATCAACGTGCCGAAACGTCCAGGACGGAAATTGTATGAAACGGCGTCGGTAAAAAAAGAGGCGAAATGTCTGAGGGACAGGCAGTACAGAGAGAGAGAGTGGTTAATATTGGCGACCAGATCACCAAATGGAAAGAGTTACGTGGAGATTTAGATTTGGACTCGAACAGGGATTTTTCTTCTCAACTTCCGATACCTCATCTGCGCATGTCAAATATGTGATATGATTGACCGTGTCACGTGACGCGTATTGGTAAAAATAGCACGAGGTCGGAAAATACCCTTTCTGGTCGCAGCATATAAAATGCGATTTAATACCAATTAACACGCGCCGTAATAAAAAATAACTCGTTAGTGGGTAGACAAATGACTCATATAAGGCATGACAGAAAATGAAAAGTAGTAGTACAGTGTAACCTGCTGCGTGGGCATGTACCTTTAATAACTCTCGTTTTCTCAAATGCTCGTTAAGTCAAAGTATTTTGCTCAGTCTCCTGTACATTCTATAATTTAATTGACAATGTTTGTATACAAAACACACTAAACTGGGCAAATAAACACAAGCATTGAACAAATGTATCAAACAACGGTGTAATCTGCAGATATACCAATTATATTTGGCGGCCATTTTGTTTTTTATGTTACACTGCAGAAAACGGTACCGACTAATAATATTTTATTTCAGGAATGTCCACATTTGATGAATATTCAATACAACTGCAGTGGTCTAGTCCGACATACGGTAAACATCTTGCGCTATACAGGACCACAATAAATACAGTAAACAAAGAATCCACGCTCAATTGAATTCTGCCATCACACCAAGGGACGCAACTCTGACAGGCAAATTCAGTTTGGAGCGACAGCTCGCGCGCATCACGGGTGACTGAACGCAGCGCGTTCAGGTAAGGAAATAACCGTAAATTATTCAGGTAACAACAACTTGATTCTTACCCGCTAATGAATCACGTGACCCTCGCACTGAGCACGCGCGCCTTAAATTACTCGTAACACGACATCAATAATTGATTGCGCCATCGATTGCTGACGTCACGCCCCGTGAATTCGTGCACTGGATGCTGGCGATAAAGTTTGTACAGGTGAAATGGACACGGAATGTTTAGTTATTTCTGTTTGACACACTAGCTGGATTTTCAGGTAAATTCATAACTTTACTCCGACATGTATGTGTAACATAGATCCTAACGGTCTAGCTCCCACGCTACTTGACTTTTTTGTCTGAAAAATGAGACAGTTTTCGCATTTCGGTGATGATGTCTTTGGTTTCTTCGGCAATAATTTCGGACGTGCATCCACATATATATCTCCACAGGCGTATGATGCGTAACATGGATTGTAAAATGGTTACAATTTCGCACAGGTTGAAGTAACGGACCGAGGGCTATACATACATTAAATAAAAACATTAATAAGTGAAAATAAAATCCGTATAGGAGGGAGTAAAGAACTTTTTTCCACTTATTAATGCTTTTATGTATATTTAATTAATTTAGACCTCGGTCCGTTACTTTAACCTGTGCAATTTGCCAGGGATTTATACTGGTGACAGTCTGAAGTCACCTCATTGTGGACGTGACTGGAGAAATGGGGCTTATGGGATTTGTGACCAGTGTAGCACCTGCACACTCCTGCAGCCTGAAAACGAAACAAAAATATTGCTTGTAGAAATATGTTATTGATGGAATGCCGAACAGTGCAGATCCTGATCTAGATCTACACTGAACACAAAACCCATAGGCCCCATTTCTCCAGTCACGGCCACATATATGATTGGGAATAGTACATGTAGCGAATTCCATTATGTGAATTTTTGCGTTATTGGCTGAAACTTACATACCAGTATGTCAACAAAATACCCCATTTTATTTGATCAGATTTCAATGAGTTGTTTTTATTCTACTATATACTATCATCGACTGATAAACAGGGGAGATCATTTGGCAATACATGTCTGGTAATGCCAGTCCAGTAAGCACAATTTGTGATCCATAATACATTTTAATTGTGAAATGAAAATACTACGTGTATGATTGCCACATATATAGAATTGTTTTCCATTCCAGTGACTAGTTAAATTGACTTGAATAAACTTCAATTAGTAACCAGCAATAATATTATTGCAACCATCGGGACTTTATAGGATGAACGAAAACCCAATGTGATATTGATTGCTAGATCCAGTTTAGCTACAAGAGTTTCCTACAATATGGTTATCTAGAGGCAGGCCCGTAGACAGGGAGGTCGGAGCGGTCGGACGACCCCCCCGCCCAGCCTCGAGGTTCACTTTTTTAGCCTTGAGGTCCACTTTTTTAGACCCCCATAGATACTTCAGACCCCTTGAGCCTTCGAAACGACCCCCCCTTCAAACAGGTAGATACTTCAGACCCCTTGAGCCTTTGAAACGACCCCCCCTTCAAACAGGTCTGGCTACGGGCCTGAGAGGGGAGAGTATCGGCTATAATGCAGCGAGGTACAAATGTAGGAATTTTGTTTCTAGATCCAATTGTACTTGGCATTTATATTTTCATGAAGGTTGGACACTCTCCATCTTGTACGCCATATATGCGACAAGCCATGTGATTTGGTACCTTAGAAGATCTGTGATTTTTCACCAAAATAAAATATTTACAGAACCTGTAATATTTTCTGTAAATGAAGTCAAAAATTTGCAACATTTTCATAGCAAATCCGGAATTCTATTCTGGATTTGCTATGAAAGTTTTTGTCAACTTTTGATGCCATTTACGGAAAATATAAATGTTGTAAATATTTTTCATGAAAAATAACACATCTTCTTAGGTACAAAATCACATGGCTTGTCTTATCCCCTCGCCGATAGGCAAGAGGGGACATAGCGTTAGTGCATGTATGTACGTTAGTAACACCTTTCATTTTTCAATAACTCATGAAGCGCTTCACCGATAATATTTGGCCACATTGTGTGTCTAGGGATGGTGCTTTGTTTTGCATACGACCCACGTCCGTCCGACCGACTGCCCAAGGTCAAGGTCACTGAGGACTGTTTGTAAGGCAAAAATGTGTTTTATTCAATAACTTATGAACTGCTTCACCGATTTTGATAATATTTGGCCACAATGTGTGTCTAGGGATGCTGCTTTGTTTTGCATATGACCCATGTCCGACCATCCAAGGCCAAGGTCAATGAGGTCTTAAATATATTTGTTTTTGTTGTCAATGCTGTTAGTGAGAGAATTAGCTTAGTGATAGCGATTCCCGTGTTTTATACTTGTATGCATATCTTTAAACTTTCAGATTCATATAGATGTTCTGGACACAGTCAGTAACAATTGGTCAATAATTGTTCCGAAGTAACGTGATCGCCACAATGTCTGTATACCAGGAAAACAACGGAGGGAGTAAGCCGCGTCACAAGTCCATGTCCACCAGCGTTCGTAAGCTCCAAGATGCCCTGAACAGTCACCTCGACGTGCACGAAAAAAGTGTCTTTGTGGACATACTAAACGAATTTCATATCACACGGAATATCGCCGTATTCACAAAGAATCTAAAACAGCTTCTAGACACAACTGCGAAGAAGCAGTTATTTTCTTTAATTCGAAAGGTGATTCCGAAAACAGACGTCGAGGCGTTCGATCAGTGCACACGTGCTGGAGCGCGTAAATATGGCACAATGCCAAGTAAACGAACACGAAAACCTTTGCTCTCGCAAAAGTCGCACATCTCGACAATTTCACCAGGGAAACCACAGAAGCAACTGAAGATAAAACAGCGACCAAAACGAGACAAGGACAGCAGCAGTTCGCAGAGTATTCGTGGTGCGAAATCGTCATCGGGGAAATCGGTAAAATCGTTGAAGTCGGCGATAAAATACAAAGGAAATGATGTTCTTCGGATCAGCATGAAACAGACGGACCCGGTGAAAGGATTCGGGTTCAGTATTCGGGGCGGGACGGAGTTCGGTGTGGGGGTTTACGTCTCGCTCGTAGACCCTGGGGGAACTGCTGAGAAAGAAGGATTAGTCCCCGGGGATTTGTTGATGGAAGTTAACGACATCTCCTTTGAGAAGATCTCTCACACTGAAGTAGTGAAGGTATATTGGTTGTGACTGCAGAAATGGGGCTTGTGGGAATTGTGACCAGTGTAGCTCCTGATTAAATAGCACACTCGTGGAGCCTGATAACGATCTCTATGTTTGTTGTTAAATTCCAGAAGGAAAATCATTTTTTCGCAATAATATAAATATTTGATCAAATTTTATCCAATAAATTTTTTTTGGGAGAGTGACTTCTTTGTTATTGATGAAAAAGTACTTGCATTTAATTATTTTTTAGAATTTAATGTGTTTAATAGCTAAATGTTTGTCATGCAGCAAAACGTGGAACAGACACTCATATGACTGTGACTGGAGAAATGGAGCTTATGGATTTTGCGACCAGTGTAGATCCAGATCAGTCTGTGCATCCACACAGTCTGATCAGGATCTGCACTGTTTGCCATTCCATTAATGAAACACCTGCCATGCTTCTAACAAGAAATATAGATTGTTATCTGTCTACGGGAGTATGCTATTTGATCAGGAGCTACACTGGCCTCAAATCCCATAAGCACCATTTCTCCAGTCACAGATGTATGCGATATGTGGGTCACATCTACTTTCTCTGACGTTCCATTGGTCGAATGGCATCACATGACGTTTCTGAATGACGTCAGTTTAATAACACAACATAAACAAGTCTGCGTACATGTACTTGTAGAATAGCAGGGCTCCAGATAAGGAATTAGTCATTGAGTATTGTCACTCACTACATCATTTCTGAAGCAATTGGGTATTTAAAAAATTTAATTGGGTAAAATAAAATCACACTACTGTTTACACATCAACAGACAGCAATTATTGAATAGTTTGCTTCGAAATGAAAACATGTCTTGGCATTTCATTAGAATTCTCTCCTTGGAGACAATTCTAATGAAATACCAAGATGTGTTTTCATGGAAAATAAGAAAAATATGCTATATTTGTGGTCTGTTTATTGTTTTCTGCAGTATGATAAATGTACCACAAATTTTTGATTGCTTTTTGATACTCACTACTTCTGATTTCAATTGGGTTTTTGGCAATTTTAATTGGGTATTTAAGCAAATACACAGCTTATCTGGAGCCCTGGAATAGGTGGACTTTGGTGGCGGCGCGGGTGGCAGTGACTGTCTATAGATGTGTTTGTCAGCCCTGTAAGGTTACTCTGTATACACGAGCGTGTCTATACTGAGGCTGTTACTCTGTATACACGAGCGTGTCTATACTGAGGCTGTTACTCTGTATACACGAGCGTGTCTATACTGAGGCTGTTACTCTGTATACACGAGCGTGTCTATACCGAGGCTGTTACTCTGTATACACGAGCGTGTCTATACTGAGGCTGTTACTCTGTATACACGAGCGTGTCTATACCGAGGCTGTTACTCTGTATACACGAGCGTGTCTATACCGAGGCTGTTACTCTGTATACACGAGCGTGTCTATATACACGAGCGTGTCTATACCGAGGCTGTTACTCTGTATACACGAGCGTGTCTATACCGAGGCTGTTACTCTGTATACACGAGCGTGTCTATACTGAGGCTGTCCTTCTCAGCTTGTCGGGTGTGAACAGGGTATACAAATTCTTGAATTGTTTACTCGTCCTTACGTCGACAGGAATGGAAAAATTTTGAAATCTACATTACAAAAATTTCCACTCGTCCTGCAGGTAGTTATACTCGTGAGGATGAGTGGACGAGTGGAATTTTCGTGCCCTGCTGAAGTCTATCTTCTTCGTCCATGTGGGGGAGATATTCTTGCGTTCTTGTCAAAGAAAGCCATGTTATTTTTGCCCGTTATCTGGCATAAAATATTACCTGATAAATAGATCATGCTAGTGCAGGCTCCAGATAAGTTTTGTATCTAAAGAGTATTATACCCCCAGATTTCAAATTCAATGTGTATTTTACTTTTACAAATGTATTATTGATTTTCTTCATTATTAAATATAGAGAACAAATGATAAAAAATAAAACAAATTTAAATCAAAGTACTGAAAGTACTGAACATAGGGTACTACAAGATTAAACTAGATTGATTGATTGCTTGATTGTTGGTGTTGCAGTTTCATTAATCCTTAAAGGTACATGCCCACTCAGTAGGTACAAAATGTTCTTTACATCAGAGACATCATCTGAGACATTTCCTGGCAAAATAAACATTCATGCGCCATTATCCATCCCATGTACTGATTGGCATTATTATACATTTTATATCAGACGTAAATTTACACACTGATATCAGGGGCGATAACCGTGTTTGCTGAAAATGTTAACGGACATTACTATTTAATCTCTGTATTTATTTTATGATGTGCAATGATCATACTTTAAAATCTGTCGAAAATATTATTTTTTCAGGTGACGCATTTCTTTAGTATAAATAATTAAAAAATATCATGCCTCATTTGCATATGAAAATAGCCTGATACCACCGCGCGTCACTATCAGTTATACACTTATTTAATTCCTATAAATGACATTTTGGGCTTACTGCTTATTGCCGTCTGCTCATTTTGTATATTTTAATCTCTTTAAAAACCTGTTTTGGCAGCGCAGTAGAATCGTCTCAGTATGTTTTTGAGGAGAAAATATAAAAATATTTAGTTTATATTTAATATTTAATTTTATTTTTCAGCGTTTTAATGGTTAAGGGGTAAACTATTGATATGGCACAACTTGAAGTACAGTATGCACTGCTACAGTATGTACCAAAACATTCAACAACATTACAGATTATGCATAGCAATATCAGAAAGATACGGTAACACATATACAAGACATCATCAATTCAAGTATACAGATTCCAGATATCTATGATCATTATAGATATATTGAAAACTGATTGAAGAGCAATAGTTACAATAATTCCGCCACGGAAGCGGTGTCGCGCCTGAAAATGCCTTATCGGTACATCGCCAAGTTTACTTCTGTTTTGTGAATGAAATAGTTGGCCCCGGATCGAGTATATTAAAACATACAAATGACGTCATTGGGGAAACCGCTGACAAAATTTTCAATGTATAGAAGCCCGAATTTGTTAGATTTTTTGTTGTCGTATTTCAGTACTTGCATTAATATGGGTATTAATATACGCTGGATGTGTTATACTGTCATTAATTTGTTCCCTGACTGTAAGTTATCACCTTAAATACTGACTTATTGACCCCCTTCCCTGAACATAGAATTGACACTCATGTTGGCGTGTATTGGCCACCGTGACCATAGACAAATGTCAATCAGGCCGAATTCGGGAATGTCACTAAAATCCGCTGTAAATCCATCAATAGAGAGAGAGAATGAGGATTAAACATCAGTTAGATATAGCGACCTACACGTGCGAGTTTTGTTTCGCACAGGTGTCGGGTGAGTTTAAAAATAGGCTGTCGGAAGGTCAAACTTGATGTAGTTTGCGCGTTGCTTGTTTCGGAGAGTATTCGGAGGGGAGTTAACTCTGTTACTAAATTTAGCGATGACCGCAAATGGGGACAAATCACACGCAACAAAATAATCCGATGTATTTTTGTACGTAGAACATCCGTTGTTGCAATTAGCGGTTGCGTATGACAGTTAAACGTTGAGTAACACAATGCATTTTGTTGTTATGGTTACTCCAAGATATCACTACCTACCACCGCATCGAGGGGGGTCTGGGGAGTGGCTAACTTTCGGAGGCGATCCCTATACATAGGTATACCCTATGTAAAAATCACTTATTTGAGCTGCAAAAAGCAAACATGCTTTTTGCAGCTCAAATAAGTGAATTTTTT